>CM026403.1:30312354-30396959 GCA_014843695.1 Archivesica marissinica
CAGCGACATACTGCCGATATAATACAGAGACATACTGCCGATATAATACAGCGACATACTGCCGATATAATACAGAGACATACTGCCGATATAATACAGAGACATACTGCCGATATAATACAGAGACATACTGCCGATATAATACAGAGACATACTGCCGATATAATACAGCGGCATACTGCCGATATAATACAGAGACATACTGCCGATATAATACCGAGGCATACTGCCGATATAATCTGCTCTGCTCACGTGACAATGGCAGGACACTGGTGCAGCTGGAGCCTGATTGGACATTAACCGAGTGTCTCAGTGCCATTTGGGAGCTCAGCATCATCATTTCCAGTAAATGTGTCACGATTGTCACGAGTATATTCGCAATGAGAGATATGCCTTTACTAAGTACTCGATGCTAATATTGTCATACAAGTCGTCCTCATTATGGAGTGAAGGACATACAATCGATCCCTAATATTCATTACTATTCCACGTGGGGATTGCAGCCTGTCAGTATAAGTGCCTAAGTGCGACCCGTGCAATACATGTAATAACTTATTGTAATGTATCCGCTGTTTTATATTCTGCTGTGGGGGGGGGGTCAATGTATTTTCACAGATCACAAAAAAAACTATTAAAATCGTAGTATTTTAACATGACTCGGCATTGTGTCTGTATGCACAACGAAGAGCTTATCGTGTTTAAATCTGCAATAAAACATGGTTTATCGCGTGGTGCCAAATGTGACGTTATTTTACTAGCATTTTGTGGTTTTGTGACGTCATTCTAAAACAGTGACACCAACTGTTTAAGTTTTTCAGATAGTTTGGTCATGTTGAAATAATATTTGTATTTGCGTTATTTAGAATCGAATAAAGCATGGGTTGTCGTTCTCAGCGCCGGAATTAACCATTTAGGCCTACGACCGGTGTCGTTAATTCCTACGCGTCATAACTCCATACCATGTTTTATCCTACCTTCGTGCTCTATGATGACCCAAAACAGCCTGCTTTAGTAGTCAGTACCTAATAAACCGTTCGTGACGTCATAACGCTGCGTGTATGACGTCATATGTTCACATATTGTACTATACACATTTTCAGTAAAAATGTTCTCTCTAAAACCTTTCATCAGAAGATCGGATAAATAGTGGTAACCTAAGATTCTCTATTTATTTACAACAACTAACTGAAAGACAATATTATTTCTTAAATTATCTCTTATCTGTTTGTGTAGCGATACAATACATTCATCTTAAAACATGGCATAGGTATATGTTTAATCGTTTGGAAGATAATAGAACAGATCCTCTTTAATACTTTCAAAAAACTACTAATATTAAGCAGACTTTCCTTGAATCTATTAATCATTAAAATGCACCTGAACATGAGATAATGCGCCCGAAACATGAAGAATGTCTTGGAGCCGGGCCAGTATCTATTGCATTTGTAAACAGGCATAGCATTGCAGCATAATGTAAATTTAAGGTAATCTAAACACATGCCTCTTTACAATAACCGTCTCTGTGATCGAGTGGTTGCGGTTGCTGACTTGTATACCACTGTAACCTGTCATCACTGATGGCCACGTGTTCGAGTCCCGTTCAACCCGTGTCTCTTTTATATGAAAATGTTTCTTATGGAGGTTGGTGCACCAAGTACTGGTTAACCGCTGAAGCCTGCCCAGGAAAGGTGTTGTTAGATAAACTACCCGTCGGTCAAATGGGCAATCGCTAGCGACGTTAAACAAACTTAAATAATAAAAAAACACCTGCCTGATATGCTTAAAACGACATTGCATTGCAAAAAGCAAATAAAATGCAATTGTTCACATATAAATGCATTGCTACTACAAATTCTTCTGAGTACATCGAACATTGAATCTATTTAACAGTGTTTTCGTGGTATACAAACTTTCAAACGTGAAAGTAGGATTTCATATAATGGTCATACAGGCTCCCGAATTGACGTTTGTTGTCATTGAAGTCAATATTAAACACACGATACTTTCGTTTAGAGATAATTGAATTAAGATTAGTCTACAAATAAATATGCATAGGCACTCATGTGAGATATAACGGTAAGTATGTAGCATAACCCGTGTTATTCAGGATAAATGTCGACCCTATTTACATTAGTTTTGATGTCAAAAAACCGCGTATACGACGTTTGTTTGTTGAAATACTCAGTTTTTGAGGCAAATATTGGGGGGGGGGGAATTATACCATATAATAGCAAATTACATTCTGCGTTCTCACCGATGTAATGTCGCTTTAATTGGAGGCATAACAAATATAACGTTGAATTTTGAAGATTTAATGGTATTGATAGAAACAATAGATTATGTAAATTATGCAATCAAAATGTAATTGAATCAGATTACCATTTTATATTATGTTGTGAAAAATACAAAGATATAAGATTGAAATATTTGACCTACATAGCATGGCCATCAATATAAATTTATATCTATCATGTCATGCAAAATTAAACAATGTTTGATAAATGTTTGTAAGTACATCAAAGAAGCTATGTCAATACGTAGTAATACCCTGTCAATTACTACTGTTTCTTAAATGTATTGTATTTGTTTATATATGTATATATGTAACATGTTTTGTGATGTCTTTGCAATATTAGTATCGTTGTAAATGGCCAAAGGCAATATAGTTGCTGATTATGCCAATACATTTGCAACTTGCTATAAGTATGCATTGAACATATTTGCGAACATTTTATCAATTGAGTTTGGTAATTATTCCTCTGTATTCCGATCGGGTATATTAATATATTATATCTCTATTTCTGTCGCATCTAAGTACAATGCATACATTTCCAATTATATTTGTAAATTGCACATACGTCATTCTACAAATGAGGAATTCTAATGTACACACTATTTACATAGATAAGAACAACGACGCTGTAACATATCAAAGCAGGTTTTGGCACATATTCCTATTAATGCCGGATTAGTGAATAATGAAAAATATCAAAGATACAGAAGTTTTTGCAAATAATACATCCCTGATATCAGCATACATACAACAATCTATAATGGCATGCATTTCATCCTCAACTGCATTACAAAATGGACAAGTACGATTCTGTACAGTCAGATGTTTGTATCGTCCAGTTTCAATGCGCAAAGGATCAATACCACAACGAAACGTACTAAATGTTAAACGGTGGCTAAATGGCATAATAAGCTTATTTAAAGTTTAAATTTTATTTATTTTACCACGATTGCGTAGCAAGTTTTAACAACTTATATTAATCACTCTCATTCTCGCGGACGAAAGCGTAAATGTGGTCATTCATGTGGAAAGAAACCGGAGAAAACCCAGCTGTCCGATCTGGCGACCACCATACCATCTCACATACTTCCAAGTCCGAGGATCGAACCCGGGTTGCATTGGTGAGAAGCGAGCGTGCTAACCACTGTGCTAATCGGACAGCCCATAATCTTACTATACTGTTCAACAAGGAAATCTAATTTGAAAAGTTAAAAATATAAGAAAAATATATGAAACTAGAAATTCGTAGTTAAACATTATAGATTTACATTCACCGGACTGTATATATATATATATACACCTCACTTTCTGTTGGCTAAAACGCTCACGGCGGCGATACTCGGTATAACGAACTCTCGCATAGCCCCCGTCAACATCGATATCCCTCAAATCTCTCCTGGGATTCCCCTGTCACCACCCTCTGTGACACTCAATCTGTTTACTCATTTATTTCCGAGATGCATTTCGAGTAAATGTCTTAGTCACAAACGAATTTCTTGAAATTTTGGAAATGTGTTTTAACCATATGAGCTGAGCTGAGAGAGTCTGGAAGGATATGCAGTGTTTAAAAAGTACATGTTTTAATATATGCATATAATGCAAACACATAATTATTTAAGCATATAAATAGTACATATGAGTAGAGTTATAAGAGCGCAGTGGTTATCGCGCTCGCTTCTCACCAATGCAACCCAGGTTCGATCCTCAGACCGGAAAGTATGAGATATGGTACGGTGGTCGCCAGATCGAACAGGTGGGTTTTCTCCGGGTACTCCGGTTTCCTCTTACACGAATGACCGCATATACGCTTTCATCCGCTCCAGCGAGAGTGATTAATATAAGTTGTTAAAACTTATTTCGCAATCGTTGTAAAATAAATAAAGTTCAAAAAGAGATAAAGTTTTAAAACTTTATTTATTTTACAACGATTGCGAAGCAAGTCTTATATTAATCTCGTAAATTGCAACAACGTGTATCCCAGTTGTATACCCATAGGTTACTATAGGTTAATATAACATATATTTACATCGTAAAGCCAAGAAGCAGTGGCTAATTTCAATTTAAATATTATAAACAGCTAAGCTACATAAGACTAAAATCTTGACATTTTAGGCACATTACACATATATACATGTATATACTGATCATTTTCAGTATACAAATTTAGATACTTGATATTCTTGGAGCAATTCCGTATCTATGGAGACAGCTGCAGACTACATCCTACACCAATGGATACAATCATAGATTGCCATGTAGTAATTAAATTGACGTGGAGATAAAAAAAAATAGAAACCCCAGTCATTCTAGCCAGCAATATGTCACACACCTTCCATTTAATCACATGTACGAATGTGATAGACGTTGGGTGCAATATTCGCTTATATATGCTGTCACAGACATAACCCATGAGGGGACTCCGTGGCCAAGTGGTTACGGCCGTTGACTTTAAATCACGTGCCCCTCACCAGTGTGGGTTAGAATTCCGCTTGACTTCTTTCATGTGACGAAGCTATCCAGCTGCTTTGTAGAAGGTTGATGGTTATACCCGGGTGCCTGTCCGTGATTGAAATACTACGCGGAGGGGCACCCTAACAATACTGCTCGGAGGGGCGCCTGGGGGTCTTCCTCCACCAATAACATATGAAGATTCGCCATCTGTTGATACTTTAACCCTAACAATACTGCTCGGAGAGGCGCCTGGGGTCTTCCATTAATAATATCTGGAGAGCCGCTATGTGCCCTATTCTGCGGATGTACATTTAAACCCCAAAACCCAAAACAAACAAACACAATAATTGAACAACTAAAATATCCAAGACAATCATGTGGAAGTTAGCAATGAGCAGTGTACTGCTGTACTGTACTGCTGGCAGTGAGCAGTGTACTGTTGTACTGTACTGCTGGCAGTGTACTGCTGTACTGTACTGCTGACAGTGAGCAGTGTACTGTTATGTTGGCAGTGGGCAGTGTACTGCTAGTAGTGTACTACTGTACTGTTAGCAGCGAGTAGTGAGCAGTGTACTACTGTACTGCTAGCAGCGAGTAGTGAGCAGTGTACTACTGTACTGTTAGCAGCGAGCAGTGTATTAATGTACTGTTAGCAGCGAGTAGCGAGTAATGTACTACTGTACTGCTAGCAGCGAGCAGTGTATTATTGTAATGCTAGCAGCGAGTAGTGAGCAGTGTACTACTGTACTGCTAGCAGTGAGCAGTGTACTACTGTACTGTTAGCAGCGAGTAGTGAGCAGTGTACTACTGTACTGCTAGCAGTGAGCAGTGTACTACTGTACTGCTAACAGTGAGCAGTGTACTACTGTACTGTTAGCAACGAGTAGCGAGTAGTGTACTACTGTACTGCTAGCAGCGAGTAGTGAGTAGTGTACTACTGTACTGCTAGCAATGAGTAGTGAGTAGTGTACTACTGTACTGCTAGCAGCGAGCAGTGAGTAGTGTACTGCTAGCAGCGAGTAGTGAGTAGTGTACTACTGTACTGCTAGCAATGAGTAGCGAGCAGTGTACTACTATACTGCTAGCAATGAGTAGTGAGTAGTGTACTGCTAGCAGCGAGTAGTGAGTAGTGTACTACTGTACTGCTAGCAGCGAGTAGTGAGTAGTGTACTACTGTACTGCTAGCAGCGAGTAGTGAGTAGTGTACTACTATACTGCTAGCAGCGAGTAGTGAGTAGTGTACTACTATACTGCTAGCAGCGAGTAGTGAGTAGTGTACTACTGTACTGCTAGCAGCGAGTAGTGAGTAGTGTACTACTATACTGCTAGCAGCGAGTAGTGAGTAGTGTACTACTACTGTACTGCTAGCAGCGAGTAGTGAGTAGTGTACTACTATACTGCTAGCAGCGAGTAGTGAGTAGTGTACTACTATACTGCTAGCAGCGAGTAGTGAGTAGTGTACTACTATACTGCTAGCAGCGAGTAGTGAGTAGTGTACTACTCTACTGCTAGCAGCGAGTAGTGAGCAGTGTACTTCTGTACTGCTAGCAGCGAGTAGTGTACTACTATACTGCTAGCAGCGAGTAGTGAGTAGTGTACTACTGTACTGCTAGCAGCGAGTAGTGTACTACTGTACTGCTAGCAGCGAGTAGTGAGCAGTGTACTACTGTACTGTTAGCAGCGAGTAGTGAGCTGTGTACTACTGTACTGCTAGCAATGAGTAGTGAGCAGTGTACTACTGTACTGCTAGCAGCGAGTAGTGAGCAGTGTACTACTGTACTGCTAGCAGTGAGTAGTGAGCAGTGTACTGCTAGCAGCGAGTAGTGAGCAGTGTACTACTGTACTGCTAGCAGCGAGTAATGAGTAGTGTACTACTGTACTGCTAGCAGCGAGTAATGGTAGTGTACTACTGTACTGCTAGCAGCGAGTAATGAGTAGTGTACTACTGTACTGCTAGCAGCGAGTAGAGTGTGTACTACTGTACTGCTAGCAGCGAGTAGTGAGTAGTGTACTACTGTACTGCTAGCAGCGAGTAGTGAGCAGTGTACTACTGTACTGCTAGCAGCGAGTAGTGAGCAGTGTACTACTGTACTGTTAGCAGCGAGTAGTGAGCAGTGTACTACTGTACTGCTAGCAATGAGTAGTGAGCAGTGTACTACTGTACTGCTAGCAGCGAGTAGTGAGCAGTGTACTACTGTACTGCTAGCAGTGAGTAGTGAGCAGTGTACTGCTAGCAGCGAGTAGTGAGCAGTGTACTACTGTACTGCTAGCAGCGAGTAATGAGTAGTGTACTACTGTACTGCTAGCAGCGAGTAATGAGTAGTGTACTACTGTAATGCTAGCAGCGAGTAATGAGTAGTGTACTACTGTAATGCTAGCAGCGAGTAATGAGTTGTGTACTACTGTACTGCTAGCAGCGAGTAGTGAGTAGTGTACTTCTGTACTGCTAGCAGCGAGTAGTGAGCAGTGTACTACTGTAATGCTAGCAGCGAGTAGTGAGCAGTGTACTAATGTACTGTTAGCAGCGAGTAGTGAGCAGTGTACTACTGTACTGCTAGCAGCGAGTAGTGAGTAGTGTACTACTGTAATGCTAGCAGCGAGTAGTGAGCAGTGTACTACTGTACTGTTAGCAGCGAGTAGTGAGCAGTGTACTACTCTACTGCTAACAGCGAGTAGTGAGCAGTGTACTACTGTACTGTTAGCAGCGAGTAGTGAGCAGTGTACTGCTAGCAGCGAGTAGTGAGCAGTGTACTACTGTACTGCTAGCAGCGAGTAGTGAGTAGTGTACTTCTGTACTGCTAGCAGCGAGTAGTGTACTACCGTACTGCTAGCAGCGAGTAGTGAGTAGTGTACTTCTGTACTGCTAGCAGCGAGTAGTGTACTACCGTACTGCTAGCAGCGAGTAGTGAGCAGTGTACTACTGTACTGCTAGCAGCGAGTAATGAGTAGTGTACTACTGTACTGCTAGCAGCGAGTAGTGAGTAGTGTACTACTGTAATGCTAGCAGCGAGTAGTGAGTAGTGTACTACTGTACTGCTAGCAGCGAGTAATGAGTAGTGTACTACTGTACTGCTAGCAGCGAGCAGTGTACTACTGTACTGCTAGCAGCGAGTAATGAGTAGTGTACTACTGTAATGCTAGCAGCGAGTAATGAGTAGTGTACTACTGTACTGCTAGCAGCGAGCAGTGTACTACTGTACTGCTAGCAGCGAGTAATGAGTAGTGTACTACTGTACTGCTAGCAGCGAGTAATGAGTAGTGTACTACTGTAATGCTAGCAGCGAGTAATGAGTTGTGTACTACTGTACTGCTAGCAGCGAGTAGTGAGTAGTGTACTCCAGGACAATCAAACAGTTTTTCATATCCTTAATTGCGTGTGATTCAATTGCCATCTCTTAACCCCCGGTATTTCTAATATCCACAGAGTTTCGAGAGTTCTGATAGCAGCTCTGTGACGTTGACAATATACAACTACCGATACTCCCTGCCAGTGCTGAGAAAATATAAATCGATCTATTTTCTGCCACATACTTTGCCTGTTAAAATAACTCTTAAAGCAGCTGATACGAGTTGGCTTTGCACGTGACAAAGACACATTTAACAGATGTGTGCGTGTGTGCGTGCGTATGTGTGATTTGTGTTTTTGTAATTTTGTGGACGGTTTGATTCGATGAAAGGTGTCCGAGAATTATGTGTAAGGTTTTACCGGATACAGGGATTTATTGGAATTGTTTGTTTCAATGACATGGGGTTATTCTCTTAGTAGTGTGTAGATACAAAACATGTGTATTGATACAGTGTGTATAGCGAACACTATTACAATCGATTATGTTGTATTAATTTAAGAAACTTATTTCATGTTTATTACAGACAAGACACTAATTGAAATACGTATGTGTCAGTTGTGGTAGGTTTATACACGTCTAGCAATATAAACTCTGCTGTTAACACGTCTAGCAATATATACTTTGTTGTATACACGTCTAGCAATATATACGTTGCTGTATACACGTCTAGCAATGTAAACTCTGCTGTATACACGTCTAGCAATATAAACGTTGCTGTATACACGTCTAGCAATATAAACTATGTTGTATACACAACTAGCTATATAAACTTTGATTGTAACACGTCTAACTGTATAAACTTTCCTTTTACACATATAGCTATATAAACGTTGCTGTATACACATATAGCTATATAAACTGTGCTGTATACACATATAGCTATATAAACTGTGCTGTATACACATATAGCTATATAAACGTTGCTGTATACACGTATATCTGTATAAACGTTGCTGTATACACGTCTAGCAATACAAAGTTGCTGTATACACAGCTAGCACTATAAACTTTGCTGAACCAACCTGGATACAACAACCAACAATACAATCTGGAACATTATCTAAAGCTCCAAATCTGTGTAGCAAATTGGCTAGAACTCTCACTGTTAGAGTAAAGAGCAAACATGCTGTGGAGCCACGGACATTACTGGTAAGTACGTCTTTAACGTCACTCAATGCGTTGCTATCCTTCAAATGAAAAAATAAAACTATTGTTCCTATGCAAACTTATCCTTCGTGTGTGTTTACGTTTATTTATCGTCGCTACCGGTTGCCCATATGAGCGACGCCTCCTGAAGAGATTAGTCATTTTAGATTTTTGGAGGATAGTGCAATGATACAGACAGAGACCCATTCCAGAGTCTCCTCTGGTGCTTTTACGTGCACGGTGTAAAGTACCGACACGGGACCTCGGTTTAACTTATCCTAGTGCTGTAGATCCGTTTATCTTCTTAACTTTACACATAGCAGTTCAACTAGCTGAGTGTTTCCAGAGTATTAATCGTTATTGATTGTACCGTAGTGTTGAATTGTTTGAACATGTTATAATAATGTTGTCCAATGAATCTAGCACCTCCAAGAGTTGCAGATAAGGAAATCCCACCCGAGGGCTGAAGATGCATTCTTTGCATGCAGCCTCAGTCCGAGTGTGGGATTTCTTTAACTGTAACTCTATGGAGGTTGTAGGTTTATTTTCTCACCCTATGTAGGCTTTTCATTCCCTTTACGAATTATAATATGCCAAACTATAAACAGTACACGCATGAATGGCGTATGAATTTACTACAAAGTAATGAGGTCATTGGAATGTGACAATTCGCTCACACTGATGTTGAATGTCATTTAAAAGTAAACACCACGTACATGTTAGGTTTAACCTGTAGCAGCTTGAAACCCTGTCACACGCGGGGAGCCAATCCATATAACTGTATAGCTGTCGCTTGAAATCCGCCATAAGCGGGGAACCAATCCATACAACTGTATAATGGTCGTTGAAGCCCATCATATGCGGGGAACCAATCCATATAACTGTATAATTGTCGTTGAAACCCGCCATAAACGGCGTATAACTGCATAGAGACTATAGATCTCTCTCCCTCGTGGCGATGGATTCCATCAGGAATAAGGTCTCGAGAGTGATTAATATAAGTTGTAAGAACTTGTTTCGCAATCGAGCTAAAATTTGTATAAACTATAACTGCATAATATTCATGCCGTCATAAGTGGCGGCTTTACCAATCCATTTAACTATAACAATGGTGCTTAATATTGGTATGCATGTCTCAATTAACACAATTTACATGCATTAAGAATATATATATATTATATATATATATACGCCATATATCAATACAGTCGATATCCACATTTCTCACCTATAGACGGGCTTTTCACGCCGAGTTGGGGTGTGAGATAAATATGTCTAACCGGGTAGATAAGGGAACTACTTTATGCTAATTAGATATCACGAACAAGTCCGGTAGTTCCCGTTTATTTCCGCGTCCACATTCGTAACATTACATTGGATAACGGTAAAATCTGAACACTGCCGTGAAATTACGTCATGTTAAGGTTTAGGTTTAATGTCTTTAATGCTAAACCTTAACATCCAACACGGGTAATTATTCAAATAATCTATGGCTTTAACCATCATACTAAAAGGAACTAATCAATAGCAATATTTAAAGGGAGATCAGTCGCATTGTGATTAGAGGCGGGGTGCTTTACAAACAAATGCAAGCGCATTGTGGGTCAAATGGTAATAGTAGACGCGTGAACAACACGTGAATGGTAGCGATACGTCATTGATTGCGTCATCGATTATATAATGACGTAATTTCACGGCAGTGTTCAGATTTTACCGTTATCCAATGTAATGTTACGAATGTGGACGCGGAAATAAACGGGAACTACCGGACTTGTTCGTGATATCTAATTAGCATAAAGTAGTTCCCTTATCTACCCGGTTAGACATATTTATCTCACACCCCAACTCGGCGTGAAAAGCCCGTCTATAGGTGAGAAATGTGGATATCGACTGTATTGATATATGGCGTATATATATATATAATATATATATATTCTTAATGCATGTAAATTGTGTTAATTGAGACATGCATACCAATATTAAGCACCATTGTTATAGTTAAATGGATTGGTAAAGCCGCCACTTATGACGGCATGAATATTATGCAGTTATAGTTTATACAAATTTTAGCTCGATTGCGAAACAAGTTCTTACAACTTATATTAATCACTCTCGAGACCTCATTCCTGATGGAATCCATCGCCACGAGGGAGAGAGATCTATAGTCTCTATGCAGTTATACGCCGTTTATGGCGGGTTTCAACGACAATTATACAGTTATATGGATTGGTTCCCCGCATATGATGGGCTTCAACGACCATTATACAGTTGTATGGATTGGTTCCCCGCTTATGGCGGATTTCAAGCGACAGCTATACAGTTATATGGATTGGCTCCCCGCGTGTGACAGGGTTTCAAGCTGCTACAGGTTTTCCTTGACCACGACTAGCAAAGCACTGGAGAGTCGCCATATCACCACAGCTGAACCCAATATCAGACAATAAAGTCCTAAGGGAAACGATTTAGAATCTAAATAGTTGATGTTTTAAATAAGCTATGTTCTTGAGACGGGTAGTATTGTTCTTTGACTACTAAGAAGTTTCAAAATTTAATAGTGATATATTTATGACATACGGATCAAATGTTCCGTCACAATCACCGCAAAGATTCTCATTGCAATAATAAAATCAATATGTTTAAGATGAAATAAAAATAAAAGTTTAAACGTTATTTATTTTACAACGATTGCGAAGCAAGTTCTAACAACTTATATTAATCACTCTCACTTGGCGCGGATGAAAGCGTAAATGTGGCCATTCGTGTGGGAGGAAACCGGAGTACCCGGAGAAAACCCACCTGTCCGATCTGGCGACCACCATACCATCTCACATACTTCCTGTTCCGAGGATCGATCCCGGGTTGCATTGGTGAGAAGCGAGCACGCTAACCACTGCGCTAATCGGACAGCCATAAATATAAATAAACACAAAGGATGGGCTTTGTATAGATTGTGGATATGGAGAACCTGGTATACTCTTGATATCGACGGACATTGTATGTATAGAAGTGATACAGTTCCATTTAGAGAATTCAGCATTGACAAGCTGTCGGCTACAATCGCTAGTATCATAACTAGATATCAGAAGACGAATCTATGATATAAAGATACGTTTATGAACCTTGCCAGTGAGCACTATATTTACCAAGCATGTGTGAGTACATCTCACATGCCAGCTGTTGGCCATGGTTTCGTTAAAATCTGAAATATCTCTACGAAATGTCTTAAATTGTCAAGACAAAATACGAACACTGTTGTAATGTATACATATATTGGCTTGTAATGTATAAATATATTGGCTTGTAATGTATAAATATATTGGCTTGTAATCTACAACTATATTCATTTGTAAGTTATAAAACTATAAATATATTCACTTGTATGGTATACATATGTTGAATTGTAAGGCAATTGCGAGAGTAATTAATACAAGTTGCAAGAACTTGTTTCGCAATCGAGCTCAAATATATTTTTATATAAACTACTAAATAAATGTCTAATTGCAGCAATATAATATTGTTTGCTTAAATAGAGAGTTCTTTACTTATAAATGGTTACCTAATTAGCTGTCCGATTACCGCAGTGGTTAGCGCGCTCGCTTCTCACCAATGCAACCCGGGTTCGATCCTCGAACAGGGAAGTATGTGAGATGGTACGATGGTCGCCATATCGGACAGGTGGGTTTTCTCCGGGTACTCCGGTTTCCTCCCACATGAATGACCACATATTCGCTTTCATCCGCGCCAACGAGAGTGATTAATATAAGTTGTTAAAACTTGCTTCGCAATCGTTGTAAAATAAATATAAAAAAATGAAAGTGTAAAAAAAAGTTTTGAACTAATTGTCCTTACGGCCATTTAATCCTCGTTCTGTTTTCTACATTACCTAACCTGCCACATTGTGGACATGACATTGACAGCCTGGTACCAGCTCCATAGCTTAGCTTGCGGCCTGTCATATACATTCCTTAGAACTAAAACTTTTCATTATCATCACTGATGGTCACGGGTTCGAGCCCCGCTCAGGCCGTGTCTCATATATATGAAAAAGTTGGCAGTTTTTTACGGAGGTTGGTGCACCCAAGTACTGGTTAACCGCTGGAGCCTGCCCAGGAAAGGTGTTGTTAGGTAAACTGCCCGCCGGCGATATAGCCCAAAATGGTGCTGATGCAGGGGTAAAACCCGAATCATAACATAAACTTTTCATCTTTTAAGTAATTATTATCCTGGTAATAAAATAGAACGTTTACTCATTGCAGATTTGGGTTAATTGGTAGGATATTTGTTTCCATGACAACAGCGTAATGTAATGACGTATTTAAATATTTATTTTTGTAATGTAGATCTACTATGTAATGCTGTTTGATTTTACACATTTTAAAACTATATTTATCAAGTTCCGAACATAGCATCCGGGATCGCAGAATAATAGAGCATGCTTTATTTGTTTGTAACAGTTTGGTTTATTAGAAATATGTTATTACATCTAAAATTGTAAACGAATGAAGTTTATATCAAACAAATATTTACACATGTACTGTACAGTCCACCATATATATTGCATACGATTTCACATGAGGGTTTCCAACTAATGACAAGCGCACTTGAAACTACGGGCATGCGCAGTCGCATTATTCGGCAACGTTCGTCGCAAGAAAACGCGTGTCTTATAATGTACGCTGTTCCAAGGATGATCTATTTACCTGTTCCGTGACACGGCAGAAGCAAATCTGGACTAAACATTTCAAATGCAAAGTGTGCTATCTTTTCGTTGTTTCATTAAAACGAATAATTAATGTAAATATAAGTAATGAATCGCGGGTTAATAGTTTCCATCGGAGTATGAACTACATTGTCCATGCTTAAAGTTAGCATGGATGCCTTCGACCTCCACACACTTTAACCACGCACAATATAGTTCATACCCCGAAGGATACTATTAACCAACGATTCACTCCTTAAATGTATCGTACCTACATGCGTAATAATGGTCGAAACCGCATGCATAATATACATTAAAAATACTACCTTTCGTGACGTCATAACGTTGCGCGTATGACGTCATATGTTCACATGTACCATGTACGATACAGTCCGCCATGTACAATACAGTCCACCATGTACAATACAGTCCGCCATGTACTGTACTGTACACCATATACGATACAGTCCACCATGTATTGTACAGTCCACCATATACTGTAATGTACACCATATACTGTACAGTCCACCATATACTGTACAGTCCACCATGTACTGTACAGTCCACCATATACTGTAATGTACACCATGTGCGATACAGTCCACCATATACTGTACAGTCCACCATATACTGTACAGTCCACCATGTACTGTACAGTCCACCATATAATGTACAGTCCACCATGTACTGTACAGTCCACCATATACTGTACAGTCCACCATGTACTGTACAGTTCACCATATACTGTACAGTCCACCATGTACTGTACAGTCCACCATATACTGTAATGTACACCATGTGCGATACAGTCCACCATATACTGTACAGTCCACTATATACTATACTGTACAGTCCACCGTGTACTGTACACCATGTACAGTATACCATGTACTGTACAGTCCGCCATGTACGATTTGGTTCAGCGTTTGATGTTCGAATGACAGTAAATCATACCAACTTAGTGTAAAAGCCTTTTATTTCACGTCTGTTGTTGCGACATTGTGTTCACAAATTGAATATCATAGCTTGTACTGCGAGGTGACAAATGGTGTTATTTTCTTAACAGTAAAACACTCTGTGGAAGCTGTTGAAGGTCTGGTAGATTCACTCGTTTCAGACATCATCTGTCAGGATTTTTATCTGGACATTCAATTTGTATGATACATGCTTTTCTGGAGATAACGAGGGTTAGCCTTATGTTAGCGGATCAAATAAATAAACCGGAACATGATTGTTGTTGTTTTAATGAGACTAGTGCCTTGTAGACTACTTCAACTCATCTGTTAGATAGAGAGACAGAATGGGTGTGTTTTACTTTTATTTATCGTCGCTACCGGTTGCCCATATGGAGCCGTTACGATTGTGCCCTTAGGCAAGGCATTTAAATTCCACATTGCCTCTTCTCTCTCCCTCGTGGCGATGGATTCCATCAGGAATGAGGTCTCGAGAGTGATTAATATAAGTTGTAAGAACTTGTTTCGCAATCGAGCTAAACTAAATTTGTAGAATCTCCTGAAGAGATTAGTCATTTTAGATATTGGAGGATAGTGCAATGATACAGTAAGAGACCCATTCCAGGCTAACGGTTGCCCATCTGAGCGACGCCTCCTGAAGAGATAAGTCATTTTAGATATTGGAGGATAATGCAATGATACAGTATGAAACCCATTCCAGAGTCTCCTCTGGTTCTTTTACGTGCACGGTGTTAATCACCGACACAAGACCTCGGTTTAAAGTCCCATTTGAAAGGCTGTTAATTTTATTAATGTCAGACGGGGGATCGAACCTGCGATCCATGGATTAACAGTCCGACGTGTTAACCACTGGACTACAGATCCGTCTGATCAATACATAAATAATATGGACTTTTTAGAGAGACATACTGGCATCCAGGCTAACTTTAAACACACCGGAGGGCCACCTTACTCAGGGTCCCAGGCTAACTTTAAACACACCGGAGGGCCACCTTACTCAGGGTCGTCCGCCACCAATCAAAGCAGGAGGGAATGTATACCAACAACGTCGTAGGTTCGATCGGCTGAAATATGAAACATAAAATATTGTTAAAAATGACTGACAATATAGTAATAATTTATTAAATCTCTTTTTGCTACAACCGTGTAAGTGTACGCCTAACGAGCAGTCAACGATTTATCACGAAATACCAAAGAGCCACCTGTATGAGGTATATGCATATTGTGCATTCTTCGGAATGATCGAAATGCTTGAATAGCATTGCACCCAAAACAACTGGAACATGTTCTGAGAAGACAGCCTATTGAACATGTGGTAATTATGTTTTATCTCGCTTCAGTAGCGAGGTAGAACTAGATATGTAGTGTATTAGCTTCTACGCTATCTGAAGCTTTTAACACTATAATTTTCTCCAGTGATCTACTTGATAATTATTTTGACAGACATATCTCGGGTGGGGTGATAGGTTAGCATCGATTCAGTGGTTTGCTGGTGTATCGTATTGATAGCATGTAAAGGACGTGCGATGCAGCTGTCTGGTGTCGTACTACATCGTGCTTGGGTGGCGGTGTGTACGGTATCAGTAACGGGGTGTATTGTTACCATGTTATCGATGGTGTCCTATCGTACACACGTTCTCATAATTGAACAGAATTGAACAGACTGATCTGCACCGTGCACGTAAAAGAACCAGAGGAGACTCTGGAATGGGTCTCTGTCTGTATCATTGCACTATCCTCCAACAATCTAAAATGACTAATCTCTTCAGGAGACGTCGCTCATATGGACAACCGGTAGCGACGATAAATAAATAAACGTAAAACACACACTCGTAATTGATCGCGATCAGTTTCATTTTTGCACAAAATATGAAATGGAACGATGAGTGTGAGATTAACAGTTGAAGTGGCGTGAATACGTTTGTATGGAGGTGTAAAAGATTTACAAACACTTTTCGGCCTAAGGACATTTCGGACCTTGGCGCTTCGGCCCCTAGACGATTCAGCCCTAGACACTTAGACACTGCTCCCAGGACACTTCGGCTTTCAAGATCATTTCAGTCCTATATACTTCGACCCATGACAGTTCGGCCTTAGACATTGCGACCCTTTTACCGCTGACACGTTGACAGTTTCCCCTACTATGTGTAGTGGGTCCCCCGTCATTATGGTATACTGATTTTCTTTAGTATTTGGGATAATATGAAATAAATGATTTTTTGTCTATAAAGTTGTATTCACACCGATGTTATTTATATACGTTGCATGGCCTTTTTGCGTCATTACCACAGTATATGCACACACCCCGACACTTGACCCTCTCCGCTGTAGGTTCGACTTCCAAGTGGGATGCCAAATTAGTGCATGTGTTGAAGCTATCCATGACACGCGGCAGGTCGGTGGTTATACACTGGTGTCTGGTGTCCGTCCGTACCTGAAATACCGACGGACGGACAGGAAACGGCGCATACACATATTTAACACAACTGCTGTGCCATTTATGGTCATTTGCAGTCTGCAAACCCTTAGAAAATGCATTAGCTGTATACACGCTCGTTTATCATATATTTATTATTTTACTATTTGTAATGATTAAGTCTAGAGCGTTAGCATGAAATGTGCATTGTTTTAATAAAAAGGAAATGTACACGAAGCAATATTCTTCAGAATTGAATACTATATTAAATGCTTTATTGTTGGTTACCTTGGCAACACGTAGTGTGGTCGTATTAGTGTCATATAACTTAATCTAGATCGTGTTTCTGCTCACTGTACTACAGTGCAACACGTGGTTCATACTGTACTATAGTGCAACACGTGGTTCGTACTGTACTATAGTGCAACACGTGGTTCATATTGTACTATAGTGCGACACGTGGTTCGTACTGTACTATAGTGCAACACGTGGTTCGTATAGTGCAACACATGGTTCGTACTGTACTATAGTGCAACACGTGGTTCGTATTGTACTATAGTGCAACACGTGGTTCGTGTAGAGAAGTATGTGTGATAGAAGTGTGATAGATGTGTGTGATAGATGTGTGTGATAGAAGTGTGTGATATATGTGTGTGATAGATGTATGTGTGATAGAAGTGTGTGATAGAAGTGTGGTAGAAGTGTGTGATAGATGTGTGATAGAAGTGGGTGATAGATGTGTGTGATAGAAGTGTGTGATAGATGTATGTGTGATAGAAGTGTGTGATAGATGTGTGTGGTAGAAGTGTGTGATAGATGTGTGATAGAAGTGTGTGATAGAAGTGTGTGATAGAAGTGTGTGATAGAAGTGTGTGATAGAAGTGTGTGATAGATATGTGTGATAGAAGTGTATGATAGAAGTGTGTGATAGAAGTGTGTGATAGATGTGTGTGATAGAAGTGTGTGATAGAAGTGTGTGATAGAAGTGTGTGATATATGTGTGTGATAGAAGTGTGGTAGAAGTGTGTGATATATGTGTGTGATAGATGTGTGTGATATAAGTGTGTGATATATGTGTGTGATAGATGTTTGTGATAGATGTGTGTGGTAGAAGTGTGTGATAGAAGTGTGTAATAGATGTGTGTGATAGAAGTGTGTGATAGATATGTGTGATAGAAGTGTGATAGAAGTGGGTGATAGATGTGTGATATAAGTGTGTGGTAGAAGTGTGTGATAGATGTGTGTGGTAGAAGTGTGTGATAGATGTGTGTGATATAAGTGTGTGATAGATGTGTGTGATAGATGTGTGTGATAGAAGTGTGTGATAGATGTGTGTGGAAGAAGTGTGATATAAGTGTGTGATAGATGTGTGTGATAGAAATGTGTGATATATGTGTGTGATAGAAGTGTGATAGAAGTGGGCGGTAGAAGTGTGATAGAAGTGGTTGCTAGATGTGTGTGATAGATGTGTGTGGTAGATGTGTGTGATCGAAGTGGGTGATAGATGTGTGATAGAAGTGTGTGGTAGAATTGTGTGGTAGAAGTGTGTGATAGAAGTGTGTGATAGATGTGTGTGGAAGAAGTGTGATATAAGTGTGTGATAGATGTGTGTGATAGAAATGTGTGATATATGTGTGTGATAGAAGTGTGATAGAAGTGGGCGGTAGAAGTGTGATAGAAGTGGTTGCTAGATGTGTGTGATAGATGTGTGTGGTAGATGTGTGTGATCGAAGTGGGTGATAGATGTGTGATAGAAGTGTGTGGTAGAATTGTGTGGTAGAAGTGTGTGATAGAAGTGTGTGGTAGAAGTGTGTGATAGATGTGTGTGATAGATGTGTGTGATAGATGTGTGTGATAGAAGTGTGTGGTAGATGTGTGTGATAGAAGTGTGTGATATATGTGTGTGATAGACGTGTGTGATAGATGTGTGTGATAGATGTGTGTGATAGATGTGTGTGATAGAAGTGTGATAGAAGTGGGTGATAGATGTGTGATAGAAGTGTGTGATAGAAGTGTGATAGAAGTGGGTGATATATGTGTGATAGAAGTATGTGGTAGAAGTGTGTGGTAGAAGTGTGTGATAGAAGTGTGTGGTAGAAGTGTGTGATAGATGTGTGTGATAGATGTGTGTGATAGATGTGTGTGATAGATGTGTGTGATATAAGTGTGTGATAGATGTGTGTGATAGAAGTGTGTGATAGAAGTGTGTGATAGATGTGTGTGATAGATGTGTGTGGTAGAAGTGTGTGATAGATGTGTGTGATATATGTGTGTGATATATGTGTGTGATAGATGTGTGTGATAGATGTGTGTGATAGATGTGTGTGATATATGTTTGTGATAGATGTGTGTGATAGATGTGTGTGATAGAAGTGTGATAGAAGTGGGTGATAGATGTGTGTGATAGATGTGTGTGATAGATGTGTGTGATAGATGTGTTGATATATGTGTGTGATAGATGTGTGTGATAGATGGTGTGATAGAAGTGTGATAGATGTGTGTGATAGATGTGTGTGATAGAAGTGTGTGATATATGTGTGTGATATATGTGTGTGTGATATAAGTGTGTGATAGATGTGTGTGATAGATGTGTGTGGTGTGTTTGTGTGTGTTGGTGGATGTGTGTGATAGGTATGTGTGTGGTGTGATATAAGTGTGTGTGATAGATGTGTGTGATATATGTGTGTGATAGATGTGTGTGATAGATGTGTGTGTGATATAAGTGTGTGATAGATGTGTGTGATAGATGTGTGTGATAGATGTGTGTGATAGATATGTGTGATAGATGTGTGTGATAGAAGTATGTGATAGATGTGTGTGATATAAGTGTGTGTGATAGATGTGTGTGATATATGTGTGTGATAGATGTGTGTGATATATGTGTGTGATAGATGTGTGTGATAGATGTGTGTGATAGATGTGTGTGATAGATGTGTGTGATAGAAGTGTGTGGTAGAAGTGTGTGATAGAAGTGTGTGATAGATGTGTGTGATATATGTGTGTGGTAGAAGTGTGATAGAAGTGTGTGATATATGTGTGTGATAGATGTGTGTGGTAGAAGTGTGTGGTAGATGTGTGTGATACAAGTGTGTGGTAGAAGTGTGTGGTAGATGTGTGTGGTAGAAGTGTGATAGAAGTGTGATCAGGGGCGAAGCTTAAATGTGTAGGCGTCATTAAGATGGGAGGTGCGAGGGTATATCCACCGCACAAATCTAAGTCTATATCATCGCAGCTGCATTATGTGGCATGTTTAACGGGAAATACGGAACAAACTACGCAACTGTAATACTACAATCATGTGCATTGGTCAGTTACTGTCCCTGAATACTTCTAACAGAAGTTGGTCTAAACGGTTTCCTTTGTTTTTATCGTTGTTTCTTTTGCACAACATCAAGTTCCAACTGTTTTCTTATCTTATGATTATTAAATTAATAAATCTTAACAGATATCCTACAGATTATCCAATGGATACTTTACTGCAACATTGGTTATCAAATAATTAATCTAATTTTGATAAACTTAAATTTATCCTACCGCAACAATGATGCAACTTGTGGAAGTCGTGATAGCGCAGTGGATGCGCGTTCGCTTCAGGAGCGAAAGGTCCGGAGTTCGAGCCCCGCTGGAGCCGTTACGGTTGTGCCCTTAGGCAAGGCATTTAATTTCCACGTTGTCTCTTCTCTCTCCCTCGTGGCGATGGGATTCCATCAGGAATGAGGTCTCGAGGTGATTAATATAAGTTGTAAGAACTTGTTTCGCAATCGAGCTAATATAGATTTGTATAAAGCAACAATGATGCGGAAACAACAGTAAAAACAAAGGATTCCAACTAAAAGAATCAATATACATTTCGGGATAAATCGGAGTTTATCTGACGAGGGAGATAATGGAATAATCAGTAATGTATCTCATTGTCTCCCTTTACACCGTTTCCCGAGAATTACATTTAGGAATTTAGTATTGTATTTACGTATGACGTCTACGTTAGGGGGGTGTTAAGCGAACGTATCATGACTGTTGCATTTGCTTAATTTGGAGGAGGGTGCTTAAAGTTGCACCGACATATTAGGTTATATGGCGATTATTCAGCGGTGGAGGACCACCCCTGGTACCCATCCGAGCAATATTTCAGGCACGGATTGGTACCAGGATAGAACCGTAGCATGTTGCCTGAAAATTGGCTACATTTCTCTCTATATGAGCACGTGTGATTCGACACAATGTCTATGAACACGTGTGATTCGACACAATGTCTATGCATACGTGTGATTCGACACAATGTCTATGCATACGTGTGATTCGACACAATGTCTATGCATACGTCTGATTCGACACAATGTCTATGAACACGTGTCATTCGAGGTGTATATGCACACGTGTGATTCGACACAATGTATATGTACACGTGTGATTCGACACAATGTATATGTACACGTGTTATTCGACACAATGTCTATGCACACGTGTGATTCGACACAATGTATATGTACACGTGTGATTCGACACAATGTATATGTACACGTGTGATTCGACACAATGTCTATGCACACGTGTGATTCGACACAATGTATATGTACACGTGTGATTCGACACAATGTCTATGCACACGTGTGATTCGACACAATGTCTATGCACACGTGTGATTCGACACAATGTATATGTACACGTGTGATTCGACACAATGTCTATGCACACGTGTGATTCGAGGTGTATATGCACACGTGTGATCGACACAATGTCTATGCACACGTGTGATTCGAGGTGTATATGCACACGTGTGATTCGAGGTGTATATGCACACGTGTGATTCGAGGTGTATATGCACACGTGTGATTCGAGGTGTATATGCACACGTGTGATTCGAGGTGTATATACACACGTGTGATTCGAGGTGTATATGCACACGTGTGATTCGAGGTGTATATACACACGTGTGATTCGAGGTGTATATGCACACGTGTGATTCGAGGTGTATATGCACACGTGTGATTCGAGGTGTATATGCACACGTGTGATTCGAGGTGTATATGCACACGTGTGATTCGAGGTGTATATGCACACGTGTGATTCGAGGTGTATATACACACGTGTGATTCGAGGTGTATATGCACACGTGTGATTCGAGGTGTATATACACACGTGTGATTCGAGGTGTATATACACACGTGTGATTCGAGGTGTATATGCACACGTGTGATTCGAGGTGTATATACACACGTGTGATTCGAGGTGTATATGCACACGTGTGATTCGAGGTGTATATACACACGTGTGATTCGAGGTGTATATGCACACGTGTGATTCGAGGTGTATATGCACACGTGTGATTCGAGGTGTATATGCACACGTGTGATTCGAGGTGTATATACACACGTGTGATTCGAGGTGTATATACACACGTGTGATTCGAGGTGTATATACACACGTGTGATTCGAGGTGTATATGCGTGTTATACGGCTTCAACGAGCAGACCGTTAGTACTGATTAAAGCGACATTACTTCGCAAAAAGCAAATAAAATGCATTTTTCACGCATGAATGCATTGCTACTACATATTCTTCCGAATACATTCGAACACTAACATTGAATCAATAAACAGTGTTTTTGTGGATTGAAAGTAGCATATAACGGTCATCCATGCCATGAATTGACGTTTGTTTTGTCATCTGAGTCAGTACTAAACGCGAGATAATGTCGTTTAGAGATAATTTAATAGTCTACAAATATATAGGCACAAATGTGAGATATAACGGTAAATCTGTACCATAAATCGTGTTATTCAGGATATATTAGTAGAACGCGATAACTGTGGCCTTTATTTACCAATACTGGATTAACCCATAACAATGAAATAGGGGAATTGGGATGGACATGGTATACGATTTATGTCATTTTTTTTATTTACAAATAGAATCTAGTAACATCGTAAAAATTAAAATGAATAAAGAAAATTCTTGCAATGAGAATGAAACGAAAATTGCGATGGTTATACACCTTATGAAGGTTAATAATTATAATATTAGTTTAACACATCAGCAGCATTTATTGACAACGACTAAATTATTCAGTTCAAACATGTTTTTTCTCTCTATGGGGAGGGAACAGATACCGCAAGTGAGCAGGATGACTACTCAGACACTGACAGTGCATTTTGATGAACATTTGTATAATTATATGTCATGACATGTACACATAAATAAAAAGAAAAAAAGAAATATATCTAAATAATTTTTTTTTTAAAAACAACAAAAAAACGTTATTTAAAAAGTGGTTCGAACCTACACCACACAAAGACAATAATATTGCAAGCCGGATAAACTATCCACTAGACCACGAATCGGTTACAACATAAAGCAACGCATTTTTACATTGATGAATACGAAAATATACAAATTAACCCTTTCAACACCAAGTAACTGACATGGACTGGTCCATGATATTCTTAGACCAATAAATGAATAAGAAAATTACATTCGGACCAGTTCATTTATCAAGATGGGTAATTTTGTCTAAAATTAGTAATACTACTTGCAAAAAGTGCAGATCCTGATGAGACGGCTCGTCACGAGCCGGCTCATCTGGATCTACACTTTTTGTAAGCCTATATAGAGGTATGTGGGGTTGAAAGGGTTAATAGTATATTTTCAAGTGAATATTTCCTTTTTTTAAAACTGATTAGACCTGAAACTAGTGAAAATCATAAGGAACTGGAGAGATCCAGAACAAGGCCACAAGGCCACACAAGTGTCACTACCAAAACATCCAGTTCATGCAAATAAAGCTTGATGGCGAAACAAGTTCCTTTAGCTTTAAATTAATCACTCTCAAGACGTCAATCTGAATGGAATCGATTGCCCTATGGGAGATATGAAAAGTTTGAGACCTCAATCCGAATGGAATCTGTTGCAATGCAGGTGCTAGGAAAAAGCTTGATACTTCAATCCGAATGGAATTGATTGCAATACGGGAGATATGAAACGTTTGAGACCTCAATCCGAATGGAATCCATTACAATGTGGGAGATATGAAAAGTTTGAGACCTCAATCCGAAAGGGGGGTTAACGCCAATTATCGGATAATATTCCTGATTTACCTGTATTTGGATAACACCAGGTACCGTTAAAATAAAATTAACCCGATCCATTAATACTAGTTGTATTGTTTGCCAACATTAAACTGAGACATTTGCATATTCCGTGAACTTACTTCGTTAATAATCGATTTCCGAAGTAAAATATGAGCTTTAGATTATTGTACACTTACTTGATTCAAATATTAACGGTAAAAACCTAACGTATGTCCTGGTCGTAGTTCACGAAAACTCACGAAGGCTTTGGCGGTGATTAATTAGTCTCAGTTTAATGTTGCCAAACAATATTACGCATGGATGTTTATATATTATTTTGTTATGTCAACAAACCGCGTATACGACGTTTGTTTATTAGTTGAAATACTCAGTATTTTAGGCAAATATTTGGAAAACAAATTATACCATATAATAGGAAAATACATTCTTGTGTTTTCACTGATGTAGTGTAGCTTTAAACATTTACTTCATGCTATTATGAGATGTCCGTTTCACAATAATATACAATCGTGCGTGCGTGAATGAGTAATGTGCGTGCGTGCGTGCGTGCGTGCGTGCGTCAATGATGTGCGTGCGTGCGTGATGTGCGTGCGAACGTTTGTGCGTGTATGTTTAGTACAAGTATACATTCCATAAACATAGAAACAATTTGTTTTCTCCAAAAACCACGAGATTCGTTGGTAACTCGATTACTGTGAACATTGTAATTAAGGGTTTGTCTATTTTACTGGGAAGATGTTACTTGTTTCGTACTTTAATTAGTGTATTGTAATATGATTTACTGGGAAAGAAGAGTCGCAAGTGATGTTTCTGAATTGTAAATTCAATTAAAGTCGTAAGATATTGTTCTCGTCGTTGTTGCGTAGCTCACAGGTGTCTTACTTACTAAACTTTGATGAATAACGTAAACCGTCGAAATTAACGGAACTGTCTCGCCATGACTACGTACGTGTATGTATATACCAACAGCAGAACTAGTGTACGACTGAAGTTAAGAAAACGTGTGACTTGACCTCTTTTTGCTACAGACGGATCAGTAGTCCAGTGGTTACTACGCTGGACTGGTAATCCAGGGATCGCAGGTTCGATACCCCGTATGCCCCTAATAAAATTAACAGTCTTTCAGATGGAACTTCAAACCGAGGACTCGTGTCGATGCTGTACACTGTGCACGTAAAATAACCAGAGGAGACTCTGGAATGGATCTTTGTATCATTGCACTATTCTCTAAAAATATCAAATAACTAATCTATTCATGTGTTATTACACGTGTGTGCATATAAGAAAATGTGTGGTGGCTGTATGAAACTGAATACAAAAAAGGTTATGTGATAATTTTATATATTACAGTGATACAATTATGTGCAAACTGTTTAATGTGGAGGTGTATTAATATTTGAAAGAGGAATTAGCTACAAACTCAATTTCTCTTCATTCATTCATTATAACTAATTGGGAATCATTCATGCAATCAATGGCCCCTATGGTTAGGAATGCCAAGATTGTGCGATCTCGAAAATTAAATTCCACATAAGACAATAAATCTTCAAACCTGTCTTAATTTTAAACCCCGTTCTGTGTTCCCTAATTGATCCAACAACGAACGGAAGAGAGATGTGACAAGCTAAATTTTAGGTCTAAATTAAGTGAGAATACGAGGGTCGTCCACAAAGGTATATGATGATATTTGGATTTTTCTTTGTTTTGGGGAGGGGGAGTTAGAATCGCACTAACAGCTTAGATCGTATGGCGACTCTAATGCTATTTTTGGTGGAGGAAGATACCGACCTTGCGCAAGCCAGCTGGATAGCTTCATCACTTGAAATAGTTCCACCCCTGACCCTAAGTGGAATTGAAGTCACCGGCCGTAACTATTCTGCCACGCAAGCCCCTTTGATAATATTCATAAATACAAATGTTAAAATGCTTGAAATGCCCACATCGTTTTTTAGAATTAATTTATATCGAAAATGTCCATTTAAGACCCGGAAGAAACAATGTAAATTTACAGACTTGTCTAACGGGACAGACACTGTGGTACTGGAGTAGCCCCTTATTATGCTCAACTGGTGTTCATTACACTACCTATGCCAGCTATATATATATATTTATACGACTATTGGGTTCTTTTTATTATTTAAGTGTATTTAATGTCGCTACTGGTTGTCCATTTGGGCGGCGGGCAGTTTACCTAACAACACCTTTCCTGGGCAGGCTCCAGTGGTTAACTAGTACTTAGTGCACCACCCTCCGTATGAAACTGCCAACTTTTTCATATAAAGAGACACGGTTTGCGCGTGGCTCGAACCCGTCACCATCAGTGATGATAGGTTACAGAGGTATGCACCTCAGCGACCTTAACCACTCGACCACTCGAGCCGGATCATTGATTGAGTTTTGAGTTTAACTGGTCAAAGGAAGTCACCTGTAGATTCCCATCTGAGCATTACGCCAGGCATGCGCAGTGCGAGTACGCTTAACTGGGCCGTGTTGAGATCTGAAGCATTTGCGCATGCGCGTCCTGAAATCTAGCTCTGCATGAGACTGTCCGACTACATTAACCATGAGCTCCTCAACATTGCCTTTTTACGTTTTATTAAGAACTTCAGCCTCTGCACTCAACTAAACCCCTGGTTACAACTCGACGAATAAATAAATGACACACATTCGACGCCTACAGATGCTCTTTGTACTTGTGCAATGAACGATACAGCAAATGCTGTATCCGAGAAACGTCATAAATGTTGAAACATGTCTCCCATTTATAGCATATTGCATTTCTTGTTTTAATTGTTCAGGCGGTTCTGCCGGAGACTAGGCGCCACGTACAATGCTGGAAATTGATATTTCCCCTCAAGGGTAAGCGGGGATGTTGTTTATGGAAAAATGTTATCGAGACCGAATTGACTTTAATTAAATTGATTTGTTGAATAGATGATTATTGTAAACTAGTTGCATTTAATGGAACCTTATTTCGCGATGTGTGCATTTCCTTTATTTCGCGGTGTATATCATTCGTTGCGCCCGTTTAGTTTAATCATATTTTATTGCTTATTTATATACAATACAATTACATATATAAACATGGTAAATATATGAGCACACTGATACAACTGCAATGCTATGCTTATACTTGCACACTGCACGAATACAATCTAGAAGCAAATGGGTTGGGCAACAAGTGTTACCAACATTAGCGAGTGCCCTCCCCAAGCTCGTCGCCCGTAGTTTATCCCAGCCTTGTACAGGACACGGTGTTTTAATATTGGGAATAAGAACTAGATTGGATTCCACATCCTTTCTCTAGTATTTAGACCTAGGAATTAATACAGAAAAAACAACGAAATATGTTGCAATTAGACAACTTATTAAATTACGGTACAGTTGGCATGGTAACGTTATGTAGGTTATTGTGTTTGCCTCTTTAATATGTTTGGCAAGATTAAGTAATATTTTTTGATTGGCTATCGAGGAATTATTTTCCAACAGTAGGCCATGCAAAATTGAAAGACTAGTTTCTTCTCAACTGAATATATAGAGAACAACACAATTATAAATGGTACTCATACTCATCTGAGTTCGTATTGCAAAGTTTACACAATTGCGTTGGCTAACTATCCCTTGCACCAATTCGTATATATTAACCGGATGTAGAGCAGTGCACATATCTATGCGTGATCCGTTGTGCATTGTACACATGCCGCTGTTAACTCGGTCGACTCAAAAATGCTCTCGCTCTCTCTCTATATACAGCTTGTGTGTGCAGAATACTTTATGTATTATCCACGGCGTCTAGTCATAAATTTGATCCTATTGTTTGAAGACATCTCATATAAATTATCAATTACTTCCTAGATTCCCCTAAACCCTAGCCTACATCAAACATAATGGTTCCATTACTCGCTGCCTTCCACTAAACAACGGACACTGGCTTTTATCCGAGACGTTAATCGGATTTTATATGAAAGCGAATCACTTGCTTCCACATAATTTGATATATCCAAATAGATTTTCGTCAGCTCCCGCCAAAGCACCAATATAGATTTTAAGAAACTCAATATTTAACTGGCGCATAACAGTGTAACAAATGTTATTAGATATAATTAGAATACTGCAATGAAGTGACATCCTAGGCCAGCACTTTCAAACAATTATACTTGTCAGTATGCCAGTGTGTAACAGGTTGGACTGCGAATACAGGGACCGCAGGTTCGATCCGCCGTCTGAGGAGCGGGAGATCGATTGTTTGAACCTCGTAAGGTGATGATATGGCAGTTTGGTGAGCCGCCAACTAGTTAAATTATGGTTACCGATTGCCTATCAGCCAGGCGCCTGTCCTTCAAGGATAAGATTCGGGAAGTACTGGTGTCCATAAAAAGGGTGTCTCATAAGTCTGTAATGGCTTGCCCTTTCAATAGGGGTGACACACTAATAAACAAACACTTTACTTTTATTAAATATTTACTAATATACTAACATAACTAAATGGTGTAACTTGTCGAAAAATTACCTCCTTATTTATGTCCGCATCTTTTACAGATTCATTTGCGCATTATCGTACCGAGCGCGCAGATTTCGGTTTATTTTATGAATCGTGAGGCACGCGAAACGTATTCTTTTATAGTTCCATAGATCACGCAATTTATTTACGGTACCGTTATCCAATTAAAATACGGGAAACGGCATTGAAGTGTAATAAAGGCTTTTATCCTACCTTCATTCATAATCAAGGTAAGTAATGGCCTGCCTAATAAACGTTGTTTTATTAGTCAGTGCCTAATAGTTTAAACAAATTTATTTTAGTTCGATTGCGAAACAAGTTCCTATAACCTATTTTGATCACCCTCGAGAGCTCATTCCTAATAGAATACATCGCCACGAGGGAGAGAAGAGGCAACGTGGAATGTAAATGTCTTGCCTAAGGGCACACTCGTAACGGCTCAAGCGGGGCTGGAACTCCGGGCGTTTCGCATCTGAAGTGAACGAGCTACCACTGCGCTATCAGTGCCTAATAAACCTTTCGTGACGCTTCGTGTATGACGTCATATGTTCACAGATGGTATGATAAACTTCAAGTCACGAATATTCGTTAATGTTTCCTCTAAAACTGTTTATCAGAAGACAGGATAAATAAAATATTGGGTTATTGTCTTATACATTATTAAATTATTAGGCTCGTCTCCGAATAAATACAAGGCTCCGCGTTTTATATTTTCTTCAACTCTCCTAATAGATTAAAAATTTATAAGACAAATCTCTATGTGGCAAATGTTTAATGCACCCAGTGTTTCATCGCCCGGCCTGACTGTTTCGTCGGTGATAACGTATTGACCATGTTGGATCGACAACGATTCTCGTCGACAAAACAAACAATCTGAAAGCACACATTTGACCAAAATTGATGAGATGCCACGACTGATGGAGGGATAATAGAACAAATAGGGTGAAATATCGCGAGAGTTCTCCATTTATTTCTTCAATTACCTCCCTTGGGAATAAGGGAAGTTTCTATTGTATTAGTAATCCAGAACAAACTAGAGAATGTCGCTCGGAGAGATGCAACCCCCCCCCCCCCGCGCTAGTATATAGAATGTCGCTCTGAGAGATGCAACCCCCCCCCCCGCGCTTGTATAGATAATGTCGCTCGGAGAGATACAACCCCCCGCGCTAGTATAGAGAATGTCGCTCGGAGAGATGCAACCCCCGCGCTGGTATAGAGAATGTCGCTCGAAGAGATGCAAACCCCCCCCCCCGCGCGTGGTATAGAGAATGTCGCTCGGAGAGATGTAACCCCCCCCCCCCCACCCCGCGCTGGTATAGAGAATGTCGCTCGGAGAGATGCAACCCCCCCCCCCCGCGCTGGTATAGATAATGTCGCTCGGAGAGATGCAACACCCGTGCTTGTATTGGACACCGTTTCGAGCTCAGAACCTTGAGATTGGAGCAAAATTGTATAACCGCCAAGGTAGAATTTCCAAAGTTGGTGTTTATTAAAGCATCATGTACAGACGCTCGCCTATATGAATAGCAGCATCATCATCATCATCGTCATCATCATATACAGCTGATGAGAGTGTCTGTCAGAAATGCGCCGTTCATTTACAGCTATAGTTAAATATGTCTCCCAATCTTACACGTGATGCGCGTATTATCATAGATCCCACATTATACACACATATACCGCGCAGATCACTGATATCCTCGTGATATCTCGTGATATACCCCACATAAACGAACAACTTAACTACGAAATAAGGTCTGATTTTCGTAGATTAGGAAGATTTATGAAAGTTCCGGTATTCGCTAGGGAGCCATGTATTCGGAAATACTATTTGTCATAAGAAATTATTTTTGCGGGAGATTCTATCATATTAATGGGCCGCCTTTCGTTCTCAGTCTCTATGGAATAGCTTGCATGATCTTTTGGCAGTTCGTGCGTTATGGAGTGGAATCTAGTTTGGAGCGAGATTTGACCTCGGTGGCAACAATGATCGGAGGGAAGTCGCTTAAAATCTGACATTTGGGAGTAAAAAATGTGAACGATTTTTTTGGGAATATTTTGATATATTTGAAGGAGTCGAATATTGTAGCGAGATTATAGAGCTAAACGTGAATTGCAAGTCAAATGTTGAAGTATATTTCCAGTTGGTTTTGGAATCGTTTATCAAGTCTCAGCGTGTACCGACACGAGACCGCGGTTTAACGTCTCATCTGAAAGACTGTTAATTTTATTAGGGTCAGACGGGGTATCGAATATCGATCCCTGGATTACCAGTCCAGCGTGTACAGGACCGACACGAGACCGAATGTCCTTCCTTGAAAGAGTCCTCAAGTAAACAAACACACACAAATAAAAAGGAAAGATTCTCATATACGAAAAGGAAATGACAGTGCCAGGGAAATTTAGACGGAACTTAAATATCAGTTGAAACGAAGCGTCTACCGCTGCCAGCACTTACTCTTGTCCAAATGTGACGTATTATACTGTATAATGGACTGTATTGCCGGACGATACATCACTCCGGACAGACAAATTGTAGTATGGTAAATGTCTATAAATATAGGCTTGAGGGGTGCAGTAGAGCGCGTCTCGCAACCTTGCTATGAATTGTCGACCTTGAGAGGTGCAGTATAGCACGTATCGCAACCTTGCTATGAATTGTCGACCTTGAGAGGTGCAGTATAGCACGTATCGCAACCTTGCTATGAAGTGTCGACCTTGAGAGGTGCAGTCGAGCACGTATCGCAACCGTACCGTGTGTATGCAATATTAGGTTGTCTGATTAGCGCAGTAGTTAGCACGCTCGCTTCTCACCAATGCAACTCGGGTTCGATCCTCGGACCGGGAAGTATGTGAGATGGTACGGTGGTCGCCAGATTGGACAGGTGGGTTTTCTCCGGGTACTCCGGTTTCCTCCCACATGAATGACCACATTTACGCTTCATTCGCGCCAACGAGAGTGATTAATATATGTTGTTAAAACTTGCTTCGCTATCATTGTAGGATAAATAAATTTTAAACTTTGTTATTACTAATTAGTGGAAACGTACTTAATAAATGGTTAATGTGGAAGTCGTGATAGCGCAGTGATAACGCGTTCGCTTCAGATATTGAAAGGAGTTCGAGTCCCGCTGGAGCCATTACGAGTGTGCCCTTTGGCAAGGCATTTAAGTTCCACGTTGCCTCTTCTCTCTCCCTCGTGGCGCTGGATTGGATTCCATCAGGAATGAGATCTCGAGACTGATTAATATAAGTTGTAAGAGCTTTGTTTCGCAATGGAGCTAAAATAAATTAGTATAAACTAAATAGTTAATGGCTGATACGGAACTGTAGTGTTATAAATGAGCTAATGATACGTCGGACATTATGTGTACATGACAGGATACGGAATATATTGACTGTCCACACACACTGTCCCTCCTCTCGTGTTGAACATATACACGTGTGTGGACTGGCAGTATACCATCGTCCTATGTAAATAAATGTATAACACAGACGGATATGTAGTACAGTGGTAACACGCTGGACTGGTAATCCAGGAAACGCTGGACTGGTAATCCAGAAATCGCAGGTTCGACCCCCCCCTCCCGTCTGACCCTAATAAAATTAACAGTATTTCAGATGGGAACTTAAACCGAGGTCTTGTGTCGATGCTGTACATCGCGCACGTAAAAGAACCAGAGGAGACTCTGGAATTGGTATCTGTCTGTACCATTGCACTATCCTCCAACAATCTAAAATGACTAATCTCTTCAGGAGGCGTCGCTCATATGGGCAACCGGTAGCGACGATACATAAACGTAAAACACACACACACACATTTATAGAACGTTAATGGGCTCAGGACGCTCACCCTCACAGTCGAACCATAGTACAGTTGGATTATAGAAATGAGTACCCCCACCCCCTCCGCTGTATGTTCAATTTGGCATGCAATGTGCAAATACATAAATATTGTATGGATTAATAATTGAATATGTTCGGGTACTGGAGGTGATGTATGTCTAATGAGAGAAACTAGTCAGTTACTTCCCCTGAATAATCCGTGGAATAGATTGGTCCTCTTAATTGGTGTCCTCTGTTGTTATTGTTGATTCCTTTGCACCACATGCTATGTATTTTCATCCGTTTTCTCATTTTATAGATATTAAATCTCGGCAGAAATCCTATAGCATATCCAATGGAATATGTTACTGTAAATATTGGTTATCTATTAATTAACGTCATTTTGAGAAATTGACATTTATCCTACAAAAACATCTGGGTAGAAAACAACAGTAAAAACTAAGGATTCCAACTAAAAGAACAATATACATTTCGGGATAAATCGCATCTTTATCTGTCAAGGGGGGTAATAGAAAAACGAGCAACATTTAGTATTTTGCTTAGATGTGTAGACGTGATATAGTAAAGACATGTGTACATTCAATTTGAACGAATGCCGTTTTGTAAAATCCCAAATGCAATGAATACACAACCGACCACAAGTCTTGAGTTCAGACGACTGCTACTGGCCATTTAAGACTGCGGCAATTCATTTAACACGCCGGCTATTCATTTAATACGGCGGCCATTGTCCTTGGATATTCTAGCGCAGGTGCACAATATTCGACGTTGATGAATAATGTAGACTGGAATACAGAAATCAGCATATTACTCCTCAAAGTCAGTAATCTTTTATCTAGAATCGATATTGATGACAATGTGCGACATCGCTGGCTTTTCTATTACCTCCCTGGCTTTTCTATTACCTCCCTTGATAGATAATGTCCGAATTATCACGAATTGTATATCGGTCCTTTTAGTTGGAACCCCCTTTTTTCTTACTGTTGTTCCATAACCATTGACCGTTACGATTATGCCCTTAGGCAAGGCATTTAAAGTCCACATGCATCTTCTCTCTCCCTCGTGGCGATGGATTCCATCAGTAATGCGGTCTCGGTAGTGCTTCATATAAGTTGTAAGAACTTGTTTCGCAATCGAGCTAAAATAAATGTGTATGAACTAGATGTTGCGGTAGTAGTAGTAGTAGTAGTAGTAGTAGTAGTAGTAGTAGTAGTAGTAGTCGTAGTCGTAGTCGTAGTAGTCGTAGTCGTAGTCGTAGTAGTCGTAGTCGTAGTCGTAGTAGTCGTAGTCGTAGTCGTAGTAGTAGTAGTAGTCGTAGTCGTAGTCGTAGTCGTAGTAGTAGTCGTAGTAGTAGTAGTGTAGTAGTCGGTGGTAGTAGTAGTAGTAGTAGTTGTGTATGTAGTAGTGTCGTAGTAGTAGTAGTAGTAGTGTAGTAGTAGTCGTGTAGTAGTAGTAGTAGTAGTAGTAGTCGTAGTAGTAGTGTGTCGTAGTGTAGTAGTAGTAGTAGTAGTAGTAGTAGTCGTGTAGTAGTAGTAGTAGTAGTCGTTAGTAGTAGTAGTGTGTAGTAGTAGTTAGTAGTAGTAGTGTAGTAGTGTTAGTAGTAGTAGTGTGTGTAGTAGTAGTAGTAGTGTAGTAGTAGTAGTGTGTGTGTGTCGTAGTAGTAGGTGTGTTGTAGTAGTGTAGTAGTAGTAGTAGTAGTAGTGTGTGTAGTGTGGTGTGTGTAGTAGTGTAGTGTGTGTAGTAGTGTGTAGTAGTGTAGTAGTAGTCGTAGTGTAGTAGTAGTAGTCGTAGTAGTCGTCGTAGCATTATATTAGTGGTAACAGCGGTAGTATATTTCAGCGTCCCTCCTTGTTAGTTATATTGAGTATGTGTTATAGTCAGCAGTTACCTTTTTTCACATATGTCACCATTTTCACATTTGTGGCAATTTTCATATTTGAGGGTCCTACAAATGTGTTCAACAATACAAACGGGTACACTGTAACAGTTACATAGCGACTGTATCTACAATACGGCGTCACTAAAACACTCCTCATTTCTATATTTGCTACGTATGTGTGTATATAACAGACACTTGTATTTATATATAGCTTATTATTTGCCAATTTTGCACATAGCGAGACAATTTGTCTGGAAGTGTCGGCGCTACATTCCTGCTAGACTCTCTCCAGACTAGATTGTCACATTTAAATGTTTGTAATTGCCCTTTGCTCGTTTAGAACCATTCTCATACTTGTGAGTATACATTGACGGGTTTATAAATACTCTGTCTTTGTTTTGGGTGGCTTAACCCTTTCAACACCACAGACCTCTAAATAGGCTTACAAAAAGTGTAGATCCAGATGAGCCGGCTCGTGAGGAGCCGTCTCATCAGGATCTGCACTTTTTGCCAGTGATATGACTATTTTTAGACATAATTACCCATTTTGATAAATGAACTTGTCCAAATGTGATTTTCTGATTCATTTATTGGTCTAACAATATCATGGACCAGTCCATGTGAGTTACTTGGTGTTGAATGGGTTAAAGTCGTACCAACAGCGTAGGTCAGTCGGCGAGTCTCCGGCTATTACTTGAACAATATGTCATGCTAGGGCGGGCACCCTGGATAGAACCACCGACTTACAGCAAGCCAGCTATATGGCTTCCCCACATGATAGAATCCCAGTTGGATTCGAACATACAACGGTGAGGGGCAAGTGATTTAAAGATAATGACCGTTACCACTCTGCCACACAGGCCCCCATATGCATACTATGTATGTTATTAAAAACATAATATGTATTTTATTCGTCATTAAATTGTGATAAAGCACATCCGTTATGTCAAAGTCGGTTATTTTATTTAACCATAATTATTTTATTGCAAATCAATAGTACATAAAAATTATGTCATACACGTAAAGATACAATACATAGCATGAAAATGCAAATGGTTTGGGCCACAAATTTTAGCAACATTAGACAACGGTCCGCATCAGGTTATGTCGAATTCGCCAGTTATCTCTAAGTCGGATCAAAGTCCCGTTTCAGACACTATCATTTTACATATAACTGGCTCCGTTTATATAGAAGTTCGTTAAGTCAAACTTCAGCGATGTCTAAGTATCTGTTTGGTCCGACGGAATTCGACATAACGGATGTAGACTGTATAAAGTGAAAAGACGAGCTACAGAGAGGCTTACAAAATAAGAGGATGTGTGTTTCCTCGAATGTTCGAACTATATTTCACCGAATGAACATTGAAAGCGATATTATCATGAGTGATCGTGTTTAAGAAGTGTGTGTGTGTGCGTGCGTGCGTGCGTGCGTGCGTGCGTGCCGTGCGTGCGTGCCGTGCGTGCGTGTGTGCGTGCGCGCGCGCGTGTGTATGTGCGTGCGTGCGTGCGGGCGCGTGCGTGCGTGCGTGCGTGTGTGCGTGCGTGCGTATGTGCGTGCGTGCGTGCGGTACGGTGTGGTGTGCTGGGTGTGTACGTGTGTGTTTTACTTTTATTTATCGTCGCTACCGGTTGCCCATATGAGCGACGCCCCCTGAAGAGATTAGTCATTTTAGATTGTTGGAGGATAGTGCAATGATACAGACAAGACAGAGACTCATTCCAGAGTCTCGTCTGGTTCTTTTACGTGCACGGTGTAAAGCGTGTAAACGTAATACGTGTACAGTCCCATCTGAAATACTGTTAATTGTATTAAGATCAGACGGGGGATTGAACCTGCGTTTAAGGTTCGTCCTCCACAAACTATAACCACGATCAATGTAGTTCATACCCCGATGGAAACTATTTACCGGCGATTCGTTCCTTTATTATAGAATGTGTACACACCATACTCTATATTTGCCGTGTCAATCAAGTCTCACTGTATAATTCGTGGAGATATTCGCTTACAATTTAGCGGAAGCAGGCGATAATTAATCAGGCTATATATTGTCTCGAATAAATAAAAACCGATCGCCTTCTCTGTTGGTGAGATATACCGCTCTACATTTATGGATCGCATTGCCCAGCATTACAGTGACCTAATTTGTTTACTTCAAAATCCCTTTATATATATAGACGGATCTGTAGTCCAGTGGTAACACGCTGGACTGGTAATCCAGGGATCGCAGGTTCGATCCCGCATCTGACCCTAATAAAATTAACAGTCTTTCAGATGGGGCGTTAAACCGAGGTCTCGTGTCGGTGCTTTACACCGTGCACGATAAAGAATCAGAGGAGACTCTGGAATGGGTCTCTGTCTGTATCATTGCACTATCCTCCACAATCTAAAATGACTAATCTCTTCAGGAGGCGTCGCTCATATGGGCAACCGGTAGCGACGATAAATAAACATAAAAACACACACACTCTATATCCTTGAGAGTGTCTTCATAACCGAAATAACAGAAATTATAATAATAACCTAAATGAACTATATAATAATAATACGTCACGTACACAGAAATAACAGAAATAACAGAAATTATAATAATAACCAAGACCAGTATATATCAACTGCATACATATAATCGACATACGACACTGATGGTCACGGGTTCGAGCCCCGCTCAGGCCGTGTCTCTTTATATGAAAAAGTTGTCAGTTTCTTACGGAGGTTGGTGCACCAAGTACTGGTTAACCGCTTAAGCCTGCCCAAGAAAACTGACAGCAGAAGGGGGGTAAGTAGTAAACCCCATAACCCCCACCACATAGAACCGCCACTGCTGCTACACAGACACTTTGCTTTGATCTTCGGATGAAATCTTTCCCACAATTCTCAAGGATACACGAACAGTACGTCTACAAATTGAAAACCCAATTATATTTTTTGCAGCTACTATCTGATACCTCATTGGTATCTAGACGTGTTCTATCAACTAATGCCATTCAAACGTCATCCAGTTATTCGTCGAATTTAGCACACAAAACGGCAGGCGTCTGGGCAATTGTCTACGATTTCTATGAACAATGGTTATGTAGACTGACTTGTGTACAACATTGCTTATATTCTTTATAGTGCTATCAAAATCCCATATATATCTAACATTGTCTCCATAGAAGTTTTGAGATTAGAATAGTACGATTATGTAATAACTGTAAATGCTTACTTCGAGTACTTAAATATTAGGTCGTCGTAAGACTGGGGTTCGATCCCCCGCCTGACCCTAATAAAATGTATCAGTCTTTCAGATGGGACTTTAAACCGAAGTCTCGTGTCGGTGCTTTACATCGTGCACGTAAAAGAACCAACGAAGACTCTTGAATGGGTATCTGTCTGTATCATTGCACTATCCTCTAAATATCTAAAATGACTAATATCTTCATGAGGCGTCGCTCATATGGGCAACCGGTAGCGACGATAAATAAACGTAAAGCAAACAAACAAGACCGGGGCTCTGCTGGCCGAGTTGTTACGGTCATTGGATTCAAATCACTTGCCGGTTACCGTTGTATGTTCGACTCTCACAGCTGGTATCGCTGACTTCGTTCATGTGAGGAAGCTATCCAGCTGGCTCCCGACTGGTCAGTGGTTCTACCAGAGTACCCGTCTGTACCTGAAGAAAAACTCTTCGGAGATGCACCCTGACTGGAGAGTCGCCATATGAAGTGCAGTTGGTGCGACTTCAACCCCCCACCCCCAGAAATAAACATCATCGTAGTACAATGTGCACTGGCAAAACACACTTCAGTTCTTAGAAATCTTACACACTAGTATATTCCAGGGTTCGGTATCGTCGCCACAACTTACTGCGTGACATGATTTTCGAATACATGCATACTGTGACCAGATATATAATACGTGACATTCAAATATGTTGTAGCTAGCTGTAAACTAGTAATACGTGACATCCAAATACATGGATGCTGTAACTAACTATATAATACGTGACTGGACATCCAAATACATGCATGTTGTAACTAACTATATAATACGTGACCGGACATCCAAATACATACGTGACCGGACATCCAAATACATACATGCTGTAACTAACTATATAATACGTGACCGGACATCCAAATACATACATGCTGTAACTAACTATATAATACGTGACCGGACATCCAAATACATACATGCTGTAACTAACTATATAATACGTGACCGGACATCCAAATACATACGTGACCGGACAGCCAAATACATACATGCTGTAACTAACTATACAATACGTGACCTGACATCCAAATACATACATGCTGTAACTAACTTTATAATACGTGACCGGACATCCAAATACATACGTCACCGGACATCCAAATACATGCATGTTGTAACTAACTCTATAATACGTGACCGGACATCCAAAGAAAATCTCTGAAATCCACTTACTGAAACGAACTAATCCCGATATTGTTATTAATGCTTGCACAAACGACAACGCAGAAACCATAAAACCAAATAGAGATACATTTGGGACATATAGCATTATCAGACTTGTTTAGTTTTATAAATAATGACAGACTTAATGCGGACATATTGCGATGGAATTGTACAATCGATACCGTTAGTTTGGAACATACTACATATTATTGTATACAGTCTGCATCCGTTATGTCGAATTCCGTCGGACCGAGCAAAATACTTCGACATAACCGATGTTTGACTTAATGAAATTCGATATAAACGGAGCCCGTTATATGTAAACGGGTAGTGTCTGAAACGGGACGTTGATCCGACTTCGAGTATTATCCGGTACTTCTAGAGGTGTCGCCTCTATACGGTACTTCTAGAGGTGTCGCACCTATACGGTACTTCTAGAGACGTCGCCCCTATGCGGTACTTCTAGAGGTGTCGCCCCTATACTGTACTTCTAGAGACGTCGCCCCTATAAGTATAGAGGTGTCGCCCCTGTGTGGTTCTTGATAGGGTGTCACCCTATACGAACGGTATGTTCTAGAAGTGTCACCCCTATACGGTACTTCTAGAGGTGTCGCCCCTATACGGTACTTCTAGAGGTGTCGCCCCTATACGGTATTTCTAGAGGTGTCGCCCCTATACGGTACTTCTAGAGACGTCGCCCTATATACGGTACGTATAGAGGTGTCGTCCCTAGTAACCAGGTACGACAGTAAATACATGTATCTATAAAAAATGACAGGCTTAATATAATAACATCCCTGACTCTCTAGACATGGAGACAGTTTTACGGTCGCATCATTGCACGAAATAGCCCAGTTTCGAATGGTTGTTTAATATCAGATATTTGGTAGATATGTGCGTATCTGGAACATTTCTAGGATGTCACCCACGGCATCATAAAACTCCACAGCTAAACGTTCTGGGTTTATAATACTGTCATGCCATCGAGATTTATAAGCAATTGAAGAAAATAAACCCTCAGTTATTGCGATGGAACAGCTCAATCAATAACACTATCATTGACACGTCATCGGAGTATCCTCTCGGATACTACCAACAACGGAGTATCAATACGGATAATACGACCAATATAGTATCCTCTCAGATACTACCAACATCTGAGTATACTCTCGGATACTACCAACACCGGAGTATCATCTCATATACTACCAACAACGGAGTATCATCTCGGATACTACCAACTTCTGAGTATACTCTCGGATACTACAGACACCGGAGTATCATCTCGGATACTACCAACACCGGAGTATCATCTCAGATACTACCAACAACGGAGTATCATCTCATATACTACCAACAACGGAGTATCATCTCAGATACTACCAACACCGGAGTATCATCTCAGATACTACCAACAACGGAGTATCATCTCAGATACTACCAACACCGGAGTATCATCTCAGATACTACCAACAACGGAGTATCATCTCAGATACTACCAATATCGGAGTATCATCTCAGATACTACCAACAACGGAGTATCATCTCATATACTACCAATATCGGAGTATCATCTCAGATACTACCAACAACGGAGTATCATCTCAGATACTACCAACACTGGAGTATCATCTCAGATACTACCAACAACGGAGTATCATCTCAGATACTACCAATATCGGAGTATCATCTCAGATACTACCAACAACGGAGTATCATCTCATATACTACCAATATCGGAGTATCATCTCAGATACTACCAACAACGGAGTATCATCTCAGATACTACCAATATCGGAGTATCATCTCAGATACTACCAACAACGGAGTATCATCTCATATACTACCAATATCGGAGTATCATCTCTGATACTACCAACAACGGAGTATCATCTCATATACTACCAATATCGGAGTATCATCTCTGATACTACCAACAACGGAGTATCATCTCATATACTACCAATATCGGAGTATCATCTCAGATACTACCAACTTCTGAGTATACTCTCGGATACTACCAACACCGGAGTATCATCTCATATACTACTAACACCTGTGTATCATCTTGTTGGGGGTTTTTAGATACTACCAATACCAGAGTATCATCTCAGATACTACCAACATCTGTGAATACTCTCGGATACTACCAACACCGGTGTATCATCTCGGATACTACGAACACTGAGGTATTATCTTAGATACTACCAATACCTGAGTATCAGCTCCGATACTACGAACACCGGCGTTTCAGTAATGCATGACGTTGTAATTACAACACATTGCCTATTAAATACACACGACTAGTAAAAAACATCTTCATTTATATTGCCCATCTTCTAGTATACCACATCCACTATGTAATGAAACTGAAAAACACCAAGTTAAATCTTGTTTCGCAATCGTTGTAGAATAACTAACATTTATACTAATCATGGAGTTCACGTCACCACCCTCGTGGCGATGGATTCCATCAGGAATGAGGTCTCGAGAGTGACCAATATAAGTTGTAAGAACTTGTTTCGCAATCGAGCTAAAATAAATTTGTATAAACTAACACTTGATGTCTATGTCTGCGTAGTGGATTTTGTCAAGTATCTTAGTGGAAGAGATGTACTTACAAATATTCGTTTCATCTCGTTGTAGACGACTCCCTTGAAGTTGATGGGCGAGTTTTTACCTTACACAAAGTTTATACTAATAATAGACCTCGCGTCACCACCCTCGTGGCGATGGATTCCATCAGGAATGAGGTTTCGAGAGTGATTAATATACGTTACTTGTTTCGCAATCATGCTAAAATAAATGTGTATATACTACCACTTATAACGCTCGTGAGATGCTAACAATTCTCGTCTCTAATAGACACCACAAACACATACAGCTTTCCCTGTCACCGATTTACCGTTTGTTATTTGTATTGGTATATGGGAGATTACTGCAGCTGGTAGTATTTACTCTTGTTTACTTGTGTTACGTACACATAACCCCATGTGTGTGTTTTACGTTTATTTATCGTCGCTACCGGTTGCCCATATGAGCGATGCCTCCTGAAGAGTACATCCACTAATACCTTTACTCGACCATTTATCTAGCACTCATATTCACTACATGGTCATGCGCAGCAAGTACATTAACTAATTTGTGTGTTTACGTTTATTTATCGTCGCTAACGGTTGCCCATATGAGCGACGCCTCCTGAAGAGATTAGTCATTTTATATTTGTGGAGGATAGTGCAATGATACAGACAGAGACCCATTCCAGAATCTCCTCTGGTTCGTTTACGTGCACGGTTTAAAGCACCGAGACGAGACATCGGTTTAAAGTCACATCTCAAAAACTGTTAATATTATTAGGGTCAGACGGGGGGTCGAACCTGTGATCCCTGGATTACCAGTCCAGCGTGATACCACTGGACTACAGCTCCGTCTGCACATAACACCATGACCCTCCAGGTCTGGGGGCTATAAAACTCCAATCTCAATCTCATTATCGAGCTTCTGATTGGACAATAAATCTTAGACTCAACCAATGAAATCACTTGAGCTAGAGATTGATGTCTGAGAACAGTTGTATAACTTTGGGTCCTAGACGTCCACTTAAACAGCGGATTATTGTGATTCACCAGCAGCTAGTTGTATAACTATGGGTCCTAGACGTCCACTTAAACAGCGGATTCTTATGCTCCACCAGCAGCTAGTTGTATAACTATGGGTCCTAGACGTCCACTTAAACAGCGGATTCTTATGCTTCACCAGCAGCTAGTTGTATAACTATGGGTCCTAGACGTCCACTTAAACAGCGGATTCTATGCTTCACCAGCAGCTATTGTATAACTATGGGTCCTAGACGTCCACTTAAACAGCGGATTCGTATGCTTCACCAGCAGCTATTTGTATAACTGTATGTATCAGCTTACCCTGCTGAATCGGGGTGACACCTCCAGATATTTTAGTCAGTTTATTATATGGACAATAGTGCAGGATACAGAAGATGCACCAATTGCAGAAGCATCCCTGGTTCCTCTATATGCCCGATGGATAGAGAAGCATCCCTGGTTCCTCTATATGCCCGATGTATAGAGAAGTATCCCTGGTTCCTCTATATGCCCGATGTATAGAGATGCATCCCTGGTTCCTCTATATGCCCGATGTATAGCAGAAGCATCCCTGGTTCCTCTATATGCCCGATGTATAGAGAAGTATCCCTGGTTCCTCTATATGCCCGATGTATAGAGAAGTATCCCTGGTTCCTCTATATGCCCGATGTATAGAGAAGCATCCCTGGTTCCTCTATATGCCCGATGTATAGAGAAGCATCCCTGGTTCCTCTATATGCCCGATGTATAGAGAAGTATCCCTGGTTCCTCTATATGCCCGATGTATAGAGAAGCATCCCTGGTTCCTCTATATGCCCGATGTATAGAGATGCATCCCTGGTTCCTCTATATGCCCGATGTATAGAGATGCATCCCTGGTTCCTCTATATGCCCGATGTATAGAGATGCACCCCCTGGTTCCTCTATATGCCCAATGTATAGAGAAGCATCCCTGGTTCCTCTATATGCCCGATGTATAGAGATGCACCCCTGGTTCCTCTATATGCCCAATGTATAGAGATGCATCCCTGGTTCCTCTATATGCCCGATGTATAGAGCAGCATCCCTGGTTCCTCTATATGCCCGATGTATAGAGAAGCATCCCTGGTTCCTCTATATACCCGATGTATAGAGAATCATCCCTGGTTCCTCTATATGCCCGATGGATAAGGAAACATCCCTGGTTCCGCTATATGCCCGATGGATACGGAGGCATCCCTGGTTCCTCTATATGCCCGATGGATAAGGAAACATCCCTGGTTCCTCTATATGCCCGATGTATAGAGAAGCATCCCTGGTTCCTCTATATGCCCGATGTATAAGGAAGCATCCCTGGTTCCTCTATATGCCCCATGTATAGAGAAACATCACTGGTTCCTCTATATGCCCGATGTATAGAGAAGCAGCCCTGGTTCCTCTATATGTCCGATGTATAGAGATGCATCCCTGGTTCCTCTATATGCCCGATGTATTTTAGTCATATATATATATGGAAAATAGTGCAGGATACAGAAGATGCACCAATTGCAGAAGCATCCCTGGTTCCTCTATATGTCCGATGTATAGAGATGCATCCCTGGTTCCTCTATATGCCCGATGTATTTTAGTCATATATATATATGGAAAATAGTGCAGGATACAGAAGATGCACCAATTGCAGAAGCATCCCTGGTTCCTCTATATGCCCGATGTATAGAGATGCATCCCTGGTTCCTCTATATGCCCGATGTATAGAGAAGCATCGATGGTTCCTCTATATGCCCGATGCATAGAGATGCATCCCTGGTTCCTCTATATGCCCGATGCATAGAGATGCATCCCTGGTTCCTCTATATGCCCGATGTATAGAGAAGCATCCCTGGTTCCTTTATATGTCCGATGTATAGAGCAGCATCCCTGGTTCCTCTATATGCCCGATGTTTAGCATCGATACGTGATACCTTTGTTTATAGATCCATCCGAAAAACTATTAATAATATCAAGGTCATACAGGGGATCTAACCTGCAGCCCTTGATTCACAGTCCAATGGACCACTGGCCAAGTTCGTGTGACCGATGAGCTGTAACATAGAGTCGAACCTGTCTTAAGCAGTCAGCCAAAGGAATCACAGAACGAGGCTGTTTAGCACAGGTGGCTGCTTAATAGAGAGCAAATTTATAATAAAACAACACATTGAGAATCTGGAAACTGGCTGCTTAATACAGGGTGGTTGCTTAATGGATGTGACCACTAACACAGGTTTGACTGTATTTATAATTAGGTAAATGATAATTACGAGACTTTAGCACAGTGCATTGACATAATGCTACATGATTGATATAACAAACACAGCATGCTTCAACAGTGTCATGTCGAGGTCTTACATACAAGTAAATGTGCTGGCTTCCTGGATTGGTGTTAATTGTTATTCTCTTGTCATGTGACGGTTTGTCTCTGTTTATAGAAGAGAGAACATTCCACAACTGCAGTATGGCTATAATTAATTTATATCTATAGTGTCATTAGGGCAGAGCAGAAAGCATTCGTGATGAATGGAGCTTTCATAACAGATCATGTTAATTTGTTTCAGCACGAAGATGCTGCCCTTGTTTTGCTCCCAAGATATCCAAATGTATATATTATATGCGAAAGGTCTGGAGTTCGAGACCCGCTGGAGCCGTTACGATTGTGCCCTTAGGCAAGGAATTTAAATTCCACATGCCTCCTCTCTCCTTCGTGGCGATGGATTCCATCAGTAATGAGGTTTCGAGAGTGATTAATATAAGTTATAAGAACATGTTTCGCAATCGAGCTAAAATAAATGTGTATAAATTAAGACTGGAATGTCATCGTGGAGTTCAGTATTTTTACAGGTAATCAAGAAATGAACATTTTACATATAATTTAACAGCAGTACACTGACAGGGGTTAGAAATAACGAAATAAGAACGAAATACTGATATACAGTCAAACCTGTCTTAAACAGCCAGCCAATGGAATCACAGAAAGTGGCTGCTTAGCACATGTGGCTGAATTGAATACAGTCAAACCTGTCTTAAGCAGCCAGCCAAGGGAATCACAGAAAGTGGCTGCTAATATAAGTTGTTAGAACTTGCTTCGCAATAGTTGTAAAATTAATAAAGTTTAAACTTAAACAGTATCTTGATACGAAATCTAACCGTCCGTGGCCTGGACAGTGAACATGCTGGATTCAATGCTATTGGACTAACTTGTAGCCCAACCCATTTGCTTTTTCCCCCAGATTATATCGTAGTATCGTATACAGCAATAATAATAAATCCTAATATCACTTCATATTATTTTCTACGTATTTCATTGTGTGCATAATTGTAATGAAATGTATGGGGAACAAATGCAATAAAATATTATTAAATTGGACTGTTTACGATCAAGTTTAAGTTCTTTAAAGCGACACTAATTCGGAATAAAGGATGTGTTTTGGGTAACATATACTCAGATATTTACTCAGAATATCATTTCCAACCACTGTGTTTTTAAAAGTATTCGCACTGATACGAAGTTACTCAAATAAATATACCACCCTCGTACGCTCTAATTGTGCATAGACAAATATATTTAAACAATGCTTAATGCACATGCGTAACACGAGTGTAATAAATGAATGCCGATAGAAAACGATGTGTTACGAATGTACACCGGACGTTGTGAACCGATTCGGGAAAGTTCTACTTTCAGTTTGTTATATTGCAAAAAAAACTATGTTTACCGACTGAAAATAATTATTCAAAATAGAATGGACAAATGTGTAGATTGCTAATTGTGTGTTAACTTTCAAATTGTATAATATTTTATTCCATGCGATAAAGTGTCACTTTAAATGTATGTTCGGATAGCTCATTCCACTATTCACAACTACATGAGTTAAGCTTGCGGACTATAACATGTGTACCACCAATATTGATTAAGTATCTGCAAACAAGCCTGGCCAGCTGGCGTATCTGTTTTATTCCTTATCGCTCACTGTTTATTTACTCCACTGATTGGCGCAATGTAGTAAATGATCTTACAGTCAACCAACTCTCATAAAATGCAACAGTATATTGTTTGGTGTTCTAAGGCCAAGAAAAAATATCCGGGTTTTTTCGTATTTATTGTTTATGTTTCAGCTTTATTTATTTTACAACGAAGCAAGTTCGAACAACTTATATTAATCACTCTCGTTGGCGCGGATGAAAGCGTAAATGTGGTCATTCGTGTGGGAGAAAACCGGAGTAACCGGAGAAAACCCACCTGTCCGATCTGGCGACCACCGTATTCCAGTTTTAGTTTATACATCTCACATATTTCCCGGTCCGAGGATCGAACCCGGGTTACATTGGTGAGAAGCGAGCGCGCTAACCACTACGCTAATCGGACAGCCGGAGAGAACCTGTGATGCTTCTAATATGAATAATTTAAATTACTGTTTAAATAAACCCAACTGGTATACATCAGACGGTCAATGGGACAGTATGTGGTCAATGGGACAGTATGTGGTCAATGGGACAGTATGTGGTCAATGGGACAGTGTGTGGTCAATGGGACAGTGTGTGGTCAATGGGACAGTATGTGGTCAATGGGACAGTATGTGGTCAATGGGACAGTATGTGGTCGTGATCAATGGGACAGTATGTGGTCAATGGGACAGTATGTGATCGTGATCAATGGGACAGTATGTGGTCAATGGGACAGTATGTGGTCAATGGGACAGTATGTGGTCGTGATCAATGGGACAGTATGTGGTCGTGATCAATGGGACAGTATGTGGTCAATGGGACAGTATGTGGTCAATGGGACAGTATGTGGTCAATGGGACAGTATGTGGTCAATGGGACAGTATGTGGTCAATGGGACAGTATGTGGTCAATGGGACAGTATGTGGTCAATGGGACAGTATGTGGTCAATGGGACAGTATGTGGTCGTGATCAATGGGACAGTATGTGGTCAATGGGACAGTATGTGGTCGTGATCAATGGGACAGTATGTGGTCAATGGGACAGTATGTGGTCAATGGGACAGTATGTGGTCAATGGGACAGTATGTGGTCGTGATCAATGGGACAGTATGTGGTCGTGATCAATGGGACAGTATGTGGTCGTGATCAATGGGACAGTATGTGGTCAATGGGACAGTATGTGGTCAATGGGACAGTATGTGGTCAATGGGACAGTGTGTGGTCGTGATCAATGGGACAGTATGTGGTCAATGGGACAGTATGTGGTCAATGGGACAGTATGTGGTCGTGATCAATGGGACAGTATGTGGTCAATGAGACAGTATGTGGTCAATGAGACAGTATGTGGTCAATGGGACAGTATGTGGTCAATGAGACAGTATGTGGTCAATGGGACAGTATGTGATCAATGGGATAGTATGTGGTCAATGGGACAGTATGTGGTCAATGGGACAGTATGTGGTCGTGATCAATGGGACAGTATGTGGTCGTGATCAATGGAACAGTATGTGATCAATGGGACAGTATGTGGTCGTGATCAATGGGACAGTATGTGGTCAATGGGACAGTATGTGGTCGTGATCAATGGGACAGTATGTGGTCGTGATCAATGGGACAGTATGTGGTCAATGAGACAGTATGTGGTCAATGGGACAGTATGTGGTCGTGATCAATGGGACAGTATGTGGTCAATGTGACAGTATGTGGTCAATGGGACAGTATGTGGTCAATGGGACAGTATGTGGTCGTGATCAATGGGACAGTATGTGGTCGTGATCAATGGAACAGTATGTGGTCAATGTGACAGTATGTGGTCAATGGGACAGTATATGGTCAATGGGACCGTATGTGGTCGTGATCAATGGGACAGTATGTGGTCAATGTGACAGTATGTGATCAATGGGACAGTATGTGATCAATGGGACAGTATGTGGTCAATGGGACAGTATGTGATCAATGGGACAGTATGTGGTCAATGGGACAGTGTGTGGTCAATGGGACAGTATGTGATCAATGGGACAGTATGTGGTCAATGAGACAGTATGTGGTCTATGGGACAGTATGTGGTCAATGGAACAGTATGTGGTCAATGGGACAGTATGTGGTCAATGGGACAGTATGTGGTCAATGGGACAGTATGTGGTCAATGGGACAGTATGTGGTCTATGGAACAGTATGTGGTCAATGGGACAGTATGTGGTCAATGGGACAGTATGTGGTCAATGGGACAGTATGTGGTCAATGGGACAGTATGTGGTCAATGGGACAGTATGTGGTCAATGGGACAGTATGTGGTCAATGGGACAGTATGTGGTCAATGGGACATTATGTGGTCAATGGAACAGTATGTGGTCAATGGGACAGGATGTGGTCAATGGGACAGGATGTGGTCAATGGGACAGGATGTGGTCAATGGGACAGTATGTGGTCAATGGGACAGTATGTGGTCAATGGAACAGTATGTGGTCAATGGGACAGGATGTGGTCAATGGGACAGGATGTGGTCAATGGGACAGTATGTGGTCAATGGGACAGTATGTGGTCAATGGGACAGTATGTGGTCAATGGGACAGTGTGTGGTCAATGGGACAGTATGTGGTCAATGGGACAGACATACTGTCCCACTGGACACCGGGGATGTATGATATGCATACATCTCGAGCAACACAACAGTCACTATAGCAAACAAAAGCAAAAACGATATATAAATGATAGTGACCTTTTAATCTTCTTTTTAGACATCTTAAACATATGTACTCGCCCAGATGTAGTTATGTGGTGGCGAGTATCAATACTCTTACAGTATCCTCAATATCGTAATATCGTATTTACCAAATACCACGCAAAAACGTAGGGGGTTATTATTATTTTACGTTTATTTATCGTCGCTACCTGTTGCCCATATGAGCGACGCCTCCTGAAGATATTAGTCAACTTAGTTCTAGTTCATGTTCATGATATTTATGTGGGGGGGTCCTCAATTGTTCTAGGACCAATCCATTAACCCTTGGTTGTTATCCGAATCCTGGTCACAGCGTGGCGGAAGTATGCGCCCCTAGTTTAATAATGTTATGAGGACTATTTACATATAATGTCCGATGATTTATTCAGAATTCAGTTTACTTGTCTCAGACTGTGTTCACTTAGCTTAGAAATTGAATTAGGTAGATACAGTGGTATAGAGAGTTAATCGTTTATGCAATATGTGTAATGTAAAATATCATTGAGTCTGAATATCATTTTGTGTTATGTTGTTCAAGATATTCTTAGATTCGGAATACATATTTAAGCAACATATCATGGCCGACAGTAAACATGTTTAAAGATATGATGTATTTTTTAGAAAGAAAATCAATTATTTAATATATCAAAGTTTATAAATGGAGCTTTAAAAGCTTTAAAATTCGTAATGATACCCTTGAAATTGTGACTGTTTTGTAAATAATTTCCTATTATGTATTTATGATGTTGAATGTAATGAGGAATCTCGCAATAATAAACACAAATCTTCTTTTTCTTTTATGATGTCCAATGACTTTGGCTAATATAATATTTGTTTTCAAATTGTATTCGTTGTAACTGCCCTGTCTGGGGCCTCATTGTTCTACACAACCGCACAACCACTTCTCTTAGTGTGAACGTCCGTAATAAGAAAAGGTTCCTGTATAATTATAAAGTTAGTTTCTGTTTGATGTCAAAACTAACAGCAAACAAAAACTAACTTTATAATTATACAGGAACCTTAATAATTAACTCTGAAAAATAGCTAAAATACAAACGTTCATCTAACCGCGCAGGAATACGAAACGCAACCAGTGGCAGAGAAAATGCCATACTTCACTGTTTCAAAACGGTATAAGTTGGAGTTTTCTTTCACTGAGAAAACTCTTATCATTCATTGGAAGGCATAAACGAATATGTTGTCTTCGTATTTCAAAGTATCTCTATCGAAAACTGATTAGCAACGTGAAATGTTGACTCCGTGGTGATGATTGAGCTTGTTAACCCTCGCCTCCGGCGAACCATATGAGCGAGCGTTGACTCCGTATGTCCCACTGTTAGACTATGTACTGTTAGACTGTCCTGTTATACTATGTACTGTTAGACTATGTCCTGTTATACGATGTACTGTTAGACTATGTACTGGAAATATGGACTGGAGATATATACCGTTAAACTATGTACTGGAAATATGGACTGGAGATATATACCGTTAAACTATGTACTAGAAATATGGACTGGAGATATATACCGTTAAACTATGTACTAGAAATATGGACTGAAGATATATACCGTTAAACTATGTACTAGAAATATGGACTGGAGATATATACCGTTAAACTATGTACTAGAAATATGGACTGAAGATATATACCGTTAAACTATGTACTGGAAATATGAACTGGGGATATATACCGTTAAACTATGTACTGGAAATATGGACTGGAGATATATACCGTTAAACTATGTACTAGAAATATGGACTGAAGATATATACCGTTAAACTATGTACTGGAAATATGAACTGGAGATATATACCGTTAGACTATGGACTGGAGATATATACCGTTAAACTATGTACTGGAAATATGAACTGGAGATATACCGTTAGACTATGGACTGGAAATATGGACTGGAGATATATACCGTTAAACTATGTACTAGAAATATGGACTGAAGATATATACCGTTAAACTATGTACTGGAAATATGAACTGGATATATATACCGTTAGACTATGGACTGGAGATATATACCGTTAGACTATGTACTGGAAATATGGACTGGAGATATATACCGTTAGACTATGTACTGGAAATATGGACTGGAGATATATACCATTTAAACTATGTACTAGAAATATGGACTGAAGATATATACCATTAGACTATGTACTGGAAATATGGACTGGATATATATACCGTTAGACTGTGTACTGGAAATATGGACTGGAGATATATACCGTTAGACTGTGTACTAGAAATATGGACTGAAGATATATACCGTTAGACTTTGTACTGGAAATATGGATCGAAGATATATACCGTTAGACTGTGTACTAGAAATATGGACTGAAGATATATACCGTTAGACTATGGACTGGAGATATGGACTGGAGATATAGACCGTTAGACTATGTACTGGAACTATAGATTGAAGATATATACCGTTAGACTGTGTACTAGAAATATGGACTGAAGATATATACCGTTAGACTGTGTACTGGAAATATAGACTGAAGATATATACCGTTAGACTATGGACTGGAGATATGGACTGGAGATATAGACCGTTAGACTATGTACTGGAACTATGGATTGAAGATATATACCGTTAGACTGTGTACTGGAAATATGGACTGGAGATATATACTAGAGATATATACGGAGATATATACTGGAGATATATACGGAGATATATACTGGAGATATATACTGGAGATATGTATGTTCAAGAACCAATTAGTTAATCATTTTAAACACATACATTACGTAACAATGTAAGTTATCTGTTAATCGCATAGCCAGCAAACCTGCGCAAGTTATCGGAAATATTGATCGATAAATGACTCAAAGAAACTAACGAACGCAAAGAACTACAATGCAAATAATATGTGTGCGCGTGGGGTTTATTAATAATCTTTTGCACATGTGTAACTCAAGTAGAGACTGGTACAGCTACAGTTGTTACTATGGAAACTAGATGATGTTGCTTATCTTTTTACTCTCTGTACAAACACACCAGTGATAAACTTATATTATTACGTTGCTCGATAACAAATAATTACAGGTTTCACAGGGTGGGGAGCCGAGTATTTCGTCATAACTAATCATTAACTAGGATTGCATGGTATGACTCAAGCACATATTTGCTCAACGAGTCCTAGAGTATTGTGAGAAACGACTCCGCTAATCAAAACACGTGTGAACATATTGTGAATGGTGTATTTAAACTATTCGTATTTACGAGGATTCCGGGACATATTTGCCGCACTACATGGTGAGCAACTCCGACAATCACTTCCCTTTCGTTTATTTTAACTGTCTTGTGTGTATTTAACTGTCTTGTGAGTATGTAACTGTCTTGTGTGTATTTATTTTCAATTAATAGCAATTAATGTATAATTGTGTATAGTATGTGTAGCATGTATATATAGATAGATTGATTTATGACAACAAGACAATGTATATATAGATAGATTGATTTATGACAATAAGACAATGTATATATATATATTGATTTATGACAACAAGACAATGTATATATAGATAGATTGATTTATGACAACAAGACAATGTATATATAGATATATTGATTTATGACAACAAGACAATGTATATATAGATAGATTGATTTATATCAACAAGACAATGTATATATAGATAGATTGATTTATGACAACAAGACAATCTATATATAGATACAATCTGCTAATCTTTACCCATGAAGGCAATACTATATTGTCCTCAATGTGAGCATGTTCCTTTGGATACGTATGTCATGACACACTGTAACATCATGGAGCAGTGATCTTTATCCTATTGTTGGTATACATTCGGTCAAAATAGAGAATTAGATATATGTATAAAGTAATTAAAAATGTGTTTGTAAAGGTAGTCGTTATAGTGAAATAGTAACATTAGATGATGCACACTAGTTGTATATACATTAAATGATGCACACTAATTGTATATACATTAAATGATACACACTAATTGTATATACATTGATGTACACTAATTGTATATACATTAAATGATGCACACTAATTGTATATACATTAAATGATGCACACTAATTGTATATACATTACATGATGCACACTAATTGTATATACATTAAATGATGCACACTAATTGTATATACATCAAATGATGCACACTAAGTGTATATACATTGATGCACACTAATTGTATATACATTAAATGATGTACACTAATTGTATATACATTAATGCACACTAATTGTATATACATTAAATGATGCACACTAATTGTATATACATTAAATGATGCACACTAATTGTATATACATTAAATGATGCACACTAATTGTATATACATTAAATGATGCACACTAATTGTATATACATTAATGCACACTAATTGTATATACATTAAATGATGCACACTAATTGTATATACATTAAATGATGCACAGTAATTGTATATACATTAATGCACACTAATTGTATATACATTAAATGATGCACACTAATTGTATATACATTAATGCACACTAATTGATATACATTAAATGATGCACACTAATTGTATATACATTACATGATGCACACTTAGTTGTATATACATTGATGCACACTAATTGTATATACATTAAATGATGCACACTAATTGTATATACATTAAATGGTGCACACTAATTGTATATACATTAAATGATGCACACTAATTGTATATACATTACATGATGCACACTAATTGTATATACATTGATGCACACTAATTGTATATACATCAAATGATGCACACTAAGTGTATATACATTGATGCACACTAATTGTATATACATTAAATGATGCACACTAATTGTATATACATTAATGCACACTAATTGTATATACATTAAATGATGCACACTAATTGTATATACATTAAATGATGCACACTAATTGTATATACATTAAATGATGCACACTAATTGTATATACATTAAATGATGCACACTAATTGTATATACATTAATGCACACTAATTGTATATACATTAAATGATGCACACTAATTGTATATACATTAAATGATGCACAGTAATTGTATATACATTAATGCACACTAATTGTATATACATTAATGCACACTAATTGATATACATTAAATGATGCACACTAATTGTATATACATTACATGATGCACACTTAGTTGTATATACATTGATGCACACTAATTGTATATACATTAAATGATGCACACTAATTGTATATACATTAAATGGTGCACACTAATTGTATATACATTAAATGATGCACACTAATTGTATATACAATGATGCACACTAATTGTATATACATTAAATGATGCACACTAATTGTATACACATTAAATGCACACTAATTGTATATACATTAAATGATGCACACTAATTGTATACACATTAAATGATGCACACTAATTGTATATACATTACATGATGCACACTAATTGTATATACATTAAATGATGCACACTAATTGTATATGCATTAAATGATGCACACTAATTGTATATACATTAAATGATGCACACTAATTGTATATACATTAAATGATGCACACTAATTGTATATACATTGATGCACACTAATTGTATATACATTAAATGATGACACTAATTGTATATACATTAAATGATGCACACTAATTGTATATACATTGATGCACACTAATTGTATATACATTAAATGATGCACACTAATTGTATATACATTAAATGATGCACACTAATTGTATATACATTAAATGATGCACCCTAATTGTATATACATTAAATAATGCACACTAATTGTATATACATTAATAAATGATGCACACTAATTGTACATACATTAAATGATGCACACTAATTGTATATACATTAAATGATGCACACTAATTGTATATACATTAAATGATGCACACTAATTGTATATACATTAAATGATGCACACTAATTGTATATAGTTCCAATAGCTTTCAAATTGGTCGGATTCGTTCTTCAAGTGAGGATGGTATCCATGTGTCATGCAAGGTCAGTGGTTCTACCCGTGCCTGAAATACTCCTCGGAGGGGTGCTCGGGTGTCTTCGTCCAACATTAGTGTAGTTGGAGAGCCGTCTAAGAAATATCCAACGAAATCGACATTTTATCGTAAAAATCCAAAAACTGCATTGTTCATGTATAAATACATTGTCACAACAAATTCTTCCGAATACATTCGAACACAAATATTGAATCAATAAACAATGTGTTTGTGGTCTGAAAACTTTCAAAAGTGAATGTAGGATTTCATATACCGGTCATCCACGCTCCTGACTTGACATTTCTTTGTCAATGTAGTCAATACTAAACGCTTGATAAAGTCGCTTACAGATAATAAATTTAACTAATATTAGTCTACTAATCAATATGCATAGGAACAAATGTGAGATATAACGGTAAATCTGTAGCACAAATCTCGTTATTCGGAATACACAGGTTGTATTACGTATGTATGTTGACTCTGTTTACATTATTTTGCTATGTCAACAAACCGCGTATACGACGCTTGTTTATTAGTTGAAATACTCAGTTTTGGAGGCAAATATTTGGAAACAAATTTATACCATATAATAGGAAATTACATTCTGTATAAATTTGCGTTTTCACTGATGTAGTGTCGCTTTAAGCTGTTGTTGGGACATAAAAAACTAATATGAGAAAGTGTGAGTAGTATGTTTCTTTGTTTGAAAATGTACAATGTATTTATTATAGTATATCAATCATGTGTCATGAAAATTGGTGGGTGTTTATTAGTGTATGTTTAAGGTGTTGTCTCTAATCTTAAAACCTTTTGTACAAAATAAGTTTGTTCAATAAAACCTTTTTATCAGAATTCAATAAAACAAATTAGGATGTTGTGAAAAATACCCGATAAACCTGGTAATCATATATTTGACCTAGAAGTGACATCTTGCCGAAACCAAATGCAAGACGGGTGTATAAAACTGTATATATGTATGCATTCATGGGCATTATTTCTCTTGTCACGGTTATATGCGACAGCTTGAGATCTAGTGAAAAGATATACTATACATGTAGTACATATGTTACCATATGTTACCAAACACACTTTTTTGCACATTGATTATAGTGCATACATGACAATCGGCCAGTTGTTGAAAACTTTCGTTAAATATTTAACGGTGATATCACCGTTAAAGTTAACGGTTCCTCGTTAAATTCTTCGTTAACTGTTGTCGTTAAATATAGCTGTTGTTCAAAAAAGTATAATACTAACGCAGCGTTAAAGGAACAGACTTAACGGCAATTTAACGCAGATATTTAACTCACCACCGGGGCTTCGTTAAGATATCGTTAAATGTTAACGATATCATTCAAAATGGCTGCCATTATTGGTGCATTGATATATAATAATAGCAAAGTATATACAAGAATAATTCCTTATACACAGATCTGAACGACAATGAGATACATGCCCGGTATAGATTTTCTTCAGATGGTATCAATTTTGTCACCGATCTGTTGTTTGATAAACTGAATAGGAAGACAAACCGATCACATGTCATGAGTGTTAAAGAACAGGTGATGGTGGCACTTAGGTACTATGCCTCAGGGTCCTTCATGCAGGTGGTTGGTGACACAGTAGACCGTGACAAATCAACTGTGTCTCGGACAATTGAAGAGGTGACTGAGGAACTTTGTATCATCAAGAATGACTTCATTAAATGGCCTGTCCTCCGTGAAATAAAGAACATGAAAAAACAAGGATTTTACAAGCTGGCTGGATTTCCCGGCGTTCTTGGTTGCGTGGATGGCACCCACATACGTATAAAGAAGCCTTCCGAGAACCAGAGGGGTTACATTAATAGGAAACAGTATTGTAATGTACAGTACACCCCCCCACCCCTGCGGTTTCGAAGTAATTAGCCACGCGCGCGGAGATGTTCTGTAAGCATTACAAGTGTTTTGTCCGAGTTGTGCATCAGTTAAGCATGCATTCATTCTTCCTAATGCCTAGATGTTAAGGCGTCCGTCTACGGAACGGGAGGTCGCAGGTTCGAACCTCGTTATGGGTTCAAGCGTTAATTGATCGCTCTTGAAACCTCATTCCTGGTAGTATCGTTCGCCATGAGCGAGAGAGAAGAGGCAATGTGGATATTAAGTGCCTTGCCTACGGGTCTTAAGCATCTGAAACGAACGCGCAATCACTATGCTATCATGACATCCACATGTAGCCACGTCCAGCTCACACAGTTCATTCTGATATGGTCTGTTGGTGAGCTACCAACTAGTTAAATAATGTTTACTGATTGGTCAGCCTGGCGCCTAGTCTACAAGGACAGTTCAGGAAGTACTGATGTTCAATAGAGGTGTTTCATACGTCAGAAATGATTACTGATTGGTCAGCCTGGCGCCTAGTCTACAATGACAGTTCAGGAAGTACTGATGTTCAATAGAGGTGTTTCATACGTCAGAAATGGTTACTGATTGGTCAGCCTGGCGCCTAGTCTACACGGACAGTTCAGAAGTACTGATGTTCAATAGAGGTGTTTCATACGTCAGAAATGGTTACTGATTGGTCAGCCTGGCGCTTAGTCTACAACGACAGTTCAGGAAGTACTGATGTTCAATAGAGGTGTCTCATACGTCAGAAATGGTTACTGATTGGTCAGCCTGGCGCCTAGTCTACAAGGACAGTTCAGGAAGTACTGATGTTCAATAGAGGTGTCTCATGCGTCAGAAATGATTGGGTCACTATAACAAACAAACTCTTCAAATGTTTTCCTTTTATTATAATTTTATATCGCCAATCGCGACAGCACGCTTTTTCGAATTTGTTTGATGTCAGTAGCAGGTACATGTACTTGGATTATATAGTAGACGCTAAAACTGCCATACACGAAAATGAGGGGGAAAACAGATCAATATTCACTTTTTATTTCGAAAATATGTAAATGTTGATGTTTTCATTAGTCTCATTCACGCATACCCTAAAAGTCCCGTGCACAGAGATATATGCAAAGAAATATGTGTTTATTTTTGCAACAAGGGAAGTAAAATGCTTTACTTTACAAGGTCACGTGTCAATCGTGTGACAATACCGGAAAACACATTTATGGTATATGAAATTTGGATTGGTGTCCGAAACTTAAGTCCTGTTTTTGCGCCATGCTGAATTCACATGTGAGTGAAATTATAGTTTTATTTTAAAAGATGTTATGCAATCTGAGTGTGTGTTTTACGTTTATTTATCGTCGCTACCGGTTGCCCATATGAGCGACGCCTCCTGAAGAGATTTAGTCATTTTAGATTTTTGGAGGATAGTGCAATGATACAGACAGAGATCCATTCTAGAGTCTCCTCTGGTTCTTTTACGTGCACGGTGTACAGCACCCACACGAGACCTCTGTTTAAAGTCCCATCTGAAATGCTGATAATTTTATTAGGGTCAGACGGGGGATCGAACCTGCGATCCCTGGATTACCAGTCCATCGTGTTACCACTGGACTACAGGTACGTCTGTTGTGCAATTTGAGTTTAGTCAATCGTATTAAACACAAGAATGATCACTCTACATAGTAACATAGTAATATTATTTCATCTGCTATATAGGAGAGTAACTAGAAGTTATCTACATTCAAACCTTAGGTGACCGAATACCGGTACGCCCATGGTAGTTTCAGTAGCATCAAGTTCCTCGAATAAGATGAGATAAGATTTTCTCTAGATATTATATCTTACATTTTGGGGACTATATACTACCGATACCATATGTGTGGTTATTTAACCTGTAACATGCGCACCAACAACACTGTAATAGTATGTGTTATTTGCAATATGCGTTTTATTGTAAGGTACAATGGGGGATGGCTCCCCGACCCCCTTGGTACCTATGACGGGGAAAATAAATAAAAAATAAATAAATAAAAAAAGTAATGCATAACGTTGATACTGTCATGCTATGTACTTATCTGTATATATATTATGTTAATAATACTATGAAATTATGAGGAATAAAAAAACAATAAAAAATTAAAAATTAAAAAATTTAAAAAACTAAAAAGATTTTCTCAGTGAAAGAACATGCAATCTTCACAGTTTTCAAACAGTGAAAGATGGCATTTTATCTGTTACTGTTTGAGTATCGTATTCCTCCGCGGTTGGGTGTACTTTTGTAGTTTACCATATATTTCGGACAATCGTGAGTATTATTATTAATTATAAAGTAATATATTCTAACGAATGTGTTGTTTCTGTGTAGTTTTTAATTATGACAGCAAACAGACACTAACTTGAAAATTAAACCGGAACTATTTCTTATTTAGAACGTTCACACTAATATAAGTGATTGTGCGGTTGTGTATTGTAGTGCAATGAGGCTCCCGACGGGGCAGCTAAAATGATTAAAATTTGATAACAAATATTATATCAGCCAAAATCTTTGGAAATCATAAAAGAAAGAAAAGGAATTGTGTTTAACGGTACTCGTGGAAATACAAATGTCGGTGATCACTCGATGAAATAAGATGTTATTTTATACTGATGAACATACCTATCCTCTGTAGCATTTACACGTGCTATTCAGCGGTTCATTGACATTAAGTATGGATCGTGTGTAACACATTTAGTAGTATCAATACTAGCTAATGTGTTCACTGTACACCTAATGTGTTCCATTGCATGTCAATAACACATTGTTAGTTCTACATTATTGACAGCCAATAAGGAACATTTGCAACATATGTTTATTGTCTAGACACCAATTGCCCTGAGACTGACATGCTATCGTAACACTTGTGACGTAGTCCAGGTCTCCTTCTACACACGGGCCAGTGTACACACGGCACAGAGTACACACATGCCAGAGTACACACATGCCAGTGTAGAACATACGACACAGAGTACACACGACACAGAGTACATACGACACAGTGTACACACGACACCGAGTACACACGACACAGAGTACATACGACACAGTGTACACACGACACAGAGTACACACGACACAGAGTACACACGACACAGTGTACACACGTCACAGTGTACACACGACACAGAGTACACACGTCACAGTGTACACACGACACAGAGTACACACGTCACAGTGTACACACGACACAGAGTACACACGACACAGTGTACACACGGCACAGAGTACACACGTCACAGAGTACACACGTCACAGTGTACACACGACACAGAGTACAAACGTCACAGTGTACACACGACACAGTGTACAGTACACACGACACAGTGTACACACATGCCAGTGTACACACGACACCGTGTACACACGACACAAAGTACACACGACATATAGTACACGGGCTATGCTAAACACTGCCAGAGAACACACGATCCAGCGTACAATGACACAGGCTAGACTACACATGGCGAGAGAGTACACATGATATACCCGACTGGGCAGTGTGGGATATGTTTAGCCACTGCTGCAGTTTGGTGAAACATTCTGACTACAGCTACACTGCACTATTCTCTAGCACTCATTGCCGGTAAATATCCAGTTGTTACATAATGTGTATGTAACAACCTGTATTATCCAAGCAATCTACATATGTACTGCATGAACCCGGAGTGCTGTCTCTCGGGATTAACATATCACTGGTCTATGCTTGATATACGTTGGTGGCTAACAGATAACACGAGAACGTGCATTACTGATTATAGACGCTTTCCCGGATCAACGATTACCTCGTGATATGCATGTTTGGTGTACACGATGTCTGTGCTCGTATATCTACTGAGACTAGCTCTGATGTTACAAACTATTCTTAAGTCTGTGACTGATATGTGATTTGTTGAATTTAAGGTTTGTTCTTGGCTCAACCAATCAGAAGCTTGGGATTTCATTTCTGTTTGAGATATGAGAAACGTTTTATAACCTCTGGCCTTGGTCTATTTTCAAATGGTGAGCTAATTCACGCCTAGATATATATGTGTGACAGGTCATGACCCCATTATTCGTATCCATATACATCTTTGTGACAGATCATGACCCCACTGTTCGCATCCATATACATCTTTGTGACAGATCATGTCCCCACTGTTCGCATCCATATACATCTTTGTGACAGATCATGTCCCCACTGTTCGTATCCATATACATCTGTGTGACAGGTCATGCCCCCACTGTTCGCATCCATACAAGGCCTTAGGTATCAATGCAGATCGATTACTAGTATTACCCTATATGACTGCGACTCCAGGAATCGCAGGTTTGATCCCCAGTCTCACCTTAATAATAGTAAACGTATTTCGGATGGGACTATAACGCGGATTCACGGAACGGTGATAAACACCGGGCATGCACAGGACAATGAGTCCTAGAATTGGAACGTCGTCTTCTGTATCTTGCACGTCCAAAAGATGACTAACACTTATGGAGACGCCGCATCGAGTAACCAGGGACAATGATAAATAAACGTATTATAAAAATAAAATATAATAATAATAATAAAGACTTTATTTAACGAGAGTACTCATTTAACAAAAGTTAATCTACCATGAGGCCCTCAACCAATATAACAACATAATGTATCAACCTTATTGAAAACAGCCATGTTCGGGTTCATCGGTGATTTTGTTGAAAAGTGCAGTACAGTTTGCTGTAGCAAACTATTTTTGGGTAACATAGCTGTCTGTTATGATGAAAGGAAGCCAACTGGAGATTTCAATAGCGGTGTCTGCTCTGTACTGAAAATTAAGATAATATAGTGAAGAGGAATTAAGGAGACAATGCAATATAAGGAAGTGGTGTGGTCCAGACAATGATAATGACGTATTGATTTATTTATATTAGTAGTTGCTTGTTATGTATACATTAAAACTCAAAAACGGTTAATTAGTATTTTCTTGGAAAATATTGCATTTTGACAATTCTTCCATGTACGCATACAGCCAATTAGTGTTTGTTATTTATGATGTATTAATGTTTAGTTTATACCAATTTATTTTAGCTCGATTGCGAAACAAGTTCTTTCAACTTATATTAATCACTCTCGAGACCTCATTCCTGATGGAATCCATCGCCATGAAGGAGAGAGAAGAGGCATGTGGAATTTAAATGCCTTGCCTAAGGGCACAATCGTAATGGCTCCAGTGGGGCTTGAACTCCGGACCGTTCGCACCTGAAGCGAACGCGCATCCACTGCACTATCACGACTTCCACGCACTATCACGACTTCCACATATTAATGTTTGAGCATACCGAAACATAAATGTTTATACCTGACTAACAAACCCACGGAACATAATAGGTCATACTATCTAGCAGATCGAATATTCGATCCCTAATCTGACCCTAATAATAGTAATGATCTATTTCTAGGTATTGGTGACCATGTTGAGCTTAATTAATTAGTATGTACAAACAGATGGTCACATTTCAGAATCCGTCATCTGAACCGGAAGTCACGTGGGAAATGAACATAACAAAATATGCCGTCACGTAAAATCTGAAAATGACGCCAGGCTGGGGTATATGTGTGTGTGTGTGTTTTACGTTTCGTTATCGTCGCTACCGGTTGCCCATATGAGCGACACCTCCTGAAGAGATTAGTCATTTTAGATTTTTGGAGGATAGTGTAATGATACAGACAGAGACGCATCCCATAGTCTCATCTGGTTCTTTTACGTGTACGGTGTACAGCACCGACACGAGACATCGGTTTCATGCCCCATCAAAATTCTGTTAATATTATTATGGTCTTGGTAACATGATTTGCAGAACACATGAACCATGTGCCTACCACCGGCATGCAATGACGCGTGTGTGTAACTTACAATATTTACACATGGACATAGTTCCCCCATTTTCACATTGTTTTAAGTTTATACAAGTCATTTAGGAATAATATTTTCGGAATATTCGTAATATATATTGTATAGTAGTGTTTGTAGATATGAATTAATATTACATATTGACGACATACCGCCATATATATGTGTGTGTTGACGGTAAATAACATTACACAATGATGACATACCGCGATATGTGTTTGTTGACATGACATAACGTTACATATTGACAACGTACCGCGATATGTGTTTGTTGACATGAAATAACGTTACATATTGACAACGTACCGCGATATGTGTTTGTTGACATGAAATAACGTTACATATTGACAACGTACCGCGATATGTGTTTGTTGACATGAAATAACGTTACATATTGACAACGTACCGCGATATGTGTTTGTTGACATGAAATAACGTTACATATTGACAACGTACCGCGATATGTGTTTGTTGACATGAAATAACGTTACATATTGATGACATATTGCAATACGCTTTGTTATCACCAGGAATATTCAAATGTATGACTAGGAAATGTATGACGTGGGGAGACGCAGCCACGATTTAATGGCAAACATAACTAAGCCTAATTGCTCACCGTGCATTCACATTCATAATGGATTATTCGGATCAGTTCTAATGTTGTACACACGTGCATCGTGCTCACGGTATCCAACCAAAACCAGCATTTCTGTTCAATAGTTTTGGAATATGTGAAGTGATGTAAAGTGATATAAAGTCCAACATATGCATCATAAAAGATATAACAATAAATGAACAACGATAAATACATTAATTGTACTCTGTCTATTCCTAATTAATGCGGACTCTCGATCTATTAGCATTAATTGACTGCCGTTTCTCTCGTATTATGCAGATTCAGTCTATTTGCCAAGAAGATTTGGTTGATACGAAGTTCCCCATGGACTATTCAGCTTTCCCTTTGTTTCACATGAAAGTCATGAAAAACTTTTGCGATAATTAATGACGTGAGGCAAATGTCAGGCAATATCGAGACAGACACTGGTTCCTAATGAGTACACTTTGTACTGTCTACAGAGTATTGTGTTTAAGATTTTAAGAAATGTCGCATGTTCATGTAATACGTGCTGTACCAGAATGTTCAATCACCTCGCTCGCCCACATTGTTCGCCGGCGGCGAGGGCTAATAAGCCCTATTATCATCATCATCATCATCATCCAATCACCACTGTATGTGGTTTTACTACACAATAGAAATGTCATAGTTTCTTCAATAGTCCGACACCGCTATTGAAATCTCCCTAGGCCTCCATTATAGCGTACTCCATTATATGTTTCCTAAAACTAGTTGGCAAAAATGTATTTTTCAACCGATTCAACCTTTGAAACTCAAGAAAATGGCATTTTTCAAGAGAGTTGACCGATTGAGTTTCATACCCACCCCCACTAAAGACACACCACCCCTACTCTGAGGGTAATTCATTTAATGGTGAATGCTCCACTGACTCCTGCCACTAATATGCTGTTCAACCTTTATTACGAAATATGATGTACACATATAATTATATACATATATGGATCATATATTAATATAGAATCAATAGCGTATACAGAATATGTTATATATCAGTGTTTATATAGCCTCTAGCATCATGATGTTGCGGAATTCAGGATTAATATGGAATGCGATCTCAGCAGTAAGCATATTAGCTAACGACACAGCTGTGTTAGGCTACACTTAGGTATTTGTTGGATATGTTTATTTATCGTCGCTCATTGGTTAATCGGGGCGGTGCCCCAGAACTATATTATAATAATCGGGGCGGCGCCCCCATGTGTGTTTTTACGTTTATTTATCGTCGCTACCGGTTGCCCACATGAGCGACGCCTCCTGAAGAGATTAGTCATTTCAGATTGTTGGAGGATAGTGCAATGATACAGACAGAGACCCATTACAGCGTCCCATCTGGTTCTTTTACGTGCACGGTGTATAGCACCGACACGAGACCTCGGTTTAACGTCCCATCTAAAAGACTGTTAATTTTATTAGGGTCAGACGGGGGATCGAACCAGCGATCCCTGGCTTACCAGTCCAGCGTGTTACCACTGGACTACAATTTATATAATTATAACATTATGCAATGACCATTTTTATACGATGTTATGACGTCATCACTGATAGCAAGTCACGTGTTTATCTATTTCTCGCAATTTTACAAAGTGTAATAAGCTACATCGCTGGTTTTCCTATTACCTCCCTTAGCAGATAAAGTCCGATTTATCCCGAAATGTATTTCCTACTAGTTGGAATCCTTGGTTATTACTGTTGTATCGTAGCCAGATGTAGCGGTATGATAACGTCAAAATCAAAATCATATTAATGAATTGATAACAAATGTTTACAGTATCCATTGGACATAATTGTTGTTTAAGATATAATAATTTATTATTATAAGATGAGAAAACGGATGATAGCATGTGGTGCATATGATACAACGATAACATTCGAGGACACTAATTAAGAACAGTAGCTGACCAATGTTTCTCAATGTATCTTAACATAGATAGTCAATGTATCTTAACATAGCTAATCAATATAGCTTCACATAGCTAGTCACTGTATCTTAACATAGCTAGTCAATGTATCTAACATAGATAGTCAATATAGCTTCACATAGCTAGTCACTGTATCTTAACATAGCTAGTCAATGTATCTAACATAGATAGTCAATATAGCTTCACATAGCTAGTCACTGTATCTTAACATAGCTAGTAAATGTAACTTAACATAGCTAGTCAACGTATCTAACATAGATAGTCAATGTATCTTAACATAGCTAGTCAATGTATCTTAACATATCTAGTAACTTAACATAGCTAGTCAATGTAACTTAACACAGCTAGTCAATGGATACTTAAACAGAAACATTACCTAAACATTTAACGACGACAAACAAGATAAAATACGCAATAAAAGGCACAATTTCCCTGTAACTTTTCACGTCATTAGCTTTCCATGAAATCGGATTTCTTCACCCTGAGTTGGTTTGATGTTATATCTAAAGCAGGCACAATAGTAGTCCGTTTCTCGTTGGACGCTATATCTAAGTGTTATGATATGTTGGCTAGTACGCGCATGCGCAGTCAGAGGGCATCCGTGACCGATCGGTTACGGTCGTTGACTTCAAATAACTTGGCCCTCACCGCTGATGGTTCGAATCCCGCTGGGTGTGTTCATTCATGTGAGGAAGCTACCCAGCTGGCGTACGGGTGTACCCAGGTACCATCCGAGCCGAAGATGCTGCTCATCCAGGATCTTCCTCCACAGCTGGAGAGTTGTTAGCTACCTAGCGGCTGTTGCCTCTTTAAACCAAATAGGTAATCAAGCACACGTGCAGTGGGTTAGTTTTAGTTTAAGCATATTTTATTGCTTTCAAATAGCATACATATACACAGACTGCACAATAATTAATGTAGCGAATATTATACGAGTGAAACTGTTATAATTTAGAAGCAAATGGGTTGGGGTCACAAGTTTTACTAACATTAGTGCAGTGGAAGTCGTGATAGCGCAGTGGATGCGCGTTCGCTTCAGATGCGAAAGGTCCGGAGTTCGAGCCCCGCTGGAGCCGTTACGATTGTGCCCTTAGGCAAGGCATTTAAATTCCACGTTACCTCTTCTCTCTCCCTCGTGGCGATGGATTCCATAAGGAATGAGGTCTCGAGAGTGATTAATATATAAGTTGAAATAACTTGTTTCGCAATCGAGCTAAAATAAATTTGTATAAACTAGTGCAGTGGGTTGGTTATACTACGTGGATCTGCACTTGATCAATATAATAAAATATTTACTTATTTAATTAATAAAACTTCAGGATAATATTTCGTTTCTACATTAATTTAGCTTGTGTGTATGCCATATATGTGTGTATGCATATATACATTCGGCATATTGTTGTCTTGTTCGGCTATATATATGTAACAGAACATGCACTTGGTTATTGCATCCAACGCCCTTGACACTTGTACACATGATTAGTGTATACCAGTATATATCCATGTACATTGTATTATACAAGCACTTATTGGAGACATATTGAACATACTGTTTCACTAAATGTTTCTACATTTGTATACAAACGTAAAGTAGTAATTCAAGAAATGTTTCAAAAACCCAAATGCTTTAGGGTATCAAACTACAGAGCCTTCTCTGTGTGTTTATGATGACTTGCCTATTGTATCTGTTGTGTAGATTGTCACTACAAAATGGTGTTTCATTGTTCGCCATATTGTATCATGTACATGTTTGACCTCATGTGCATATTAGCCTAATGGTTTTGAATAAACTCGCCTAGTCGTGTTTGAACCTACAACGGTGAGAGGCAAATGATTTCAAAACCATCGTAACCACCCTGCCATGGAGGCCCTTCAGGAGTTACCCCTGTAACAGCACATACACTTGGATATTGCATCCAACGCCCTTTACACTTGTACACATAATTAGTTTATACCAATTTATCTTATCTCGATTGCGACACAAGTACTTATAACTTATATTAATCACTCTCGATACCTCATTCCTGATGGAATCCATCGCCACGAGGGAGAGAGAAGAGGCAACGTGGAATGTAAATGCCTTGCCTAAGGGCACAATAGTAACAGCTCCAGTGGGGCTCAAACTCCGGACCTTTCGCACCTGAATCGAACGCGCTACCATTGCGCTATCACGACTTACACATGATTCAATTAATGACACGACCATAACCACTCTGACCACATTTACGCTTTCATCCGCGCCAACGAGAGTGATTCATATAAGTTGTTAAAACTTGCTTCGCAATGGTTGTAAAATAAATAAAGTTTAAAAAAAGTACTCATCCATGGAAACCCAGTGTGCTCTCTTAGTACAATTGTGTGTGTGGTGTGTGTGTGTGTGTGTGTGTGTGTGTGTGTGTGTGTGTGTGTGTGTGTGTGTGTGTGTGTGTGTGTGTGTGTGTGTGTGTGTGTGTGTGTGTGTGTGTGTGTGTGTGTGTGTGTGTGTGTGTGTGTGTGTGTGTGTGTGTGTGTGTGTGTGTGTGTGTGTGTGTGTGTGTGTGTGTGTGTGTGTGTGTGTGTGTGTGTGTGTGTGTGTGTGTGTGTGTGTGTGTGTGTGTGTGTGTGTGTGTGTGTGTGTGTGTGTGTGTGTGTGTGTGTGTGTGTGTGTGTGTGTGTGTGTGTGTGTGTGTGTGTGGTGTGTGTGTGTGTGTGTGTGTGTGTGTGTGTGTGTGTGTGTGTGTGTGTGTGTGTGTGTGTGTGTGTGTGTGTGTGTGTGTGTGTGTGTGTGTGTGTGTGTGTGTGTGTGTGTGTGTGTGTGTGTGTGTGTGTGTGTGTGTGTGTGTGTGTGTGTGTGTGTGTGTGTGTGTGTGTGTGTGTGTGTGTGTGTGTGTGTGTGTGTGTGTGGTGTGTGTGTGTGTGTGTGTGTGTGTGTGTGTGTGTGTGTGTGTGTGTGTGTGTGTGTGTGTGTGTGTGTGTGTGTGTGTGTGTGTGTGTGTGTGTGTGTGTGTGTGTGTGTGTGTGTGTGTGTGTGTGTGTGTGTGTGTGTGTGTGTGTGTGTGTGTGTGTGTGTGTGTGTGTGTGTGTGTGTGTGTGTGTGTGTGTGTGTGTGTGTGTGTGTGTGTGTGTGTGTGTGTGTGTGTGTGTGTGTGTGTGTGTGTGTGTGTGTGTGTGTGTGTGTGTGTGTGTGTGTGTGTGTGTGTGTGTGTGTGTGTGTGTGTGTGTGTGTGTGTGTGTGTGTGTGTGTGTGTGTGTGTGTGTGTGTGTGTGTGTGTGGTGTGTGTGTGTGTGTGTGTGTGTGTGTGTGTGTGTGTGTGTGTGTGTGTGTGTGTGTGTGTGTGTGTGTGTGTGTGTGTGTGTGTGTGTGTGTGTGTGTGTGTGTGTGTGTGTGTGTGTGTGTGTGTGTGTGTGTGTGTGTGTGTGTGTGTGTGTGTGTGTGTGTGTGTGTGTGTGTGTGTGTGTGTGTGTGTGTGTGTGTGTGTGTGTGTGTGTGTGTGTGTGTGTGTGTGTGTGTGTGTGTGTGTGTGTGTGTGTGTTTACGTTTATTTATCGTCGCTACCAGTTGCCCATATGAGCGACGCCTCCTGCAGAGTTTAGTAATTTTAGATGTTTGGAGGATAGTGCAATGATACAGACATATGCCCATTCCAGACAGAGTCTCCTCTGGTTCTTTTATGTGCACGGTGTAAAGCACCGACACGAAACCTCGGCTTAACGTCCCATCTGAAAGACTGTATATTTCATTATGGTCAGACGGTGGATCGAACCTGCGATCCCTGGATTACCAGTCCAGCGTGTTACACTGGACTGCAGATCCGTCTGTTCTTAGTACAAGCTACACGCCTAGCTCTACCAACATACTTTGGCACCTTTTTTAAAACTTTATATTTATTTTACAACGATTGTAAAGCAAGTTGTAACAACTTATATTAATCATTTTCGTTGACGCGGATGAAAGCGTTTATGTGGTAATTCGTGTGGGAGGAAACCGGTGTACCCGGAGAAAAAAACATATGTCCAATCTGGCGACCACCGCACCATCTCACATACTTCCCGGCACTTTAATATTGGCACATGCCGAATAATAAACATATATTTTGGCCAGATTTCGGACTACTAATATACGTGCAGTCAGATCCATTTAGTATCGCTAATTACCATACATACATGAGAGAGCTATCACAGTGGCTATTAGCAGCATTCATTAGCCATTCATAGAATCCGTATAAGTATTAGCATGTCTTACGAAGCGATTCATGGCGATGTCCATCATGTGTCTGCTACCGGGATGTTAATCGTCATCAGATTCACCGGGACGCTTCCATAACATAAAATACATGTGAAATTACAGGAGATATGTGTAAAGCGTGAATGTTATAGATTTTGATTAGAAACAGGATATTCTTTTAAGATGTAAGTTATATAGCTTTACTTTTTGTAATTGGGTATTTGTACGTGGTCTGAACGTGTGTGTGTGTGTGTGTGTGTGTGTGTGTGTGTGTGTGTGTGTGTGTGTGTGTGTTTACGTTTATTTATCGTCGCTACCAGTTGCCCATATGAGCGACGCCTCCTGCAGAGTTTAGTAATTTTAGATGTTTGGAGGATAGTGCAATGATACAGACATATGCCCATTCCAGACAGAGTCTCCTCTGGTTCTTTTATGTGCACGGTGTAAAGCACCGACACGAAACCTCGGCTTAACGTCCCATCTGAAAGACTGTATATTTCATTATGGTCAGACGGTGGATCGAACCTGCGATCCCTGGATTACCAGTCCAGCGTGTTACACTGGACTGCAGATCCGTCTGTTCTTAGTACAAGCTACACGCCTAGCTCTACCAACATACTTTGGCACCTTTTTTAAAACTTTATATTTATTTTACAACGATTGTAAAGCAAGTTGTAACAACTTATATTAATCATTTTCGTTGACGCGGATGAAAGCGTTTATGTGGTAATTCGTGTGGGAGGAAACCGGTGTACCCGGAGAAAAAAACATATGTCCAATCTGGCGACCACCGCACCATCTCACATACTTCCCGGCACTTTAATATTGGCACATGCCGAATAATAAACATATATTTTGGCCAGATTTCGGACTACTAATATACGTGCAGTCAGATCCATTTAGTATCGCTAATTACCATACATACATGAGAGAGCTATCACAGTGGCTATTAGCAGCATTCATTAGCCATTCATAGAATCCGTATAAGTATTAGCATGTCTTACGAAGCGATTCATGGCGATGTCCATCATGTGTCTGCTACCGGGATGTTAATCGTCATCAGATTCACCGGGACGCTTCCATAACATAAAATACATGTGAAATTACAGGAGATATGTGTAAAGCGTGAATGTTATAGATTTTGATTAGAAACAGGATATTCTTTTAAGATGTAAGTTATATAGCTTTACTTTTTGTAATTGGGTATTTGTACGTGGTCTGAACGTGTGTGTGTGTGTGTTTTACGTTTATTTATCGTCGCTACCGGTTGCCCATATGAGCGACGCCTCCTGAAGAGATTAGTTATTTTAGATTTTGGAGGATAGTGCATGATACAGACAGAGACCCATTCCAGAATCTCCTCAGGTTCTTTTACGTGCACGGAGTAAAGCACCGACACGAGACCTCGGTTTAACGTCCCATCTGAAAGACTGTTAATTTTATTAGGGTCAGACGGGTGGTCTGAACACCGGCTATGAATGTATTTATATGTTTCCATCATTGTGCAATTAAACGGACTAAGACCTATCAATATTGTCCTAACTCACAATTGGATGACTTTTCCAGAAATGGTTAGTTTTCAAAACGCGGTCTTAATGTTTAAAACACCCAATGGCATAGCATCTGTCTATCTGCATGAGACATTCAGATTTAGTTCCGTTGTTTGAACTCAAAACTTGCGATCGACCCCCAATCTCCAACTTCACCCTCCTAAACCAAATAGTAAACTTTTTAGACACTCATTCTTATATTCAGGGTCACACTTGTGGAATTCTCTCGCTTATCACATCAAAACACCACATTCTGTTCTCCCACTTTAAAGCTTTATATATCAGTTAGTGCAAAGAACAGACCCTTACCTAATAAACTGATAATAAACTGATAAATTATAATTAAACATGTATACAGTCAAACCTGTCTATAAAGGCCACCCTCGGGAAAGTCAAAAAGTGGCCTTTGTTGGCAGGTGGCCTCTCAATATAAGGTTAAAAGGCATTGAAAATGGCTGGACGGGAGAGACAAATGGTGATCTTTAGAGACACGTTTTTCATATGCGGCCTGTATTCGGAGGTGGCATTTAGCACAGGTTTGACTGTATATAAATGTTAGTTCTTGCAGGTTATACATTAGCGGTCATATTTCCCATGTCAGTCTGTATTATTTGTCATTGTTTGCATGTTTCATTGTCCTATTTCATGTTTTAATTTGTTGAAGGCCTCGTGATATAATTATTAACCTAAACTGTTTAAATGAGTTCTCTCGCTAAATACATTCTTTAGTTTAAACAATATTTATTTCTTTGAATAAACATAGTCAAGCATACATAATATGTACATACATGTAGGATTGAGGAGAAAGCAACCTGCTTGTATGGTTACCTCTTTCCTATGTACATACATGTAGGATTGAGGAGAAAGTAACCTGCTTGTATGGTTACCCCTTTCCTATGTACATACATGTAGGATTGAGGAGAAAGCAACCTGCTTGTATGGTTACCTCTTTCCTATGTACATATATGTAGGATTTAGGAGAAAGCAACCTGCTTGTATGGTTACCTCTTTCCTATGTACATACATATAGGATTGATGAGAACGCAACTTGTTTGTATGGTTACCCCTTTCCTATGTACATACATGTAGGATTTAGGAGAAAGCAACTTGCTTGTATGGTTACCCCTTTCCTATGTACATACATGTAGGATTGAGGAGAAAGCAACCTGCTTGTATGGTTACCTCTTTCCTATGTACATATATGTAGGATTGAGGAGAAAGCAACTTGCTTGTATGGTTACCTCTTTCCTATGTACATACATGTAGCATTGAGGAGAAACCAACCTGCTTGTATGGTTACCTCTTTCCTATGTACATACATGTAGCATTGAGGAGAAACCAACCTGCTTGTATGGTTACCCCTTTCCTATGTACATACATGTAGGATTGAGGAGAAAGCAACCTGCTTGTATGTTTACCTCTTTCCTATGTACATACATGTAGGCTTGAGGAGAAAGCAACCTGTGTGTATGGTTACCCCTTTCCTATGTACATACATGTAGAGATTGAGGAGAAAGCAACCTGCTTGTATGGTTACCTCTTTCCTATGTACATACATGTAGCATTGAGGAGAAACCAACCTGCTTGTATGGTTACCTCTTTCCTATGTACATACATGTAGAGATTGAGGAGAAAGCAACCTGCTTGTATGGTTACCTCTTTCCTATGTACATACATGTAGAGATTGAGGAGAAAGCAACCTGCTTGTATGGTTACCTCTTTCCTATGTACATACATGTAGGATTGAGGAGAAAGCAACCTGTGTGTATGGTTACCCCTTTCCTATGTACATACATGTAGAGATTGAGGAGAAAGCAACTTGCTAGTATGGTTACCACTTTCCTATGTACATACATGTAGGATTGAGGAGAAAGCAACCTGCTTGTATGGTTACCCCTTTCCTATGTAGAGATTGAGGAGAAAGCAACTTGTTTGTATGGTTACCTCTTTCCTATGTACATACATGTAGGATTGAGGAGAAAGCAACTTGTTTGTATGGTTACCTCTTTCCTATGTACATACATGTAGGATTGAGGAGAAAGCAACTTGTTTGTATGGTTACCCCTTTCCTATGTACATACATGTAGGATTGAGGAGAAAGCAACTTGTTTGTATGGTTACCCCTTTCCTATGTACATACATGTAGGATTGAGGAGAAAGCAACCTGCTTGTATGGTTACCTCTTTCCTATGTACATACATGTAGGATTGAGGAGAAAGCAACTTGTTTGTATGGTTACCCCTTTTCTATGTACATACATGTAGAGATTGAGGAGAAAGCAACAAGCTTGTATGGTTACCCCTTTCCTATGTACATACATGTAGAGATTGAGGAGAAAGCAACTTGCTTGTATGGTTACCCCTTTCCTATGTACATACATGTAGGATTGAGGAGAAAGCAACCTGCTTGTATGTTTACCCCTTTCCTATGTACATACATGTAGGCTTGAGGAGAAAGCAACCTGTGTGTATGGTTACCCCTTTCCTATGTACATACATGTAGAGATTGAGGAGAAAGCAACCTGCTTGTATGGTTACCTCTTTCCTATGTACATACATGTAGATTGAGGAGAAACCAACCTGCTTGTATGGTTACCCCTTTCCTATGTACATACATGTAGGATTGAGGAGAAAGCAACCTGCTTGTATGGTTACCTCTTTCCTATGTACATACATGTAGGATTGAGGAGAAAGCAACCTGCTTGTATGGTTACCCCTTTCCTATGTACATACATGTAGGATTGAGGAGAAAGCAACCTGCTTGTATGGTTACCCCTTTCCTATGTACATACATGTAGGATTGAGGAGAAAGCAACCTGTTTGTATGGTTACCCCTTTCCTATGTACATACATGTAGAGATTGAGGAGAAAGCAACCTGCTTGTATGGTTACCTCTTTCCTATGTACATACATGTAGCATTGAGGAGAAACCAACCTGCTTGTATGGTTACCTCTTTCCTATGTACATACATGTAGAGATTGAGGAGAAAGCAACCTGCTTGTATGGTTACTCTTTCCTATGTACATACATGTAGAGATTGAGGAGAAAGCAACCTGCTTGTATGGTTACCTCTTTCCTATGTACATACATGTAGAGATTGAGGAGAAAGCAACCTGCTTGTATGGTTACCTCTTTCCTATGTACATACATGTAGAGATTGAGGAGAAAGCAACCTGTTTGTATGGTTACCTCTTTCCTATGTACATACATGTAGAGATTGAGGAGAAAGCAACTTGCTTGTATGGTTACCTCTTTCCTATGTACATACATGTAGAGATTGAGGAGAAAGCAACCTGCTTGTATGTTTACCCCTTTCCTATGTACATACATGTAGGATTGAGGAGAAAGCAACCTGCTTGTATGGTTACCCCTTTCCTATGTAGAGATTGAGGAGAAAGCAACTTGTTTGTATGGTTACCTCTTTCCTATGTACATACATGTAGGATTGAGGAGAAAGCAACTTGTTTGTATGGTTACCTCTTTCCTATGTACATACATGTAGGATTGAGGAGAAAGCAACTTGTTTGTATGGTTACCCCTTTTCTATGTACATACATGTAGAGATTGAGGAGAAAGCAACATGCTTGTATGGTTACCCCTTTCCTATGTACATACATGTAGAGATTGAGGAGAAAGCAACCTGCTTGTATGGTTACCTCTTTCCTATGTACATACATGTAGGATTGAGGAGAAAGCAACCTGCTTGTATGGTTACCTCTTTCCTATGTACATACATGTAGGATTGAGGAGAAAGCAACTTGCTTGTATGGTTACCTCTTTTCTATGTACATACATGTAGGATTGAGGAGAAAGCAACCTGTTTGTATGGTTACCCCTTTTCTATGTACATACATGTAGGATTGAGGAGAAAGCAACCTGCTTGTATGGTTACCCCTGTCCTATGTACATACATAGTATGTTATTGTTATTGCTATTATTATTGCTATTGCTATTGTTATTATTATTGCTATTGTTATTGCTATTGCTAATATTATTAGTATACATAAAGCACGGAATTCGTTGAATACCGAAGAGAATCATTAATGACATATGAAGTAATATTAAAGTTATAACATTTTGTAAACATCGAACAAGATATGTTCATTTAAAGGTAAACAAACAATGCTGTATATTTGGGAACACTATGGCAGGCGTAGCTAAATAAATCAGTTTGTAAACCTCGAACAAGATATGTTCATTTAAAGGTAAACAAACAATGCTGTATAGTTGGGAACACTATGGTAGGCTTGGCTAAATAAATCAGTTTGTAGGTAAACAAACCATGCTGTAACTTTGGTAATACCAAGACAGGTAAAACAGTTTGTAAACAGCAGACAAGATCTGTTCGCTTAAAGGTATTTACTGTATTCAGTAACAGCAGACAGCACAGTTCACACGGATACACTTGTAATCCATGTCAGTTAACGATATCGATATACTTCATGGTTGCCATTCGAAACATGTCGCTATGTTATTGAAAATATCGGCGAATGTCATGAACGCGGCGTCAATTTACTATTATATTAGTTGTTCGTCGTGCACGCGGCCATCATGTATGTATTCACACCAAAACGCTTAATTTGTATGCTAATTAATATGCTAATTAATATGCTAATTTATATGCTAATCTGGTTAATTTGAATTCCACACAGTAACTGGAAGTGGCGTGTGTTACACTTTTCATGAATAAAGTAAATATGAAATCGACACACTAATTGTAAATCAATAGAATTATTGGTCAGCATGTGTCGACAATCAGTGTACGCACATTTGTAACGATCTTATGGTTCCAGTTTTTGCAACACCTTGCTGTTTGACGGAGATGTATTGGAGAATATGTACATTGGTATTACGCTCACCTTGTTGACCCCCTTCAAGCTAACTGTGCTTTACATTCCGGTAACCACAGCCTACCTCTCTAGACTTTTACTCCAGTCAATATAGATATAGGTTCAAACTAATTGCAAATGTTGATATTTTCATACTGAATGAAAGCCCATATACACATTAGTCATCAAAAAAAAAGCTGCACTCTACAGATGGAGCTAAACATGAAATTACTGCAAAATCTTAAAATTCAAAGAAGGCAAATAAAGCCCACCATACCGAATACTCAATCTCCCAGTAAGTTTGCACGCGCGATATTGAAAATAAACATGGAAGTGAACCCAGTTGCAGAATGGTTAAAGTTGTTGTTTGACGTCACAAGTCGCACGCGTTTCTAGAACGTTGTCAGTAATACACCGCGCGGTACACTAGTTAATTGAAACGAACTAATGCGGTGTCATGTCCGTGTGTTGCATATATTGTAAAACTATAAAAACACATGCAAGAGCGAACACAATGAACAGCATTTTCAAACTGGTTATTGGTGTGTGTATAATCTATAGCCGTTATTATTGTGCCATTAGGCAATGCATCTAAATTCCAAATTCCCACTTCTCGCCCCCCCCCCCCTCATGGCGATGGGTTCCATCAGGAATGAGGTCTCAAGAGCGATTAATATAAAAGCTAAAATAAATGTATGTACACCTTGTAGATACGCTGATCTAGCAAGGCTACTTAATTTACTGGAATAACTGGCTACAATATTAATTAATTCTAGCACGATATATAATAACAGTGACATGCGTGCCATTCCAACATATATCTGAATAATTTGAACACAAACGGGGGAGTGTATTGTGCCAGATCCATACACGTGCTGGTATATTAATAGTAAAGAGTTTATTTTACGAGAGAACTCATTTAACAAAGGTTAGTCTGCCATGAGGCTCTCAACATAATATATGTGGAAGTCGTGAACACGCGGTGGATGCGCGTTCACTTCAGGAGCGAAATGTCCGGAGTTCGAGCCCCGCTGGAGCCGTTACGATTGTGCCCTTAGGCAAGGCATTTAATTTCCACGTTGCCACTTCTCTCTCCCTCGTGGCGATGGATTCCATCAGGAATGAGGTCTCTAGAGTGATTAATATAAGTTGTATGAACTTGTTTCGCAATCGAGCTAAAATAAATTTGCAGAAACTAACATAATAATTATTATATGCAAATCAAATGCAATCAAAACATAGGACTATAACTGCATATTGGCATGAGAGACATCGCTAATTTTCTATTACCTCCCTTGGCAGATAATGTCTGATAAATCGATGCAATATTTATTTAAAGGTTGTCGAAACAATTAATTCTTTGGGTTTGCTACTGTCCCTCCACGGAGATATGTGTGGTCACCTTATCCCCAAATATTTCACCGACTCCACCCAATAACTAATACTGGTAAGTTGGTAACTCATTTAATAATTCAGGGTTCCCACTGGCGATCGCCATCTCCTCTGGTTCTTGTATGTGCACGGTGTAAAGCAGCGACACGAGACCTCGGTTTAACGTCCCATCTGAAAGACTTAATTTTATTACGGTCAGACGGGGGATCGAACCTGCGATCCCTGGATTACCAGTCCAGCGTGTTACCACAGGACTACAGATCCGTCTATAAACAACGAATGTGAAACAAGCTTTATCAACTTATATTAATTACTCTCGTTGTCACGGATGTGTGGTTATCCGTGTGGGAGGGGGTCGGGGTACTAAGGGTATTACTTAGGCAGGGGTCTGCTCCAAATAGATTTGGTTCCGTTATTGACGGGGAGTCGGAAGCTTCATTGTAACTTTATATTTTGATGCCGATTTATTTGACTACAGTAAGAAAACAATTAAATACTTTTTAAAATTCTGAATCGAGAGTTTTAGAAATCAGCCATTTTTTCTACTGACCCAGCACGAGATATTTACTGACCCTCCACAACCCCATGTAGGGTCACCACGTGACCGCCTTTGACCAATGGAAAGGGTAGAATTTAGTGGAAGATGCAATAATTGAATAGATACTACAAAGCTTGCCGGTCTAAGAACTTATAGTATCCTTAATTAGATAGTATCCTGTTAGCATTCGTATATACAGACTCGGATTTGTGCTCTATTGTTGTATCCCAGTGCCACTAATTAAATACGGTGCCACTCATAATTGGTTCTAACTCTGTATGTAATATTTGATGCCACTGCCCAGCAAATCTTTGTACAGCTTGTTACATATCACGGAACCTGTTTGTAAGCAATCGCCTGCCCAAACACTATCATGTTCACACGTGTCCATACTTACATCTCTAACAGCAAGGTATTCCAATTATAATAACACTAATAATAATTAATATTGCTTTATACGAGACACACACGATCTCTTCTCTCTTACCTTTCTATCACACTCTCCTCAGTTCCCGTCCACCTCTCACTTCCACGTCCACCTACCACGTCCACGTGCACCTCTCATTTCCCGTCCACCTCTCACTTCCACGTCCACCTACCACGTCCACGTGCACCTCTCATTTCCCGTCCACCTCTCGCCTCCATGTCCACCCCTCATATCAACGTCCACCTCTCACGTCCACTTCCACCTCTCACTTCCACCTCTCACATCCACGTCTCACATCCACGTCTCACATCCACGTCCATCTCTCACATCCACATCCACGTCTCACATCCACCTCTCACATCCACGTCCATCTCTCACATCCACGTCCACCTCTCACGTCCACCTCTCACATCCACGTCCACGTCTCACATCCACGTCCATCTCTCACATCCACGTCCACCTCTCACCGCCCCCACCTCCACCTCTCACCTCCACCTCTCACATCCACGTCCACTTCTCACATCCACGTCTCACATCCACGTCCCACCTCTCACCTCTCACGTCCACCTCTCACATCCACATCCTCGTCTCACATCCATGTCCACCTCTCACATCTACGTCCATCTCTCACATCCACCTCTCACCTCCACCTCTCACATCCACATCCTCGTCTCACATCCACGTCCACCTCTCACCGCCACCTCTCACATCCACCTCTCACATCCACCTCTCACATCCACCTCTCACCTCCACCTCTCACATCCACATCCTCGTCTCACATCCACGTCCACCTCTCACCGCCACCTCTCACATCCACCTCTCACATCCACCTCTCACATCCACGTCTCACATCCACGTCCATCTCTCACATCCACGTCCGCCTCTCACCTCTCACGTCCACCTCTCACATCCACATCCTCGTCTCACATCCATGTCCACCTCTCACATCTACGTCCATCTCTCACATCCACCTCTCACCTCCACCTCTCACATCCACATCCTCGTCTCACATCCACGTCCACCTCTCACCGCCACCTCTCACATCCACCTCTCACATCCACCTCTCACATCCACGTCCACCTCTCACATCCACGTCCACCTCTCACATCCACCTCTCACATCCACCTCTCACACCCACCTCTCACATCCACGTTTCACATCCACGTCCACCTCTCACATTCACCTCTCACATCCACGTTTCACATCCACGTCCACCTCTCACATCCACGTTTCATATCCACCTCTCACATCCTCGTCTCACATCCACGTCTCACGTCCACCTCTCACATCCACGTTTCACATCCACCTCTCACATCCTCGTTTCACATCCACGTCCACCTCTCACATCCACCTCTCACATCCACCTCTCACATCCACCTCTCACATCCACGTCCACCTCTCACATCCACGTCTCACATCCACGTCCACCTCTCACATCACGTCTCACATCCACCTCTCACATCCACGTCTCACATCCACCTCTCAGTCTCACATCCACGTCCACCGCTCACATCCACGTCTCACATCCACGTCCACCGCTCACATCCACGTCTCACATCCACGTCACCTCTCACATCCACGTCTCACATCCACGTCCACGTCCGTCTCACATCCACGTCTCACATCCACGTCTCACATCCACGTCCACCGCTCACATCCACGTCTCACATCCACGTCTCACATCCACATCCACGTCCACCGCTCACATCCACGTCTCACATCCACGTCCACCGCTCACATCCACTCTCACATCCACCTCTCACATCCACCTCTCACATCCACGTCCACCTCTCACATCCACGTTCCACCTCTCACATCCACCTCTCACATCCACCTCTCACACCCACCTCTCACATCCACGTTTCACATCCACGTCCATCTCTCACATTCACCTCTCACATCCACGTTTCACATCCACGTCCACCTCTCACATCCACGTTTCATATCCACCTCTCACATCCTCGTCTCACATCCACGTCTCACGTCCACCTCTCACATCCACGTTTCACATCCACCTCTCAATCCTCGTTTCACATCCACGTCCACCTCTCACATCCACCTCTCACATCCACCTCTCACATCCACCTCTCACATCCACGTCCACCTCTCACACCACGTCTCACATCCACGTCCACCTCTCACATCCACGTCTCACATCCACCGCTCACATCCACTCTCACATCCACCTCTCACGTCTCACATCACGTCCACCGCTCACATCCACGTCCCTCCACGTCCACCGCTACATCCACGTCTCACATCCACCCACCTCTCACATCCACGTCTCACATCCACGTCCACGTCTCACATCCACGTCTCACATCCACGTCTCACATCCACGTCTCACATCCACGTCCACCGCTCACATCCACGTCTCACATCCACGTCTCACATCCACATCCACGTCTCACATCCACGTCCACCTCCACGTCTCACATCCACGTCTCACATCCAATCCTTTATGTTATTATACCATGTATTAATATTGAACACGTCGATTTCCCATGTATTCATACGCATGACAAAACATGTAGTGGATCTGATTGCTAGATAAATGGTCGAGTAAAGGCAGCAGCGTATATACTTGCCACCACCACACACGCTTTCCCTCCTTGTGAAAGTTATTTAATTACAGAGTGAAATATGTTTCTGTCTAATGTAGTTACCGGGTGAGTTGATGTTTGAAACAATACACAGATAGATTAGGGATAAGACAAATGACAACAATGCTCCAATCAGTAATGTCGATAGTTGATTAGCAGAACGATTGTTTGGGCGGTCACCGGGAACACTTTCTTGTCAGTGCAATCTAGGAAATAGGTGTTTATGTGATACATGTATCAGTCAATATTCTTGGAAAAGGTGTGTACAGACGGATCTGTAGCCCAGTGGTAACACGCTGGACTGGTAATCCAGGGATCGCAGGTTCGATCCCTTGTCTGGCCCTAATACAATTAACAGTCTTTCAGATGGGACATTAAACCGAGGTCTCGTGTCGGTGCTTTACACTGTGTACGTAAAAGAACCAGAGGAGACTCTGGAATGAGTCTCTGTTTGTATCATTGCACTATCCTCCAAAATCTAAAATAACTAATATCTTCAGGAGGCGTCGCTCATATGGGCAACCGGTAGCGACGATAAATAAACGTAAAACACACAAAGAAAAGGTGTGTATCAAACGCTATCGAAGACATGCGTTATTCGCACTGTGTTGGAACATCAGTATAGTGCTGTTCGTATTATGAACTGTTTGAGCCACATCGCGTGTTGCTTTATTACCTCCCTTGGCAGATATAGTCTGGTTTATCACGAACAGTATATTTTAATTTGATTTAATCACGTTTTATTGCTCTTTGACATATATTAATGTACACATTCTAGGAAATAATATGCATATCAACTAGCAGAGTGGCTGGACACAAATTCTTGCAACGTTGGGGATTGTTATCCAATAAAGCATTGAAATGCATCTTACTCGTTCTAGTCGGAATCCTTTGGATGCTATCCAAATCTTATTAATTAATTGATAGCAATGTTTTAGAGTATATTATCCATTCGATATGCTGTATGATATCTGTCGAGATTTAATAATTAAATATTATTAATCATAAGAATATACAAACGGATGGACATTAATAGAATGTCGTGCAAAGGAAACAACGGTTGAAGATACATTTGATCAAATCACTTGTCAATCAACGCTGTATATTGGAAACCCACTGGGCGCCTCAAATTATTTCATGTGAGATAACTATTGAACTGACTTGCGGAAAGTTGGTGGTTATACCCGGTGTTGTGTGTTTTACGTTTATTTATCGTCGCTACCGGTTGCCCATATGAGCGACGCCTCCTGAAGAGATTAGTCATTTTAGATTTTTGGAGGATAGTGCAATGATACAGACAGAGACCCATTCCAGAGTCTCTTCTTGTTCTTTTACGTGCACGGTGTACAGCACCGACACGAGACCTCGGTTTAATGTCCCATCCGAAAGACTGTTAATTTTATTAGGGTCATACGGGGGAACGAACCTGCGATCCCTGGATTACCAGTCCAGCGTGTTACCACGTTATACTCGGCTGCCCGTCCGTGCCTTAAATACTGCTCGGCGAGTCGTTATATGACCTAAAGTAGTGGTGCAACATTAACCCCCCCCCCCCAACACCCCCAAACAAACAAATTGGTGCAGCACATCAGTATTCAGGTTCACTGTTTCTGTGCCCGTTGTGAATGTTTATGTATAAACCCTAAACGTTAAGCTGGTACTTTGCAAATCAATCAATGGTCATTCATCCCTCATGCCTCGTTCACTTGTCTTTACTGGTCTGTTGCTGAGAGACCGCAATCTTAATAACATTGAATTCATTATTACCATTAGCTTAATATCAAAAAAGCGAACCTCACTGCTAATGAAAGAAACTGAGCCGGAGAGCTCATTGTCCATTCAGAAAGACGAAAATGCACTGTATGCGCATGTCAATGCGCATGTCATTATATGCGCATGTCACTGATTTAATACATGCAATGTTGATTAGACTTGCTAAAAATAGAATATACAAAGTCATAGCAAAATACTGGTTGTTAATGGTTCAACTAAATTCCAGTTATTAGAGTCATTTCCCTGTTCAGAAAGACGTGCATGTACTGTGTGCAAGTGTTCCCTTTTTATGCCAGCACTTTTAATATGACTTAGTAATAGTGTTTTTTCGCTATTATGATTCGTTACGGAGAGACGAAGCTACGGAGAGAGCCGAACGAAACTACGGAAAGAGCCGAACGAAACCACGAAAAGAGCCGAACAACATAAAAGCATATCCAAATGAAAATATAGTAGATACATATTTCAAATACATTGCAAATGTCTCATGTTGGAATATACCGTTTTAACGTTATTGTATATGAAATGCATTTCCATTTGTTAAGTTATTTTCATTATTACAATTAAGTATAACAATGCCTGCTCAGCCAATCAGCTGACTGTAAAGGGCTTCACTACATTTCTTTTAACCAACCCGAAGCATTTCAACAGCAGTATTCGACCATTAGTTTCTTCTATCATAATCTTCTGCTTCACTAAATCTTGTGTTCAATGGAAATGCCGAAACGTCAAACGCCATGCTTTTATCATTCCTGTGCCTGAGGTTATAACTTTTTCTCAGATCTCAAACTCAAGTTCAATTGATTTGATTGGTTGATTCTGAGTGTTACTGTGTGTTGTTGGTGGTTTGGTTGAAGAAAGGTTTTATAACCTCCAGGCCGGGTGACCTTGACCTTGAATGAAATAATTCCACCACGCCCAGAAAAAAAGATTTTATTTTTTCTGAAAGATGAAACCTTATAGATGATGACACTATCTGTACACATTTTTCTCTGGTTCGGTCATTTTTTTGGCTAAATGTACTGGACTATAGTTTCTGCTACGTATTATGTAGGTACATATGGTACAATAATAATAATAATAATAACGACTTTATTTAACGATATAACTCATTTGAACAATTAAGTCAATCTACCATGAGGCCCTCAACAAACATGAAATAGCACAATGAAACAACGATCAGTAAAATGATGACGATTGAGCTTATTTACCCTCGCCTCCGGCGAACCATATGGGCGAGCGGTACAGTAAAAAATCCATAGGAAATAAGATGTAAGCTGCAAGAACTAATACGTATATAGAGTTGTGGAACCTATGCTCGGCGTATTCCTATGCTCTGCGTATTTTCCATTTTCATCCGTAAAATTACAAGTACGCCGTGAAGTCTTCAGTTCCCCATATAAACGGGTACCGACCGACATCGTTGCGATAGCTGTATTGAGCAGCAAGGTCACGTGATGAAGCTAAAACTGTCAACAAGAGTGTTTTGAAAATTGTTTTCACGATTTAAGAAAATAATAATATACGGCAAGTGCTATTAACATTTTATACTGGTCATTATAGATTTTATTCTTTATTTCAGTCTCATCGTTGTACAATACATAAAATATAT
>CM026403.1:30397959-30465377 GCA_014843695.1 Archivesica marissinica
TGTTTAAAGGTTACATATGTTTAATTGTTACATTTGTTTGAATGTTACATTTGTTTGAATGTTACATTTGTTTAAAGGTTACATTTGTTTAAAGGTTACATTTGTTTAAAGGTTACATTTGTTTGAATGTTACATTTGTTTAAAGGTTACATTTGTTTAAAGGTTACATTTGTTTGAATGTTACATTTGTTTGAATGTTACATTTGTTTAAAGGTTACATTTGTTTAAAGGTTACATTTGTTTGAATGTTACATTTGTTTAAATGTTACATTTGTTTAAAGGTTACATTTGTTTAAAGGTTACATTTGTTTGAATGTTACATTTGTTTGAATGTTACATTTGTTTAAAGGTTACATTTGTTTAAAGGTTACATTTGTTTAAAGGTTACATTTGTTTAAAGGTTACATTTATTTATAGGTTACATTTGTTTAAAGGTTACATTTATTTAAAAGTTACATTTGTTTAAAGGTTACATTTGTTTAAAGGTTACATTTGTTTAAAGGTTACATTTGTTTAAAGGTTACATTTATTTAAAGGTTACATTTGTTTAAAGGTTACATTTGTTTAAAGGTTACATTTGTTTAAAGGTTACATTTGTTTAAAGGTTACATTTGTTTAAAGGTTACATTTGTTTAAAGGTTACATTTGTTTAAAGGTTACATTTGTTTAAAGGTTACATTTGTTTAAAGGTTACATTTGTTTAAAGGTTACATTTGTTTAAATGTTACATTTGTTTAAAGGTTACATTTGTTTAAATGTTACATTTGTTTAAAGGTTACATTTGTTTAATTGTTACATTTGTTTAAATGTTACATTTGTTTAAAGGTTACATTTGTTTAAATGTTACATTTGTTTAAAGGTAACATTTGTTTAAAGGTTACATTTGTTTAAATATTACATTTGTTTAAAGGTTACTTTTATTTAAATGTTACATTTATTTAAAGGTTACATTTGTTTAAAGGTTACATTTGTTTAAAGGTTACATTTGTTTAAAGGTTACATTTGTTTAAAGGTTACATTTGTTTAAATGTTACATTTGTTTAAAGGTTACATTTGTTTAAAGGTTACATTTGTTTAAAGGTTACATTTGTTTAAAGGTTACATTTGTTTAAAGGTTACATTTGTTTAAAGGTTACATTTGTTTAAATGTTACATTTGTTTAAAGGTTATATTTGTTTAAAGGTTACATTTGTTTAATTGTTACATGTGTTTAAATGTTACATTTGTTTAAAGGTTACATTTGTTTAAATGTTACATTTGTTTAAAGGTAACATTTGTTTAAAGGTTACATTTGTTTAAATATTACATTTGTTTAAAAGTTACTTTTATTTAAATGTTACATTTATTTAAAGGTTACATTTGTTTAAAGGTTACATTTATTTAAAGGTTACATTTGTTTGAAGGTTACATTTGTTTAAAGGTTACATTTGTTTAAAGGTTACATTTGTTTAAATGTTACATTTATTTAAAGGTTACATTTGTTTAAAGGTTACATTTGTTTAAATGTTACATTTATTTAAAGGTTACATTTATTTAAAGGTTACATTTGTTTAAAGGTTACATTTGTTTAAAGGTTACATTTATTTGAAGGTTACATTTATTTAAAGGTTACATTTGTTTGAATGTTACATTTGTTTGAATGTTACATTTGTTTAAAGGTTACATTTGTTTGAATGTTACATTTATTTAAAGGTTACATTTTTTTAAATGTTACATTTGTTTAAAGGTTACATTTGTTTAAATGTTACAATTGATTAAAGGTTACATTTGTTTAAAGGTTACATTTGTTTAAAGGTTACATTTGTTTAAAGGTTACATTTGTTTAAAGGTTACATTTGTTTGAATGTTACATTTGTTTAAAGGTTACATTTGTTTAAAGGTTACATTTGTTTGAATGTTACATTTGTTTAAAGGTTACATTTGTTTAAAGGTTACATTTGTTTAAAGGTTACATTTATTTATAGGTTACATTTGTTTAAAGGTTACATTTATTTAAAAGTTACATTTGTTTAAAGGTTACATTTGTTTACAGGTTACATTTGTTTAAAGGTTACATTTATTTAAAGGTTACATTTGTTTAAAGGTTACATTTGATTAAATGTTACATTTGTGTAAAGGTTACATTTGTTTAAAGGTTACATTTGTTTAAAGGTTACATTTGTTTAAAGGTTACATTTATTTAAAGGTTACATTTGTTTAAAGGTTACATTTGTTTAAAGGTTACATTTGTTTAAATGTTACATTTGTTTAAAGGTTACATTTGTTTAAAGGTTACATTTGTTTAAATGTTACATTTGTTTAAAGGTTACATTTGTTTAAATGTTACATTTATTTAAAGGTTACATTTGTTTAAAGGTTACATTTGTTTAAATGTTACATTTGTTTAAAGGTTACATTTGTTTAAAGGTTACATTTGTTTAAAGGTTACATTTGTTTAAATGTTACATTTGTTTAAAGGTTACATTTGTTTAAAGGTTACATTTGTTTAAATGTTACATTTGTTTAAAGGTTACATTTGTTTAAATGTTACATTTGTTTAAAGGTTACATTTGTTTAAAGGTTACATTTGTTTAATTGTTACATGTGTTTAAAGGTTACATTTGTTTAAAGGTTACATTTGTTTAAATGTTACATTTGTTTAAAGGTAACATTTGTTTAAAGGTTACATTTGTTTAAATATTACATTTGTTTAAAGGTTACTTTTATTTAAATGTTACATTTATTTAAAGGTTACATTTGTTTAACGGTTACATTTATTTAAAGGTTACATTTGTTTGAAGGTTACATTTGTTTAAAGGTTACATTTGTTTAAAGGTTACATTTGTTTAAATGTTACATTTATTTAAAGGTTACATTTATTTAAAGGTTACATTTATTTAAAGGTTACATTTATTTAAAGGTTACATTTGTTTAAAGGTTACATATTTTTAAAGGTTACATTTGTTTAAAGGTTACATTTATTTAAAGGTTACATTTTTTTAAATGTTACATTTGTTTAAAGGTTACATTTATTTGAAGGTTACATTTGTTTAAAGGTTACATTTGTTTAAATGTTACATTTGTTTAAAGGTTACATTTGTTTAAATGTTACATTTGTTTAAAGGTTACATTTGTTTAAAGGTTACATTTGTTTAAAGGTTACATTTATTTAAAGGTTACATTTGTTTGAAGGTTACATTTGTTTAAAGGTTACATTTGTTTAAAGGTTACATTTGTTTAACGGTTACATTTGTTTAAATGTTACATTTGTTTAAAGGTTACATTTGTTTAAAGGTTACATTTGTTTAATTGTTACATTTGTTTAAAGGTTACATTTGTTTAAAGGTTACATTTGTTTAAATGTTACATTTGTTTAAAGGTAACATTTGTTTAAAGGTTACATTTGTTTAAATGTTACATTTGTTTAAAGGTTACTTTTATTTAAATGTTACATTTATTAAAGGTTACATTTGTTTAAAGGTTACATTTATTTAAAGGTTATATTTGTTTGAAGGTTACATTTGTTTAAAGGTTACATTTGTTTAAAGGTTACATTTGTTTAAATGTTACATTTATTTAAAGGTTACATTTGTTTAAAGGTTACATTTGTTTAAATGTTACATTTGTTTAAAGGTTACATTTGTTTAAAGGTTACATTTGTTTAATTGTTACATTTGTTTAAAGGTTACTTTTATTTAAATGTTACATTTGTTTAAAGGTTACATTTGTTTAAAGGTTACATTTGTTTAATTGTTACATTTGTTTAAAGGTTACATTTATTTAAAGGTTACATGTGTTTGAATGTTACATTTGTTTGAATGTTACATTTGTTTAAAGGTTACATTTGTTTAAAGGTTACATTTATTTAAAGGTTACATTTGTTTAAAGGTTACATTTGTTTAAAGGTTACATTTGTTTGAATGTTACATTTGTTTAAAGGTTACATTTGTTTAAATGTTACATTTGTTTAAAGGTTACATTTATTTGAAGGATACATTTATTTAAAGGTTACATTTGTTTGAATGTTACATTTGTTTGAATGTTACATTTGTTTAAAGGTTACATTTGTTTGAATGTTACATTTATTTAAAGGTTACATTTTTTTAAATGTTACATTTGTTTAAAGGTTACATTTGTTTAAATGTTACAATTGATTAAAGGTTACATTTGTTTAAAGGTTACATTTGTTTAAAGGTTACATTTGTTTAAAGGTTACATTTGTTTAAAGGTTACATTTGTTTGAATGTTACATTTGTTTAAAGGTTACATTAGTTTAAAGGTTACATTTGTTTGAATGTTACATTTGCTTAAAGGTTACATTTGTTTAAAGGTTACATTTGTTTACAGGTTACATTTGTTTAAAGGTTACATTTATTTAAAGGTTACATTTGTTTAAAGGTTACATTTGATTAAATGTTACATTTGTGTAAAGGTTACATTTGTTTAAAGGTTACATTTGTTTAAAGGTTACATTTGTTTGAATGTTACATTTGTTTAAAGGTTACATTAGTTTAAAGGTTACATTTGTTTGAATGTTACATTTGCTTAAAGGTTACATTTGTTTAAAGGTTACATTTGTTTTAAGGTTACATTTATTTATAGGTTACATTTGTTTAAAGGTTACATTTATTTAAAAGTTACATTTGTTTAAAGGTTACATTTGTTTACAGGTTACATTTGTTTAAAGGTTACATTTATTTAAAGGTTACATTTGTTTAAAGGTTACATTTGATTAAATGTTACATTTGTGTAAAGGTTACATTTGTTTAAAGGTTACATTTGTTTAAAGGTTACATTTGTTTAAAGGTTACATTTATTTAAAGGTTACATTTGTTTAAAGGTTACATTTGTTTAAAGGTTACATTTGTTTAAATGTTACATTTGTTTAAAGGTTACATTTGTTTAAAGGTTACATTTGTTTAAATGTTACATTTGTTTAAAGGTTACATTTGTTTAAATGTTACATTTATTTAAAGGTTACATTTGTTTAAAGGTTACATTTGTTTAAATGTTACATTTGTTTAAAGGTTACATTTGTTTAAAGGTTACATTTGTTTAAAGGTTGCATTTGTTTAAATGTTACCTTTGTTTAAAGGTTACATTTGTTTAAAGGTTACATTTGTTTAAATCTTACATTTGTTTAAAGGTTACATTTGTTTAAATGTTACATTTGTTTAAAGGTTACATTTGTTTAAAGGTTACATTTGTTTAATTGTTACATGTGTTTAAAGGTTACATTTGTTTAAAGGTTACATTTGTTTAAATGTTACATTTGTTTAAAGGTAACATTTGTTTAAAGGTTACATTTGTTTAAATATTACATTTGTTTAAAGGTTAATTTTATTTAAATGTTACCTTTATTTAAAGGTTACATTTGTTTAACGGTTACATTTATTTAAAGGTTACATTTGTTTGAAGGTTACATTTGTTTAAAGGTTACATTTGTTTAAAGGTTACATTTGTTTAAATGTTACATTTATTTAAAGGTTACATTTATTTAAAGGTTACATTTATTTAAAGGTTACATTTATTTAAAGGTTACATTTGTTTAAAGGTTACATATTTTTAAAGGTTACATTTGTTTAAAGGTTACATTTGTTTAAATGTTACATTTGTTTAAAGGTTACATTTGTTTAAAGGTTACATTTGTTTAAATGTTACATTTGTTTAAAGGTTACATTTGTTTAAAGGTTACATTTGTTTAAATATTACATTTGTTTAAAGGTTACATTTATTTAAATGTTACATTTATTTAAAGGTTACATTTGTTTAAAGGTTACATTTATTTAAAGGTTACATTTGTTTAAAGGTTACATTTGTTTAAAGGTTACATTTGTTTAAATGTTACATTTGTTTAAAGGTTACATTTGTTTAAAGGTTACATTTGTTTAAATGTTACATTTGTTTAAAGGTTACATTTGTTTAAAGGTTACATTTGTTTAAATGTTACATTTGTTTAAAGGTTACATTTGTTTAAATGTTACATTTGTTTAAAGGTTACATTTGTTTAAAGGTTACATTTGTTTAAATGTTACATTTGTTTAAAGGTTACATTTGTTTAAAGGTTACATTTATTTATAGGTTACATTTGTTTAAAGGTTACATTTATTTAAAAGTTACATTTGTTTAAAGGTTACATTTGTTTAAAGGTTACATTTGTTTAAAGGTTACATTTATTTAAAGGTTACATTTGTTTAAAGGTTACATTTGTTTAAATGTTACATTTGTTTAAAGGTTACATTTGTTTAAAGGTTACATTTGTTTAAAGGTTACATTTGTTTAAAGGTTACATTTGTTTAAGGTTACATTTATTTAAAGGTTACATTTGTTTAAAGGTTACATTTGTTTAAATGTTACATTTGTTTAAAGGTTACATTTGTTTAAAGGTTACATTTGTTTAAATGTTACATTTGTTTAAAGGTTACATTTGTTTAAATGTTACATTTATTTAAAGGTTACATTTGTTTAAAGGTTACATTTGTTTAAATGTTACATTTGTTTAAAGGTTACATTTGTTTAAAGGTTACATTTGTTTAAAGGTTACATTTGTTTAAATGTTACATTTGTTTAAAGGTTACATTTGTTTAAAGGTTACATTTGTTTAAATGTTACATTTGTTTAAAGGTTACATTTGTTTAAATGTTACATTTGTTTAAAGGTTACATTTGTTTAAAGGTTACATTTGTTTAATTGTTACATGTGTTTAAAGGTTACATTTGTTTAAAGGTTACATTTGTTTAAATGTTACATTTGTTTAAAGGTAACATTTGTTTAAAGGTTACATTTGTTTAAAGGTTACATTTGTTTGAAGGTTACATTTATTTAAATGTTACATTTATTTAAAGGTTACATTTGTTTAACGGTTACATTTATTTAAAGGTTACATTTGTTTGAAGGTTACATTTGTTTAAAGGTTACATTTGTTTAAAGGTTACATTTGTTTAAATGTTACATTTATTTAAAGGTTACATATGTTTAAAGGTTACATTTGTTTAAAGGTTACATTTATTTAAAGGTTACATTTGTTTAAATGTTACATTTGTTTAAAGGTTACATTTATTTGAAGGTTACATTTATTTAAAGGTTACATTTGTTTGAATGTTACATTTGTTTGAATGTTACATTTGTTTAAAGGTTACATTTGTTTGAATGTTACATTTATTTAAAGGTTACATTTTTTAAAATGTTACATTTGTTTAAAGGTTACATTTATTTAAAGGTTACATTTGTTTAAATGTTACAATTGGTTAAATGTTACATTTGTTTAAAGGTTACATTTATTTAAAGGTTACATTTCTTTAAAGGTTGACACATTTGTTTAAAGGTTACACATTTGTTTAAAGGTTACATTTGTTTAAAGGTTACACATTTGTTTAAAGGTTACACATTTGTTTAAAGGTTACACATTTGTTTAAAGGTTGACACATTTCCACTTATTGGTAGTTTATCAGACACAACATTTGACATTGTTGGTAAATATTTCGACATTTGCTGCATGTATTGGACCACAGGTGTCCAGCACAGCTAAGTAATTCGATGGTGATAAATACTAGTGCCTTATACACCAATGTAGTATACCTTTTATTCTGCTTTTATATGGAAAAATACAATAATGATAGACAGTGATAGTATGCATAGCGAATACTAGGAGTATCAATCCCAGGTACTCATTCTGATCATCCAGGCACCTCTGGCGACGCTGTAAAAGGACATCGTGCAGAATCCACAACTGAATATCAACATCTATGCAATGGCATGTACACAACGTCTATTCAACGTCATGATTTGAAGTCGTGCACAACTTTCACATGCGATGGCGAAACAACGCATATCGTAGGTCATGTGTACAACGTATATACCACGTCACGAAATGACGTCATCCACAACGTTCAAATACAATGATAAATCAATGTCTATCATACGCCATGTGCACAACGTCTATCGTACGGCATGTGTACAACGTATATTTTACGTCATGTGTACAACGACTATATTACGTCATGTGTACAACGTATAGTTTACGTCATGTGTACAACGTATATCCTACGTCATGTGTACAACGACTCTCCTACGTCATGTGTACAACGTATATCCTACGGCATGTGTACAACGTATATCCTACGGCATGTGTACAACGTATATCCTACGGCATGTGTACAACGTATATGTTACGTCATGTGTACAACGACTATCTTACGTCATGTGTACAACGTATATTTTACGTCATGTGTACAACGTATATCCTACGGCATGTGTACAACGACTATCCTACGTCATGTGTACAACGTATATCCTACGGCATGTGTACAGCGACTATCCTACGCCATGTGTACAACAACTATCCTACGGCATGTGAACAACGTATATCCTACGTCATGTGTACAACGTATATCCTACGTCATGTGTACAACGTATATCCTACGGCAGGTGAACAACGTATATCCTACGGCATGTGTACAACGTATATCCTACGGCATGTGTACAACGTATAGCCTACGGCATGTGAACAACGTATATCCTACGTCATGTGTACAACGTATATCCTACGTCATGTGTACAACGTATATCATACGTCATGTGTATAACGTATATCCTACGTCATGTGTACAGCGACTATCCTACACCATGTGTACAACGACTAGCCTAAGCCATGTGTACAACGTATATCCTACGTCCTGTGTACAACGTATATCCTACGGCATGTGTACAACGTATATCCTACGCCATGTGTACAATGTATATCCTACGTCATGTGTACAACGACTATCCTACGGCATGTGTACAACGACTATCCTACGGCATGTGTACAACGACTATCCTACGCCATGTGTACAACGACTATTCTACGCCATGTGTACAACGACTATCCTATGCCATGTGTACAACGTATAGCCTACGCCATGTGTACAACGACTATTCATTCTACGCCATGTGTACAACGACTATTCTACGCCATGTGTACAACGACTATCCTATGCCATGTGTACAACGTATAGCATACGTCATGTTTACAACGTATAGCATACGTCATGTGTACAACGTCTACCCTTACGTCATGTGTACAACGACTATCCTACGCCATGTGTACAACGACTGTCCTACGCCATATGTACAACAACTATCCTACGCCATGTGTACAACGATTATCCTACGCCATGTGTACAACGATTATCCTACGCCATGTGTACAACGACTATCCTACGGCATGTGTACAACGACTATCCCACGGCATGTGTACAACGTATATCCTACGCCATGTGTACAACAACTATCTTACGTCATGTGTAAACTTATATTCACTACCTTGAAATGACGTCGTACACAACTTTCAAATACAATTTCAAATCAACGTCTTTCCAACGTCACTGTACAACGTTGAAACGAAACAACGTTGACTCGACGTCATTTGTTTTCTTGGTAACTAGTTGCATGTTGTATTTTACAGGTTGTTGATGCAAACTGTCAAGATGACTGCCTCTTCTCATCTACTCCTGTCACTCGACTACATCAAGGACAAGAAATCCGTTCCTGACACGGTCTATCTTGACGGTCGTAGTCTTACTGTTGCAACTCTAAAGTGTATTACCATTGATAGCAATGTCAATGTCAAACTAACAGAACAAGCTGTAAATGAAATTGAAGAATGCTCTAAGTTCCTAGACAATCTACTGGACCGGAATAAAGATACCTATATATACGGTCTGAATACAGGGTTTGGTGGTTCTTCAGATGTACGCACCAGTTGCACCTCTGACATTCAAGATTCACTACTCCGACTTCTTAATATTGGATTTGGAGGAACGTTCCCTCCAGGACCTGTGCGAGCAGCTATGACCGTTAGAGCAAATTCCCTTAGTATGGCCTACTCCGGAGTTTCGAGTCACTTCATCCAAGCTCTAGTAGAACTGATCAACTGTAACATAGTACCAGCCGTTCCGTTGCGAGGTTCAATAAGCGCAAGCGGAGACCTTATTCCACTGAGCTACATCGCTGCCACTCTTATTGGCAGAGAAGACTTGACCGTCTTTTATAACGGAAAGGAAACCGACTGTCTGTCAGCTCTCAGAGATGCTAAGTTACAACCGGTGCTCATGGACAGACGGGATGGTTTGGCTGTCGTGAATGGAACTTCTTTCACAGTAGGTGTTTCTGCTCCTGTATTGTACGATGCAAACATCGCCTGTCTTCTAACACAGTCGTGTACAGCTCTTGCTGTTGAGGCTCTTGGTGGAACAACTGAGAGCTACCACCCCCTCATCCATGAGTGCATGCCCCATAAAGGTCAACAGGAAGTATCCAAAAATCTACGAGAAATTCTACGCAACAGCAACCTGGCTATCCAAACCCTTGACATGAACACACATGAAAAGGCAACAACGGTTCGCCTGAAACAAGATCGATATAGTATACGTAGCGCACCACAATGGTTGGGTCCAGTTGTCGAAACGTTGACTGATGCAAACCGGAAGTTCTGTATTGAACTGCAGGGAGTTTCAGATAACCCAATCATAGATCATCGTTCTAAAACCATTGTTAACGGGGCGAATTTTCAGGGTGAGACCTTATCGATAACCCTAGACCAGATCAGGCAAAGTATTGGGGTCTGTGGAAAATTGTTATTTGCTCAGTTTTCGGAGCTCGTCAACGTCAACCTCAACTTTGATCTTCCTCCAAACCTCTCTGGAAGCGATTTTCACGTTGATTTTGGTTTCAAGGGAGCCGATATCGCAATGGCTGCGTATATGTCCGAACTAGATCACATGGTCAACCCGATGAGTAATCACGTGGTCAGTGCGGAACTTCACAACCAATCAGTGAATTCGTTGGCTTTGATTAGCTGTCGTCTTACCAAAGAGGCCTTGGAAATTCTAGAAATGATGTTGGCAAATCATCTAAATATGCTTGTACACGCAGTTGACCTTCGGTATCTTCACAATAAGGCACTGGCGTGTTTTGCAAAGCTTGACGCGAAATTCGCCGATTTATCAGACTATATTAGTCAGAAAAAATGGTACGAGTTTGTGCTTCGTCCTGTCGAAGTCATGGAAGAAATGAAGAGTGATATGAAGAAGCTCCTCGAGGACTCCGGTGTTGTACAGGAATTGCAGAAGGTTTACATAGCTATGAAGAAAGGCAGGTGCAACACAGATCAAGCATTAGGACAAGGTATTTTGTGAATATTTGCAATAATTATAATTCCGTCTAAGCTTCTAAATTATTTGCTTATAATATATGTAAGTAAAGATCTTCTCATGTTAACATTTATTTAAAGATCTAAGCCTTCTCACATCATTTTCAAAATCATTAATACTGTTTCACTCATACATCATGTATATTCATGAGCATAGATAGATAACCCAAAGATCCTGATATATTCCAAATATGTGTATATTAATACATTGTATTAATATGAAATATCAAACTATGACAATGGCGGCATAGCGGTCTTGCGAAGTTATCTACGTATACAGTACCGTATGTTCTTTGAAAAATTCTGCCTCCATGAAAAAGATGGCGAAGTTCCCGGATGAAGCCACACACGTGACAAGGACGATTGTGATCGGTTAACATCAGGCTTCTGTAGTGCGCGTTATGCAAATGACCCCCTCGCTAAAAACCGGTGTCCGGCTGAGCGTATATACTAACAACCTGTGCGAACAGTAGTTACTACTATTTAAGCATTGTAGAAATTATAAACAAATTTACATTATACTATTGTAAATTTCGTTTTTGTGCGTGCGTCATGCGTGCGTGTGTGGATTATTTTTGTGTTCACAACGAGAGGTTTAGTTGTTTCTTCTCATGTATATTTTAGGGACAAGACATCTGTACAGCTTTGTAAGACACACATTGGGTATTCCTTTCTACCATGGACAAGGACCAATGGACAAATGGCTTCATGCTATTTTTGGCGCAATAAAAGATGGAAGACTGGATAGCGTCATGTTAGACGTATTCGGAGAAAAGAATTGTGATTTAAATTGACGGCTTGCTCTGTGTATTCATATTAGGTTAGTTATGATACCACGAGCGATTTTATTTATTCTTCAATGGAACATCTGTACGAATAAGTAAATTCGGGTTAATCCACATTTTACTATAAACAAATAGCATGCTACATTGAATAGTAGTAGGGTTCTTTTATAAGAAAAATGGCAAATAAAGGAATTAATTCCTACAAAGGCAATGTTTGGTGTCTTACCTAACATAGTAAAGGTCCACCACAGTCTTCCGATGCTAAGTGCCTTTTTCTATCTATCTATCTATCTATCGTCCTTTAATGTTGAACCCCTCGCGGGGATGTAGACATGTATTTTTTGGGGGGTAAAAAGTTGAAAAATGTAAACGTAACTGCGAATGAATGCGGATTGCCAATAATTTCATTCATGTTTATCTGAGGAAGTTGAAAATTGTATACATAGACATTGCACAAAGACTAGAGACAGTATGTTTTCGATAACAATCAATATAGCGCTAAAATCCAATATGGCCGCCAAAAATGACGTTTTTCTAGATTTACCGATATGATTACATAAACACAGTTATCATTAACTAGCTTAATTGTAAATATTAATGACACCACTTGTTCACGTCAACAATTGATGCAGAGAAGCAAATAGACGAATTCTAAAGAGCGCAAATCATTCAAATGTATATACAATGTCAAATAACTCTTCAGTATACAGCAACACATTTCATATTTAACCTTAGCACCACTACAGTTTGCACTCAGTGTTCAGCTGCACCATCATTACACTATGTATCAAAGTATTTGATTGACACTCTTCACAAGCTCGGTGTCTACTGTAGCTACACGCGAAGGTTCAGAGATATGAACAAATCACTAACGACTACGATATACCCGGACACACTTTAGACCAACACGGAAATGAGCTTCCTTGGTGCTGTTTGACACATAATGAATGACTCGGGTCTCTAGGAGGTAATCACCACGGTGTATGCGGAAAGGGCAGTGAGTCATATGCCTACCGGGAAAGGTGTAGCTAGAGCCTTAAGAGGTCATGGACTGGTTTGCATGGGGCGCTTCAGTCACTCGTAGTGTGCGAAGTGATAAAGCTATACCTGATTGGTAGAGATCTCGGTGAAACTGATGGCCAGGAACACGAAGCAGAATCAAGTTATCTTGGGGTCATGTCATGCAGAGAAGTTCACAATCAGTAGATAATGACGATACTATTACCCAGACTCACGATAATAATGATAGTACATGTACCTCAACACATGGATAAAATAATATCTCTGATAAGGTAAGCAGTGATACAGTTTCGGAAACTGATAGCGAATCGACAATGGATGGGATATCGCACGAGATTGACGCTGACCTATTAGCTGCCCTGTAATTGTTTGACAATGTATTGACAGGAGAAATAGCCATATAACAGACATGTAAAGATGAAATAGTCACAAGAATTCAAAGCAGAATGTCAGCTGAAGTAGACCAGCACGATTGTGTAGAAATGGTGGAATTAGTGAGATAATTCATAAGCAGCGTGAATAGGAAGCTGACAGTTACACATGGAGACATTAACCCATTTCATTCTGGATACCGTTCAAACGGTATTTGCAAAGAACATAAGAGCCAGATTAACCGCCACGGAACGTTCCGTCCGATCAGGCTCTATGCTGTTTGCTATTCAGATGATCTTGCTAAGACACTTGGCTATGCAGCAAACAACATAGATCCTGATCAGCACGCAGCGTCACGCTGCGGCTGATCTGGATCTATGTTGTTTGCAAAAGCCTTTAAATATATCCAGAATGATATAGTTGATAAGCATTGTAGATAAATATATGGGGCGCCGTTTTGCTATTTATTCGTTATTTATGGATATCCATAAAGATATAAATATAGTATTGGCTATCTATAATCGATTATTGGATGTCCATAATTCCAAAATCGAATTATGGATATCCATAAATGCTGTATAAATAGCAAAACGGCGCGCTTGGAATTATGGATATCCAAAAATCGAATTATGGGTATCCAATAAATAAATTTTTCTAAATCGATTGTTGGATATCCAAATATCGAATTATGGATATCCATAAATGCTGAATATATAGCAAAAATTGGGAATCGACTGGAATTATGGATATACATAAATACTGAATAAATAACAAAAACGGCACCCCATAGAAATGTGTGTTTTACAAAAACTCTCAATATATCTTAAACATTGGACTATAAATGTGATAATCGAAGAGGAAAAATTATATAATATATTGAGATAAGTGATTTCAATGTCCATATTAAAAATGTTTTGAGAAAGTTTATTAGAAAATGACATTTTTGGGATTTTTAGGCAATTCTTTGTGTATTTTATTAGCGCAGTTGTTGGCACACGCTCGCTTCTCCCCAATGCAATCCGGTAACACAAATATACAGGTACATAGCTTTACACAATTATAAGTTCTATGAAAAATATATATATTTAACTTAGTAAAATCACACTATTTTAGCGTATTGTAAACACAGATATGTATACTATACATACTTTACAATATTATAAAACGTGTTTGTTCTTATAGTGTCACCCATATTGTACCAGTCTATTTCTGACTTATGAGACAACTCTTATTAGTACTTACTTAGTACTTCCCGAATCCTTGAAGGTCAGACGCCTAGCTGATATGCAATCGGCAACCATTATATTTAACTACCTCACCAACCGGCCATATCAGAATGAACCACTGACGAAGTTTGAACATTCCCCTCCATACACGGACGCCTAACAACTATGTCAAGGAGTATGCAAACTTTTGTTTCAGACAGTGAGAAATCAGCGTCTCCCGGTTTATAAATTGTCTTGATAGTCTCTTAAAACGTCCTCAACATCTTCGACATCTTTGGATAATTCCAAACCGCTCATGTGAAGCAAACACCAAAATAAAATATCCGCTAGACAATATACCAATAGAAGAGTGCCCATGATCCATTGCTCAGCCTAAATCGGAGTAACGCTCTGAGCGATACATATGAGTGTGATAACATCGCTCCAGAAAGGAAAGAAAATACAAAACTGGATCCTCTATATCTAATGTATTATTAATAAACAATATTTCTCTATTCAGTGTGTATTTAGGACACAAAGATATCCATGTATTGTTATTCGTTGCAATGAACGTGTTGCTCATAGTGCAAAGCAAGCAACAACTTAATCTAGAATGCACGAGGCATACCTTGTAAGATACCATGCAATCGATTCTTGTTTACATTAAATTATTGTGTTCTGGTTTTTAAAAAACTAAATCTAGTATTGGCTGTCCGATTAGCGCAGTTGTTGGAACGCTCGCTTCTCACCAATGCAACACGGATTCGATCCTCGGACCTTGAACTATGTGAGATGGTAAGGTGGTTGCCAGATAGCACAGGTGGGCTTTCTCCGGGTACTCCGGTTTCCTCCCACAACCCCGCCAATGAGACATATGTGGAAGTCGTGATAGCGCAGTGGATGCGGGTTCACTTCAGGTGCGAAAAGTCGGAGTTCGAGCCCCGCTGGAGCCGTTACGATTGTGCCCTTAGGCAAGGCATTTAAATTCCACATTGCCTCTTCTCTCTCCTTCATGGCGATGGATTCCATCATGAATGAGGTCTCGGAGAGTGATTAAGATAAGTTGAAAGAACTTGTTTCGCAATCGAGCTAAAATAAATTTGTATAAGCTAATGAGAGATATTAATAGAAGTTGTTAAAGTTTGCTTTGCAATCGTTGTAAACTATATAAAGTTTATACTTTTTGATAAATCATTGCTAGTCCAACACGTGAACGTTGTTATCATGTGTGTGTTTTACGTTTATTTATCGTCGCTACCTGTTGCCCATATGAGCGAGGCCATCTGAAGAGATTAGTCATTTTAGTTTTTTGAAGAATAGTGCAATGATACAGACAGAGATCCATTCCAGAGTCTCTTCTGGTTCTTTTACGTGCACGGTGTAAAGCACCGACACGAGACCTTGGTTTAAAGTCCCATCTGAAAGACTGTTAATCTTATTAGGGTCAGAATGGGGATCGAACCTGGATTGCTAGTCCAGCGTGTTACCACTGGACTACAGATCCATCTAAGCGTTGTTATCACGTCATTAACAGTCCTTATATAAAATGGACGACTGTCAGGGGAAGTAACTAGAGCCACCTAGTCAGGCTAAGTCATTGCCATCCTGGTCTGACCAGTCTGAGAATATACCAGAGTTGTACGTTGGATGTAAGCGTCTCCGATTGCCCTTTGGACAAGCACCCATAATTTGATTTATCTATTTTTAAAGAGGAATAGATGAGGTTTCTGAGCGTATGCGTTTACATAATAGTATGTCTAAATGATAAATAGAACATGTGTTGTAATGTTCTGCCAACTGACGAACAAATGGACAAATAACAGTTTAGAAATAAGCAAAAGCGACTGTATTTGTCATTGGCAGGATACGTGTTAGCTTAATACTCTTCCTATCGGATTAATGAACATGCAATGGTCACCTGGCCATCTGAAACTGTGTTTTATAAAACTGAAGCACCGCACAGTAGCTATCATCAGGAATGAGGTCTCGAGAGTGATTAATATAAGTTGAAAGAACTTGTTTCACAATCGAGCTAAAATAAATTTGTATAAACTAAAATCAAACCCCTTGTGGGAACCTAGACATGTTTTCTTGGGCAGACTTAGCTGACCTAAGTGGTTAACCAGTACTAAGCAATGTATGTGAGGTGCCTTGCTCAATGACACTACATATGTGGCCTGACCGAGTATCGAACCCGGGACCGTTCGATTCCAAATCCGACACTCTACCACTGGACCAAGGACGCCAGACTAACCTGCCGATACGACCACAACCACTTAATACCTACAAGGAACATTAATTACTTAATTCGGCAGTCTTGGACCCAGTACACTATTAAATAACTCCTTTTCCCACGAGAAATACGTCTTTGGAATGGCCTCCATCCCCTACTATGTACAGTCCAGCCCCAGCTGTATACTTGTGAGATTAGGTGTATTGTGGCGGGATGTCTTGCTTTCCATTTGCTTATACCGCTTACAACTGTATTAACCACTATGTGCGTAATTTACCGTCGCTACCGGTTGCCCATATGAGCGACGCCTCCTGAAGAGATTAGTCATTTTCGATTTTTGGAGGATAGTGCAGAGACAAAGTCTCCTCTTGTTCTTTTACTTGCACTGTGTAAAGGACCGACACGATACCTCAGTTTAAAGTTCCATCTGAAAGATTGTTAATTTTATTATGGCTACACGGTGGATTGAACCTGCGATTCCGGGATTACCGGTCCAGCGTGTTAACCACTGTACTACAGATCCGTCTGTATTAGCCACTCTATAATTAAGTGGTTCATATTAGGGTAGTCATACCTTCTACTTTGTGATATAGTTTGTATATTCACTTTGGGGTAGATTGATTCTATTTTTTGCTACTTAAAGGCCTGCAGTTTGACCCCGTCCAATTGTAAAGATTTATACTTTGCTACCTGTTCCATGTGATTAGTGGCTTGTATCAACAATATAGCAGTACGTTCAGTATAATTTGGCGTATGTAGGTATTTTCTAACAGTTAATATGCACGATCACTCTGTGAGCTGAGAATTAGTCAAAATGAGGCCCTGACAATTTAAGTAAACGTATATTATTGATTGTAAAGAAAATTGATAGTTATGAGTATTCAAACTACATAATCCAGATCAGCCCAGGGACATAGATTACATGTTATGTAGGTGCCTCATCAGCCGTAGCGTAATCACTGAGACTGATAATTTGTATGCATGTATATAATATGTATGTATTTATATGAATAAACTATATGTGTTCGTTATATGGTAACCTTCATACTTCATTTAATTATATATCTACAGTATTATTCGCAAGTTTTCTGTTATATTTTAAATATTTCTCTGTGTCAGTGTGTGTTTACCGATATTGATGCTACATAATAATCACAGTGAATGCTATGAGTACATGTATAATATTATAATTATAATCTCTTGAACATACGAGTATTACACATATTCTGCCGATTTCTACAAGATGCCATTGAGTAAAATAACAATGTATGTAACTGATGAGCAGAGAAAAGAATTGCTGACTTTCTTGCAAAATAAGAACTGGGACGTAGAGATGGAAATAGAAGAAACAGCCACCGCCATGCCCGTTGCAGAGGCTGCTTACGTACCTCCCCCTATGCCTCAGCATGCTGAAGGTGTTGCTGAGTGTCCACTGTGCTTGTGTTCCCCTTGCATAATAAATGAACAGAACAAACAACTTTGGTGGCCTGCTAATAATCGTCCACCGCATAATCTAAATTCACATGAGAGAAAGCTTCTATACAGGAGGTTTTGGGCAATGCTATATAATTGTGGCGCATGGAAAGATGTCAGATATATAGAGAGAAAAGTAGCGGCTAGAAGAGGAGACTGTACTTGGCATAAGAGGGAACTGATGCCTGAATGTGTGGTACAGCAATGCAGGAACTGGCTGCCTAACCCGCGCAACCAGCCTTATTTGGGCCATAAGTGGAGTTGAATTGTTTATACCAGTTGTAAGTACTATGAAAATACAGAACTTCAATTTCAGCAATTTATAACCTCTGATATGTACGTGGGTCATAATAGATATAAGTGGTGCTCATGTATTAGATGTATACCATGCAGGGCCTCGCATGTGGCAAATACGATGTGCGTCGACAGTCACATTTGTACCGCTATTCCTCGTGTGTTTAAGGTCAAATATAGGTCAACCTGCAGGCCTTTAAAGGTGATATACGACATCTTTGATGCCACATTGACAAGTCACAAATCGAGTTACAGTCAAACTCCTTTGCCTTGAACTCTTCGGGGCCATGAATAATGGTTCGAGTCATGGGTGGTTCAGAGTCATGGGTGGTTCGAGTCATGGGTGGTTCGAGTCATGGGTGGTTCAGTCATGGGTGGTTCAGAGTCATGGGTGGTTCGAGTCATGGGTGGTTCGAGTCATGGGTGGTTCACAGTCATGGGTGGTTCACAGTCATGGGTGGTTCACAGTCATGGGTGGTTCGAGTCATCATGGGTGGTTCAGAGTCATGGGTGGTTCGAGTCATGGGTGGTTCACAGTCATGGGTGGTTCACATTCATGGGTGGTTCGAGTCATCATGGGTGGTTCACAGTCATGGGTGGTTCACAGTCATGGGTGGTTCGAGTCATCATGTGTGGTTCAGAGTCATGGGTGGTTCACAGTCATGGGTGGTTCGAGTCATCATGGGTGGTTCGAGTCATCATGGGTGGTTCGAGTCATCATGGGTGGTTCGAGTCATCATGGGTGGTTCGAGTCATAATGGGTGGTCAGAGTCATGGGTGGTTCAAGTCATCATGGGTGGTTCAGAGTCATGGGTGGTTCAAGTCATCATGGGTGGTTCCACCATTTCTCAGAGGTTCATAAACAAATTTCCGAAGCATAGGTTCAAAAAATCTTTGCCAGTAAATACCGAATTTGGGGTACCGCTGAAAAAATACCGCAATATCATCTACTCGTTTAGAGTACACGATATCATCTTTGCTTTGAAAACAATGCCATCTTTGCTGTTAAATATTACTTTTATGATTTTTTCTCTGTCCCATTGATCTGAACCATTTTTTTCAAGAAATCGCCGAATGTTATCCTTCAGGTGTTTGGTGCAGAGCAGGAATGTACTGTTATGGAAATTGTCGTGTAATGCATTCGTCATTGCCTTTTCCTCGTCACTACCAATTGTTAACTCTACTTTCCCCAAACGGTCCCTGAGATGTGAAAAAAATCTACTGTATGTCGCCTGCTCCCCATCCCAATATATAAGTGTTGGTCCTAACATAATGGGAAACATGTCGGTTTTTCTGCTTATTACTGATCTGTTTTTGTACGAAAATGAAGTAACAAAATATTAATGTTCTATCTAGCCCCACAATGCTCCCGTTACCCACAATGCAATTGTTTTTTTATATCTTTGAGCTGTTCGTCAGAAAACACAATGACAATAGGTTGTTTGTTTTAGTGAGTATCACTTCTTGTATGTATGGGTTGGTGTGTACTGCCGACATTACGTCCAAATAATACATCTGCAATGTTTCTGTGTGATGTGTGTTTTGTTTGTGTGTGTTTTTTGCTTTCTCTGTAAATTTTGTCTTGTACCTGCCTGCTACATTTTGGTGTAGAGACACTGGCGTCTAAGCACATGTCATTTACAATTTCCGTTGCTTTTTTGTGATTTGATTGTTGGAATGCTCTTTGCAGTATGGCTGGATCTGTGCGTGTGTATGGTTCACCGGATTTTGAATGCCGTGTGATGGCTTACGTGCTGTGTTGTTATATCCGCAGTACTCGATTAGTGCCATATTCAGAATGTGTGAGTGTATAGATGTTAGGCTTGTAATTTTCTTGTTTTTTTTATATATTTGTCATTCTGTTTCAATCTTGTGTAGTATCTGTGTATTGTGATTATGTCGGTAGGTTGTGGAATGAGCGGAATGTACTGTAACTTTCGATTCACTACTTTTTTCTGACAATATTGATTATTATTAAGGTGCACGCCACTATATGTCCCACCATTTATAGCAAATGTCTGATTGACGGTGGTGCCAGCCGATGCGTCCCAGACGCCGCAATCATCAGGGAACTCTGTTCTGTCTTTCAATATAAAAAAACGTCGGTTTTGGGACCATTTGGGATTGTATCTCGTGGGTTATCACATTCCAGCATACGTGGGAATATATCCTCAATTGTCATGAATTTACCTTTGTTTGGTCCATTTGCGAATTTTTCAATGTCAACCCCACGTTCAGCCACACCCTCAAACGCCTGTACATTTTCGTTCAAACTCTCATTCCCATTTTCGTTCAGACTCGCATTTACATTTTCGTTCAGACTCTCATTTACATTTTCGTTCAAACTCACATTCCCACTTTAGCGCAAACATTCAGTTTCGCTACAACTGAGTTTTCCCACTATTTCACAGTCATTTTCACATTCATATTCACTGTCATCACACAGGTCAGTAGTAAACTCGCTTTGTTCAACCCCGGTGACTTGGCGAAGTTCCCACGGGTGATTACCTCTGCTATGAAGACTTCTGTTACACCTGACGACTATATATATTCAACAATACTGCATAGTCTGTTGAATATTTCCCTGGGTGTAGACGTGGCTGATATATCATTGCCCCAAGAGATCGTTTACTTGCTTCAAACCAAGCTTGACTTTGAAACTGCTCGAACCCGCCCGCTAGATGAACGATTTCCGTTTCTCGACTATTATGTTCCAAACATGCCTTTGTTCCGTAGACTGAAGGTCATCGAGGAGCAGACGACGCAACGGCTGATTAACTCTCATCTGCATTATCATATTATGCCCCCACAACTATTTCAAAGTAAATGTAAGGTAAGGTTCATTGAGAAAAAATAATTGTTTCTTGCTTAAAAAGGAGTTACTACCCCCTTAAATTGTCTGAATTCATTCAGTTATTTCACAATTATAATAAGATTACGAAAGCTATAGGATTCCTTTTTGCCAATCGTTAAGCCATTAACATTCCACGATGAAATCTTCAGTTCACCCTCTATGAACTCCTAGCTACTGGTGTCATCTTTCACGGGTTTTCCGTCGATGTACAGAGTGTCGTATGACAACCAGGCGTGCTTACCGGCTCTCTTAGCATCTTTCATCCTAGGTAAAAGTTGTCGCCGCTTATCAGTAACCTCTTTAGGAAATTGTTCACGTACATAATAGTCACTGCCCTGTAACGGTTTCCACTGTTTACGTACTAGTTCTCTTTCCTTAAACAATGAAACTTTAGCCACAATATTACGACAGCGGTTTCTATCTGTGTTAGTGCCTATTCGGTGAACCTTATCGAATTTCATATCATCTACAATGTTCTGTGCCAGTTTCATCTTCTGAACTATAAACTCTCGTAACTTATTTTCCGTGATATCTGGCGTTTCTGATGGGGCCTCTTCAATGTTGCAGAATAGTAGATTGTTCCGCATAGATTGCGATTGGAGATATACTATTTCATCTCTTAAAGAATTCCTCTGCTTCTCCATGGTCCCCACCTTATCAGTGATTAGTCCAATAGCAAAATCCCCACTCACAACTTTCTTTTCCACCCTTACCAACTGTTCGTCCGTCCGTTTACCGTTATCATACAAATGTGTCCATAACTTCTTCATTTCATCCTCAAAATGACCTACTTTTTGCTCCAATGATTCTAGCTTTTTAAGTCGACTGTCCACATTACTCAGCTTAGAATCTATACTCATCAAACACTTTATGATATCTGCGTTGGTCGGAGTGGCTCCAGCAACAACATCAGTCCTCTCGGTGACCCGACTCATTTCCGGAAGCTTACAAATGACTGTCTCTGACTGTGATTGAGAGTCTGAATCTGAATCTACCAACAGTTCAAATCTATTCACTAGGTTAATTCTCTCTTCGGTATCAAATAATATAGTTTGTTTCGTTTAAAATTTGACTCACATCTACTCCTTCAGGTGACTCCGGAGAACAATACAATTGTCCTGCCTTTCTAATATTTCCATTGTTCAGACTATCATCGCTCTTTTTCCTCTTTTTCTTGCTGTTTCCTCCAATATATCCTCGTATATCTTAAATTAGTTCACACTACAACTGTTTCTATACGCTTTATTCCATAACTAAATCCATTTCACAATTTAATATCTAATTTCTAATCGATTGTTCACGAGCACAACAATACACAGCTACTCTGTATATATATATAGATGGTAGAGAGAGAGAGAGAGAGAAAGAGAGAGAGAGAGAGAGAGAGAGAGAGAGAGAATGAGAGAGAGAGAGAGAGAGAGAAAGAGAGAGAGAGAAAGAGAGAGAGAGAGATAGAAGTTTTTGGGGTATCTAGCTGGTAAAGCATTACAAGTACTTAATGTCCTATTAGTGAACTGTATATCAAAGTAAAAATGAAACCTAAAGTTCTTTGTCAGTTGTTTGTTGCCTTTGTGTGTTTAACATTATCATATGGTTCAGAGATCTGGGGCTCCAAATATGATGAAATTGAAAGGGTGCATTTAAAATTATGTATATTACTAGTAATTCCGGGGATTATGGAGAACTATATGTATATGCTCATGCTTTAGTTTATACACATTTATTTTAGCTCGATTGCGAAACAAGTTCTTTTAACTTATATTAATCACTCTCGAGACCTCATTACGGATGGAATCCATCGCCATGAAGGAGAGAGAAGAGGCAATGTGAAATTTAAATGCCTTGTCTAATGGCACAATCGTAACGGCTCCAGCGGGACTCGAACTGCGCACCTTTCGCACCTCTAGCGAACGTGCATCTACTGCGCTATCACGACTTCCACCATGCTTTTAGTCATTTAATCAAAAACTACTCACATAGATATTTCCATTCTAAGCCATCAATGTATATGTTTTAGAATGGTAGTCAACTGATAAGAATGTAGTATATGTTCGATTAAGACAACATCTGGGTAATACATAAATACACGAAAAGTGCAGTAATTATATTTCATGTGTCACTTATTGTACTTTTTCATCAACTAATTGTTAACTGATATATTCAAACTTCTCAGAAAACTGTATCATGTATTTCACTATATGTCAAACTTCATCATTTGTGGCTATAAATGTGCTTATGCTATTTAATGCCAATAAACTGTATGTTAGGTTATGTATTATGCAACTTAGAAAAAGCCATATCTTTAAGAAACACTTTGTTAAATAGTACAATATGTGCATCCTATGTTATCGTAGTTTGTAATCAGTAATATACTGATACATTCTTGTTAAGACGAATGAAATTACATGAATAATATACTGTTAACTATTGCTATGCACCGTACATATATCACATGATCAATACGTATGCATAATATAAATATTGTATGCCTTTCGGCGATGTACCATGTACAAGTATTGTAAATAAATATATGTTCTGGTCTGTTCTATTAGTAACCACATATTTACTAAATTGTTGGCTTCAACGTATCGTACTGACAAAATAGTTGGTATCTAATTACATTCTCCATACACATTCTGCCTTTAAATAATAGTTCCTAAATGACTTACATATGAACTGACCAAACACTATCTGAAACCCGGCTCTCTCTCCAAGACCGAGTGTAAAGAACTTACATACGGACGGTCAACGCACTATCTGCAACACGGCTCTCTCTCCAAGACCGAGGGTAAAAAACATACATAGGGATCAAAGCACTATCTGCAATCCGACACTCTCTCTCCAAGAACGAGGGTAAAACACTTACATACGGATCCAAATACTATCTGCAACCCGGCACTCTCTCTCCAAGACCGAGAGTATAAAACTTACATACGGATCCAAACACTATCTGCAACCCGGCTCTCTCTCCAAGACCGAGAGTATAAAACTTACATATGGATCCAAACACTATCTGCAATCCGACACTCTCTCTCCAAGACCGAGAGTATAAAACTTACATACGGATCCAAACACTATCTGCAATCCGACACTCTCTCTCCAAGACCGAGAGTATAAAACTTACATACGGATCCAAACACTATCTGCAATCCGACTCTCTCCGAGACCGAGAGTATAAAACTTACATACGGATCCAAGCAATATCTGCCACTCGGCTCTCTCTCCGAGAACGAGGATAAAGAACTTACAGCACTATCTGCATCCGGCTCTCCGAGACAGAGGGTAAATAACTTACATACGGACGGTCAAAGCACTATCTGCGCCCGGCTCTCCGAGACCTAGGATAAAGAACTTACATACGGACGATCCAAGTACTATCTGCAACCGGGCTCTCTCTCCGAGACCGAGGATAAAGAACTTACATACGGACTGTCAAAGCACTATCTGCGCCCGGCTCTCCGAGACCTAGGATAAAGAACTTACATACGGACGGTCCAAGTACTATCTGCGCCCGGCTCTCCGAGACCGAGGGTAAAGATCTTACATACGGACGGTCCAAACACTATCTGCACCTGGCTCTCCGTGACCGAGGGTAAAGATCTTACATACGGACGGTCCAAGTACTATCTGCACCTGGCTCTCCGAGAGCGAGGGTAAGGATAAATGTACTGGCGATAAATGTAGTCGCACCAGAACACACAAGTCATCTTGATGTACAGCCTCCCGAAACATTTTCTTCAATTTTCGGTTATATATTCTCTCAGGTCATACACAATGATATACTGCCGATACTACACAAAATATCACTCCGGAGCATCGTCGTACAATTTTGTGTATACTGTAATACATGGTTGTTGAAAACTATAAAAAAAACAATGCCATCGCTCTACGATGCCGAAACCATCCCTACCACGAATGACTGTGGCAATGTGCTCTGAAAGGCTGTTCCAAGGGTAAGAAGGAGTACCGATATATATCAATTCGGCAGAATTGGACCAGGAACTTCAGTGAGTTGGCTGCATTAGTGTTGAGTGATACCTGTTGGAAGAATGATAAAGGGATTTCGATGAGCCCATGGACGATTCTGTACACCATCACTAGCTTCGCATTGTCATGATGTTCTTCCAGGGTCTTCTAGCAAAGGTCATGGATCATTTGGCTGATTGTAGTCCCCCCCCCCCATTGACGAATCTCGCTGTTCGTCGCTGGATGGTCTCGATATGCCTGCTGTTCTTGGCGGTGTATGGATCTCATACAGTACTGGCATATTCAAGAATATGTCCGACAACTATTAATCATTATTCAAGATGATTGAATATTAACAGTAATCGCCAAATACGTAACAATAAACAAATAATCCATGCATCCTCATTTTAACGTAATTACGTCAATATGACAACTACATTTCACGAGTGACTTATACAACTCCCACTTGTTGAGGCTTGAATTAAACGTAACGGTTATTGCATTGTCTTATATGGTGAGTGTTTATCAATGGGAATGTGTGTGTGCGTGCGTGCGTGCGTGCGTGCGTGCGTGCGTGTGTGTGAGCAAGTGACGTTCTACCAGCATTTCATTTTCTTTAAGCATTGCAGGCTAAATATATTTATACAAATTACAATAGATGACAAACAGTGGCGGGTTAAGGTGGGGGCTGACTGGGCTGAAGCCAGGGGCTCCCGATATTTAGGGGCCGCCAAATTAGTTAACAAATTTGTGTTTTATCTGACACAAGTTGGTCAGCCCGACATGATGCTGTCAGATCGGTAAACAGAGGCTATCACGAGACTAGTTCAGCACTGGAGGAATTGGCACATGATGAGAATCAGCCACGAGACAGCAGACTTGAAGCAGAAGGGCTACTCAAGAAAGAAAATTCAACAGCTGGAAGTCGCCATCTTACTTGAAATGTGGGACACAATTCTAGAATAATATCGGAGAGAGTGTGAATGGACTGTCTATGAATTCAAGTAGTTCATTTGTTGAAATGTCTCCTTGAATTTGTCAAAAGTCAGCGTGCTGAATTTGAGTCCTTCGAAGACAAAGACAAGATGAAGTATGTAGTCAAAGAATACAACGATTCATTAAAACGGCCACAAAAGAGAACACTCCAGTTTGATGAAGTAATGGTGATCATCATTGACAAACTAACTGCATCCTTCCAACATCGGTTAGATGCATAAAAGGACATCCAGGATAAATTTGGATTTCTTTCCACCCTAACTGAGCTCAGCTATAATGGCATCCGAAAGGCAGCTATTAAGTTAATGGAAGAATATTCAAATGATTTTGAAGACGGTTTTCCTTCAGAATTAATCCAATTCTCAGAGCTGTTCAAGATTGTTGCTGGACATAATCCTATCGAAGCACAACGGGCAATACAGGACACAAGCACAGAGCTATTCAAGATTGTTGGTGGACATGAACCTATAGAAGCACAACGGGCAACACAGGACACAAGCACAGAGCTGTTCAAGACTGTTGGTGGACATGAACCTATAGAAGCACAACGGGTAACACAGGACACAAGCACAGAGCTGTTCAAGACTGTTGGTGGACATGAACTTATAGAAGCACAACGGGTAACACAGGACACAAGCACAGAGCTGTTCAAGACTGTTGGTGGACATTAACCTATAGAAGCACAACGAGTAACACAGGACACAAGCACAGAGCTGTTCAAGACTGTTGGTGGACATGAACCTATAGAAGCACAATGGGTAACACAGGACACAAGCACAGAGCTGAAAACGTTGTTGCTGTTGAATGAGTACGTGTGCACACACAGCTTTCCAAATGTCCACATCGCACTACGCATTTATCTTTCCATGATGACATCGAACTGCAGTGGAGAATGGTCTTTTTCAAAGTTGAAAAGAATAATGAATGAAATTAGAAGTTGCATGGGACAACAGAGACTCAGTCTGCTCTCTCGTATGAGTATTGAAAGTGAAATTGTAAACTCATTGGCGTTCACTGATATTATTGATGACTTCACAGTGAGAAAAGTTCGTAAGCGACCAATGTAATAATGTGGATGAAGTTCAATATATTTATAATTACAAAATTTCAAATTTCAATACACCTTTCTCACATTGACGTCACTCTGCCGAAATTCGCCTAAATCACCACTCTTATCAGGACTTCCGGTTTGTAAAATCGTTTTACGGCAGCCTAGCTCAGGATATCTTCTAAGTCCTATCTATTTATGTAGTCATTTTAAAATTGTTCGTTAAATCGTATTCAATTAATTACAGAATTAAATTACCACTTAGCGTTGGGCTAATTTTCTGAAACTGTGCATTACTGTGCTGTTTTACACATGCATATAATTCACTTAAGTTTTAATAACATTTATAAACGAAAACAGTAATGAATAGATAATACCAATGAAGTATGACTTTAATGTTTAGTCGATTGCAGCAATAACGTATAGTGCACTGTTCCCGGAGTCTAACTAATAGTCCCTTCTTACCAACCAACGCGATAGCGGAATGCCTTAATGTCGGTGAATTTCGGCTAAGCGGGGGTAATGTGAGAAAGGTGTATACACTAGAATTTTCTTGTTTGCTTACACTAGTATTTATCTTGATGAAAGGCCCCCTGTTTAAGCTTCAGCCAGGGGCCCCATGCAACCGTAACCCACCCCTGCATGTTGGAATTGCTCCATGATGTATGTATAATCGAAGTGGATATAAGCCGCATACGCTTGGGGTCTGGACAAATGGTTTCGGGTTCAAACATGTGACTATATAGTGTAAAGTCTATGGTGTATCACAATGTTCTTAAATACCATATGTCCAGAGAGTGAGTGTACTTTAGGTTTATTTATCGTCGCTACCGGTTGCCCATATAAACGTCGCCATAAGTCCAGAGAGTGAGTGTGCTTTACGTTTATTTATCGTCGCTACCGGTTGCCCATATGAACGACGCCATAAGTCCAGAGAGTGAGTGTGCTTTACGTTTATTTATCGTCGCTACCGGTTGCCCATATGAACGACGCCATATGTCCAGAGAGTGAGTGTGCTTTACGTTTATTTATCGTCGCTACCGGTTGCCCATATGAACGACGCCATAAGTCCAGAGAGTGAGTGTGCTTTACGTTTATTTATCGTCGCTACCGGTTGCCCATATGAACGACGCCATAAGTCCAGAGAGTGAGTGTGCTTTACGTTTATTTATCGTCGCTACCGGTTGCCCATATGAACGACGCCATAAGTCCAGAGAGTGAGTGTGCTTTACGTTTATTTATCGTCGCTACCGGTTGCCCATATGAACGACGCCATAAGTCCAGAGAGTGAGTGTGCTTTACGTTTATTTATCGTCGCTACCGGTTGCCCATATGAACGACGCCATATGTCCAGACAACAAACGTTTGTGATATAAGTCGTGTGGATTCACATGCCTCGTGCTGCGCAATTACAAACATTGATTTGATACGGGTAGTATAGCATTGTGCACAATTTTATCAATACACGTGCCAGATACTAAGCGGAATAATTTACTGTTATGCAAAAGTTACTTCTTTTCGACAATGTGTGTGTTTTACTTTTATTTATCGTCGCTACCGTTTGCCAATACGAGCGGCACCTCATGAAGAGATTAGTCATTTTAGATGGTTGAGGATAGTGCAGTTATACAGACAGAGAGACCATATACTATAGAACACAATCGTCCAAATCTCAAATTCACTCAAATTGACTTTGTTCATGTACCTTAAGTTATTATCAATGAAGTGCGTTATGAGGTCGGTTGCAAATGAATAGCAAACGCAGCAAAACGTAGACATTGCTCGGTTCCCAAATACATACTGTTGGAAGAATATTATGCATAAGGCCGTATTCAAATTTCACGAATATGAATGACATCACAGAATATGCAATGGCGAGATTACAAGATTGTAGCGCAACTTATGTTATAAAACAATGTACATGTACATTGTTGAAAACTATACTATTGTTTTCATTAAGCTCTCTTCATAGCTCCAAATAAAGTGTGCGGAGGCCAATGGCATCCACGCTAACTTTAAACACACCCAATGTAGTTCATACCTCGGTGGAAGCTATTAACATTAATTATTCTTTCCAATGACACAAAGAAAATACAGCACACTTTGCAATTAACATGTTTTTAGTCCAGATTTGCAACTTACCGTGTGCCTGAACAGGTAAATATATCATCCTTGGAACAGCGTAAAATGTAAGACACGCCTTTCTCGCACTGTGAATGCGCATGTCCGTAATTTCGAGTGCGCATGTCAGCTGCATATCAATAGTTGGGATCCCTCATACGAAAATGTATGCAATCAGGGCACATACGTTCATCGAAGGAAATGCAATAGCAAGGTAACATTTTATAGATTAGCAACATCGTCTATTCTTAGCACATCTATTATTATAAGTACAAACAAAATAGCAACTTTCGGATTATTTATTGTTTCCTATTTCTGTTACCATGGAAACACACAATTTTAATCTCACTTATTGAATTCGAACACTTTCAAGTAGTATGGCTGTATTAAGATTGACATATGTGCATACAAGTAATTGCAAATTTCAATTTGAAATATTGATTAGATTAAAGGAAAACCATCAAACAGATTAATGCTAATCTTCAACAACAAAGCTCACTCAAATATAAAATCCGATGAAAGAACTTGGAAACTCGCACTGCAAATATATTCATCACATGTTGGTGATCTCAAATAGAAAATTAACATAAGCATTTTTTATAATCATTCTATTAACACATAATTGTTTATACTAATTTACCATTTCTATTAAAGCTTGTTGTGTAGCTACATAATATATAATTTAGCAAGTTTACTTAGTTTTATGTCTGTTGCATATGTGTTCATGCTTTTGGCTAACAGAAAGTCAATGTTTTATATATGTATGACGTCATAGCCAACCACAAATATACGGCCGCCAGTTTGAACACTATTTGAAGTTTCCAAACTCTCATAATTGCTTTACTTGATGCGCGATGTTCACATTTGTTTCAAAATTATGCGGATATTTCCTATATATGACGACATTTAAACTGCCGAAGTATTTTTCTTAAAGTATCAGTAAGATTAGCGCAGTGATTAGCGCGCTCAATACTCACACATTCATCCTGGGTTTGATCTTCGGAACGGGGTTAATGTGAGTATGCGGGTAGTAATACAGTAGTATTTAATCAGCTGACGCACATTAAAATCAAAGATATGTTGCAATGGTGGTTTGGGTTTGGACGGTCTACGCGGATCCTGTTCAATGTGTCTGGTGTGCGCAATACATGCATGACCATGCATGTATAACAACCACTTCGTAGTAACTCGCACATTAACACTTCCAATACAAATGTCTACGTCATGATGTCGTACATTGATGTCGTGTATTTTCTTCATGTAAAACGACATCAACCTGCAGTCTTTGCACCGAGCCATTCTAATTATAAGAAATGTTAGTTCACATTTAAGTTGTAAACAGTTAAATATAAATCTAGTCTTTTCCGCTTTTGTATATTTGTGTTGGTGTGTATTATGCAAATCATATATTCAACTGTTATCAACATTCATATTTATTTCTTGATTCCGGTTTCCATTGCTAATGTTTTCATAATCCAGCTGGATAGAATGGAACAGACGAACAACGTCCTTTAGGATTCGGTAATCACGCATGTGTCGTTGTGCGCGTGTTTCTACAATTCTTTGTGACGTATGCATGACGTCACTACTGACATAGGGCAACATCGTGTCTCTGTGTACAATTGCCACTTTCATCTGACATAATAGCGGATATATCTTTGACTCTATGTGTCTAAAGTATATGGAATAGCTGGGCGAATACGTAGAATCCTCTTCATCGAGCCGCATTTGTTCAACAAAAATGGAGACGATTGAGATTCGTCTGTAATCTTCTTGCAGTCTGTCTATGAACTTGAAAATATAATAAGAAGCATGCAGATATTGAAGTACGCATCAAACTAACCAAAGATATAGAGACTATAATATCCTATCTTACATTAATAAATACAACTCTTTTTCTTTAATGATTTCCAATTACTTGGCTAATATAATATTTGTTTTCAAATTTTATTCATTTTAACTGCCCTGTTTGGAGTCGCATTGCATGACACAACCGCACAACAACTTCTGTTAGTGTGAACGTCCGTAAGAATAAATAGTTCCTGTATAATTTTCAAATTAATTTCTGTGTGGTGTCAAATATAAAAACTATACAGACAAACAAATATATAGAATATAATACTTTATATAATTTACTATTCATTATTGTCAAAAATTCACTGTTTGAAAGCGGTGTATGATTGAGTTTTCTTTCACTGAGAAAACTCTATCATTCATTGGAAAGCATAAAAGAAAATCCCCACCTACAATAGTTATACATATCGGTAGTTTTTCTTTAATAAGGAAAGTGTACCGGACTTCGACAATACTAGAGTAGACTTGTGGATAGCTTAGCAAAATATATAGCACCATAGATCGTGTCCCGATTCAAAAATATACTATGAAACAGCAAATAGTTCAACAACAGTGTCAATGGTATCATATTAATTGCTTTGTTTTATTGATTATTTGGCAATCTAAAGAACAATAGAGCTCATCGTCGTGTCTTCATAGTCACTTATTTTACGTAGTGCGCAGTTTTTATGACGTTTAGCGGATACGAGCTTAAGACGTTTAGTGGAATTTGTTATGACGTTTAGCGGTTTTTTGACGTATAGCGGATTGTTATGACGTTTAGCAATATTGTGACGTTTAGCGGTGCTATAGTCACTTTATCGTGTTATATATCTTCAATATTAGTGTAATTTTTCATCCAAATCATGTTGATAGCTAAATCTATGTATCTGTTCTGTTCTGTTCTATATCTAGTTGTGAAATCTTTAGAATACTCTGGTCCAAATATATGGAATAGTCTCCCATTTGAAATTAGTTTGTCCAGGTCTTTGAATATGCTGAAGACAAAATGCAAAGTATGGACAACACCATTGCAATCGGTAGACTGCTATATTTTAACATAAAGTTTATTTGCATAAAACATTTACATGTTTATAGCCTTAAACATCAATCAATATGGTGAAACATAAATTCGCAAGTATAACTAGCATTAGCAAGGAAGAACTCATTATATACCAGTCATAATCAAATAATGCTGCATTGGATGAAACTTCATAGTAATATATATTACCTTATTTGTGCTCTAAGTTTGAAAGCATGATATACAAATTTAGCTGTACTGTTAATAACTCTATCGCTGTTAGCAGTCATAAGAGATACACATTTGTTAGTAGTGGGCCATCTACAAAAATATGGTTTGAAATATTTCAGTCTAAGATTTCTATATTTGGGGCAAACTAGAATGAAATGGTATTCACTTTCGACTACATTCATATCGCAGTATAAACAATTGCGATATTGCCTAATATATAATGATTGTACTTGTATTTTGTATTTGGATCAAATTACCAGATTGATTTATGATGTTGCTTATAAATTAAAGCCCAATTGTACAACATCATACACGCATATTGAATGGTGTAACTATGTACTTTGGATATGAAAATTGTGTATGTACACATGTTATGCTATAATGTTAAATACTTAAGAGGACCATAAGGAGGACTAGTTCAGACTTACTTAGGTCATCCTCTATATATAAATAAATTTATTTAATTTTACGCTTCCCAATGAAATAATTATAGAATTTATCAGTGAAATAAAATGTGTTATATTATGTGTATTATATTATGGTATTGCAACTATTTGTTATCAAATGAAGAATCTTTAGATGAATTTAATGTATAATGTGCATAACCTATTCATGAATAAACATATGACTGTGTATTCGCGAATAATCATTTGTATAAACTTCTGAATAAACTTCTAGATGTGTATTCGTGAATAAACTTCTGAATAAACTTCTATATGTGTATTCGTGAATAAACTTCTGAATAAACTTCTAGATGTGTATTCGTGAATAAACTTCTGAATAAACTTCTAGATGTGTATTCGTGAATAAACTTCTGAATAAACTTCTAGATGTGTATTCGTGAATAAACTTCTGAATAAACTTCTAGATGTGTATTCGTGAATAAACTTCAGAATAACCAACTACCATCTGCAAGCTACGCTGGAAGAACAACTATGCCATACCGAGTTGGCGCTGTACAGTTATATATCAGGTGGTGCAAAGAACAGACCAATCACCTAATAAACTGATAATATACAATTATACATGAATATAAGTATTAGTTCTTGTAGCTTATATCTTATTTCCTATGAAAGTGTTACTGGTTACTGTTTACATGTTTCATTATGCTATTTCATGTTTTAATTTGTTGAGGGCCTCATGGTAGATTGACTTAATTGTTCAAATGAGCTCTCTCGTTAAATAAAGTCTTTATTATTATTATTATTATTATTATAATAGTACGCTTGATAGTAAAGCCCCAATCTCTGATAGCAACAACTAGCGTTTATTTTTAGTAATTATGTATAGGATATAAGCCAATATGTAAAATATTGTTTGCATAGCTCCTAAGACAGTACCAGTAGTTTCCATATTGGATCAGTCTGAAGCATACATTCTACTTAAAACACACACTTATATAACAAGATCCTACTACATTTACGCATAGCATTGCATATAATACTCTGGCCTTTTGACAGCAGTTCAATATTAATAATAACGGAATGCAAGTACAGAGGTATGACGTCACGACAGTGTTTTAAATATATATATTACTGTTTGTGTAAATATTACATCTGTCCATTTAAAGCGACACTACATCAGTGAAAACACAAATGTCTACAGAATGTACTTTTCTATTATATGGTATAATTCTTTTCCAAATAGATGCCTCAATTACTGAGCATTTCAACTTATAAACAAACGTCGTATACGCGGTTTGTTGACATCACAAAATAATGTAAACATCCATGCGTAATACATCCAGTGTATGCTGAATAACCCTCGATAATTTTAAAACGTTATTTAGTTTACAACGATTGCGAAACAAGTTTTACCAACTTATATTACTCACTCTCATTGGTGCGGATGAACGCGTAAATGTGGTCATTCGTGTGGGCAGAAACCAGAATACCCGGAGAAAACCCACCTGTCCCATCTGGCGATCGTACCATTTCACATACGCCTCGGTCCGAGGATCGAACCATGGGTGCATTGGTGAGAAGCGAGCGCGCTAGCCACTGCGCTAATAGGACATATAGGGTATTCTAGGCAATATTACAGTTGCAGATACGTATGTATGGTATAAACGAAAACTATCAGCAGCAGAAATACATTATAGGTTTCAGTTAAAATTACATGACACTTGAAGTTGACGTAACTAGTTTCAATACTTTGGTCATTATATATACCGATGAGATTAGTTTCTGGCACGTGTACACAAAAAAACCCTCTATGAATTGAACTGTATTGAGATTCCCCCTCAGTGACCTTCACCCATCCATCCCATACTCCCCAAATATGTCGAGTTACTGACACATGTAAACTAAGAATTCCTACGTAAACACTTGAAATAATTTTAAAAGGTGACGAAGACGTTTCGCAATTGATTGAACATGTGTTTATTATGCCCCCAAAATCTATATTTTATAGTCAATATCAGCAAAACTCTCTGTATCGATCCGTTACGTCACACACAACTAACTATGTCGCTTATGTCTTCTACGATGTGCTAGATATTGACCCAAAACAAATACTTTGAAATACAGTATTTTACACGGTAGTGCTATGGGTAACTATATAGGGTTTAGAGAGAGAGTAATCACAGGAACTTGAAATTTTATCCATAACCAGCCAAAGGTCTCGTACCTCTATCCTAGGACACACCCCTCTATCAAAATTCTTTTTTTTAATAGAGGGGGGTGTCCTAGGATAGAGATACGAGACCTTTGGAGACCTTAGGTGGCTTCGTACCTCTATCCTAGGATCCCCACTCTATTAAAACTTCTCCTATGATAGAGATACGAGACCTTTGGAGACCTTTGGTGGCTTCGTACCTCTATCCTAGGACACCCCCTCTATTAAAAATTCTTTTTTTAATAGAGGGGGTGTCCTAGGATAGAGATACGAGATCTTTGGTGGCTTATGGATACAATTTCAAGTTCCTGTGGATTAATTCAGATTGATGGCAACGTTTTTGCCCTCCAAATATGTGCTATCTAATTTCGCGATAAAAACAAACCAATGTCAACATGTCTTCAGTGAGCTTGCTCTTCCTGCATATCTTATGCACATGTACAACTCTAGAAGATGTAGATAGTTACCTATAGCATTATATGTAACAGATTATCATCAAATGTTCATTCCTTATCGTCGATCTTCATCATGACGTCCAATTAATTATCTATTGTTCTAGATATTTAATAATTAATTTAACCATGCATTTTCAAACTCAAGTTTTTATTCGAAATATCGTAGTTGTGCCAATATTTAATTTAATTAAAAAAAGAAGCGAGGCGACAGTGTTGTTGTTGTTGTTGTTGTTTATTTTAGTATTTTAGAAGAAATAGTCTCTTAACGCAAATGAGGTGTAATGTATATCATTCAACTATTCGAAAGTAATAAATGTATATTCATTCACATGATGCAATACGGGGTACAATCAATAACTCTGACAATGTGCATATCCTGGTGGGAATTGAAACAATCAACCCTCTACAGGTCATAGGATATAAACCTGTGTTTATAGTTTCAAGACTATCCTAGATGAAGAAGAAAATCCGGGATCCTAAAGATGAATCTGCAATGGAATTTCCCCCCAACGATTGATATATAAGTAAATACTAAGTTAGTAAAAAGTCAAACGGAATTTATGTTAACTAAACATTTATTAAATTAATATTTAATTTTCACATTTACATATTTATCTTTAAAATGTCTGTCACATTAAGAAACGTTTTAAGTAAGTAAGACGTTAATTTTACTATATAAAACATATCACACATCTCAGACAGATGGACCTGTAGTCCAGTGGTAACACGTTGGACTTGTAATTCATGGATCGCAGGTTCTATCCCCTGTCTGACCCTAATAAAATTAACAGTCAGATGGGACTTTAAACCGAGGTCTCGTGTCGGTGCTGTACACGTACACGTAAAAGGACCAGAGGAGACTCTGGAATGGGTCTATATATATCCTCCAAAAATCTAAAATGACTAATCTCTTCAGGAGGAGTCGCTCATATGGGCAACCGGTAGCGACGAAAAATAAACGTAAAACACACACTCACTGATTGATATATACCAAAATTAAATATAGGCCTACTGTAAATAGCGAGCTATGCGAATACACAATTAATTGATAATGATTGTACATGGACGAGGGCCTACATGGGCTGCTATACGTCACTTTCAGTGCATGTATCTTAGCTTCTGTTGTTTTACGTTTATTTATCGTCGCCACCGGTTGCCATATGAGCGACGCCTCCTGAAGAGATTAGTTATTTTAGATTTTGGAGGATAGTGCATGATACAGACAGAGATCCATTCCAGAATCTCCTGTTAGCTTCTGTCACCTTGTGTGATCTTATATATACAAACAAAAGTGTATCAAAAATGTTTGACTACTCAGTAGTAGTACATGGTTAAGCAGGTATTAAAACATTACACACATATTTACTTTTATATTAATATATAGATATATAATATATTATATTACTATTTCAGGAGGATTTGTAACATTGTTTGTAGCACTATTGTCAGTCAGTGTCTCATATGGGCGTACATTGCGGCTTCACAAGCGAGATACAAACCAATACAAATTCAACAACCCCTGCGGAATTATCGCTCAGGAGGGCCCAACACTATCAGGGCCATTGACGGATTCCATATCCGACTTGATTTATAGAACAGAAGGACTTAAAATAGAAGCTGAGAATTTAAAACTAACCGTAAGTGTTTGCTTCCACAGTATCTTTTTCTATGGCGGTTATGTTAGTTAATGTAAGTTTCGTAAATAAACAATGCCAGGGGTAATAATACATTTCTGAGATCTCAAATTCAAGTGTCCGTCCCCTTGGTTTTTTTTTGTTTACGTTTATTTATCATCGCTACCGGTTGCCCATATGAGCGACGCCTCCTGAAGAGATTAGTCATTCTATATTTTGGAGGATAGTGCATGATACAGACAGAGACCCATTTCAGAGTCTCCTCTGGTTCTTTTACGTGCATGGTGTAAAGCACAGACACGAGACCTCGGTTTAACGTCCCATCTGAAAGACTGTTCATTTTATTAGGGTCAGACGGGGGATCGAACCTGCGATCCCTGGATTACCTGTCCAGCCGTGGTCGAGTGGTTAAGGTCGCTGACTTTATATCACTGTAACCTATCATCACTGATTGTTACGGGTTAAAGTGTCTCTTTATATGAAAATGTTTCTTATGGAGGTTGGTTAACCGCTGGAATCTTCCCAGGAAAGGGGGTGGGAGGGCTGTTAAAACTGTTATCATAAGTTGTAGCCCAACCCATTAGCCTTTGTCCCCAGATTAAATTGTATACAACAATATTAATTCATCCTAATTTCGTTTCTAATTGTCTTCCACGTATTTCATTGTACGTTTAATTTTAATGTATTGAAAAAAGGCAATACAATAGGTGTACTTAGGTAATCTGCCCGTCGCTTATTTTTGTTAAATGATGTTTTATTGCAAATCAATAGTACATATGTCATACACATAAAGATACAATACATAGCATGATAATACATATGGTTTGGGCCACAAGTTTTAACAACATTAGACAACGGTCCGCACCGACCCGTCGCTCAAATGGACAATCGGTAGCGAAGTTAAATAAGCTTAAATAAACAAATAAAAATGCATGTGATTGGATTGGTCGATTGCGTGGAAGTCGTGATAGCGCTGTTGTAGCGTGTTCGCTTCAGATGCGAAATGCTCCGAGTTCGAGCCCCGCTGGCGCCGTTACGATTGTGCCCTTAGGCAAGGCATTTAAATTCCACATTGCCTCTTCTCTCTCCTTCGTGGCGATAGATTCCATCAGGAATGAGGTCTCGAGAGTGATAAATATAAGTTGTAAAAACTTGTTTCGCAATCGAGCTAAAATAAATGTGTATACAATAGTGCGTGTTTTACTGTCGGCTGAAACAATCAGTAGCATGGGATTGGGCCTGTGATTGGAGAAGTTTTATAACCTCCAGGCCATGTGATCTCATTAAAAATATAAAACTCATTGTGTATGCATTGGTGCTAATTAATATACCGGTCCAAAGACCCACACTTTTATGTATGTTCTCGAAATAACTGCATCCAGGGATCGCTAGGCAAGCAACTGAATTATGTAGTAATGTCATTTATTGCAAGTCTTGATGGCGCAGTCTTCATGTGCACTTACATTCCACATTGCCTCCTCTCTCTCTCTCTCTCTCTCTCTTCTCTCTCTCTCTCTCTCTCTCTCTCTCTCTCTCTCTCTCTCTCTCTCTCTCTCTCTCTCGCTCTCTCTATCTCTCTCTCTATCTCTCTCTCTCTCTCTCTCTCTCTCTCCCTCTCCCTCTCTCTCTCTCTCTCTCGTTCTCTACTCTCTCTATCTCTTCTCTCTCTCTCTCCCCCACATGGCGATGAATTCCACCAGGAACGAGCTCTCGAGTCTCGATTGATCCACGTTATTTTGAAATTATTATTTATTCGCATGTTAATACAAAATGTCATGTTTGTAATATGTGTTCTAAACAAAGATGCTGTTCTGTTCTAATTGTGTAAAAGGTTGTTTCGCAATCGTGCTAAAATACATTTGTATACGAAATGTATAGCAATCAACTATATCTCAATCACATCAATCTAATACGGATACGACAGTTTCCGCTTATTCATCGTTATAAGCACTATCAATAACAAGGTTAACCATCGTGACATTTAACTGGTGTGAATATTTAGAAACTGTGATTAAATTTGCAATACAAAATGCTCTGAAACGTATGCATACGATAGCAAGGTCGTGCATTATTTATAGTTGCGTTAGTCATTTAATTTGATGGGTGATAAGACGTGGGCGTCCTGAAACCCATGAAAGTATCCATTGAGTTGGTTACATCACCAGTGTATAACACCGATATATGGTGTTTCTATTTTATATTCACATCCGAAACATTGTTACTGTATTATTGCCCGAGGACGGGGGGTCAAATTCACCTTGGATTTGCCAATGTTGCAGCAGACATAACACGGGTTAACCATTGGATAACTCCATGCCCCTTCCCTATAGTATTTGTGTGTGTTTTACGTGTTTTACGTGTTTTACGTTTATTTATCGTCGCTACCGGTTGCCCATATTAGTCATTTTAGATTTTTGGAGGATAGTGCAATTATACAGACAGAGACCCATTCCAGATCTCCTCTGGTTCTTTTACGTGCACGGTGTAAAGCACCGACACGAGATCTCGGTTTAACGTCCCATCTGAAATACTGTTAATGTTATTAGGGTCAGACGGGGGATCGAACCTGCGATCCATGGATTACCAGTCCAGCGTGTTGCCACTGGACACAGATCCGTCTGTTTCCCTATACTATTCTTTCAAGCATATATATATACACATGCTAGCCCGATAACACACACACGTTCAAGCTTGGCTGTCCGATTAGCGCAGTGGTTAGCGTGCTCGCTGTTCACCAATGCAACCCGGGTTCCATCCTCGGACAGGGAAGTATGTGAGATGGTACGGTGGTCGCCAGATCGGACAGGTGGGTTTTCTCCGGGTACTCCGGTTTCCTCCCACACGAATGACCACATATACGCTTTCATCCGCGCCAACGAGAGTGATTAATATAAGTTGCTAAAACTTGCTTCGTAATCGTTGTAAAATAAATAAAGTTTAAGCTTGGTGAATTACTAATCATGTGTAAGTTTATCTCATATCCGCTGTTTAGATATATATACACACGAGTATGTGAATATCGCTATGTTTTCAGATTAAAACGAGATACCTTGTATCGGATATATATACTGCGTATATGGATTCACAACTGAATTTCATGGATACAAATGAAATGCTTGTTGGTGTCGAACAAAAGGAAGCAGCTATCAATGATGTGAGTACAACTATGTGTAATACTAAACGAGAGAAGTCGTAGTTCTAAACTGCTAAAGGTAGTTGGTATTTGGTTCAGGCGGGCCAACGTATTTCTGAACGTTTATGATTTAACCGTGATAGGGATATGTTGATACCAACATCCGTTTCATTTCCTCGTTTCTATATTTATGTACATGGATTGATACTGGTAATGCACGTGGCTTACAGCGTTATGGTATAGATTATTTACAATTTACAGAGTTCCGGAGGATTCCCCCAACGTTTTCCGTATTTCAAAATGAGGATAGGGCCCGGCGGCTTACATAATCTAAATTATTACGTTTCCTGTAGATGACGACGCCTTGTTTATGTTGTCAATTCCTAAAGGGTACCGGAGCATTGAATCTAAGCTCGTGCATAGTGTATATCATTTTAAAGTTATTTATCATTAATGATGGGAATACTTCCGTCTGACTAACCATTGATAAAGTACCGTATTTGTGGTTTAATCATATTATCGTATAATCGGCCCTCCGATTAGCGCAGTGGTTAGCGCGCTTGCTTCTCACCAATGCAACCTGGGTTCGATCCTCTGACCGGTAAGCATGTGAGATGGTACGGTTGTCGCCAGATCGGACTGGTGGGTTTTCTCCGGGTACTCCGGTTTCCTCCCACACGAATGACCACATTTACGCTTTCATCCGCGCCAACGAGAGTGATTAATATAAGTTGCTAAAACTAAAATAATAATTATAGCGACTTTATTTAACGAAATAACTCACGTGAACAATTAAAACACCGAAATACCCTCCAAAGCAAAGCTGAAGGTTTTAGAAAATCGTTCTTATATTCAGTGTCACACTTGTGGAATTCCCTCCCTTATCACATCAAAACAGCACGTTCTGTTGACTGACTATTAAGTTTATTTAAAGTCGCATTTGAGCGACTGATTTATTACAGGTCATCTGCTTAATGGAGGTGACCACTAACACAGGTTTTACTGTACCTTTATGTACGCATTGATAAAACAGCACATTCTGTTCCACACTTCAAAGCTTTATATATCAGGTGGTGCGAATAACAGACCAATAACCTAATAAACTGATAATTTACAATTATAGAGTTTCAAGAGTTTCAAGAGTTTATTTCGAAATACAATGGGCAATATGCCCGAGTACACATTATATACACATTACATACTTTCATGCCTTGTGTAAATATGTAATATAATTATATAGAGCAAATGTGCAAATAAAAACACGTGCAAATACAAAACGTTTACGATTGGCTAGCGTATAACGTATAATGAGATATGAACACTAGTCATAGAACAGGTTGTTTCTGACTTGAAATGATTTGTATATATACATAGCCAAATCTTTAATTATTATAACATTTTTTGAGGTCATTAATTCAATGAATTTAGGAACATTTGGATTTCTCCAAAAGTATTTCTTAATATGTGTTTTTCTTAAATCGGTATATAGGTGACATTCTAAAACAAAGTGAAATTCGTCTTCTAAAGTTAAACAATATCTACATTTTCTTTCTTCATTATACATGAATATAAGTATTAATTCTTGCTGCTTATATCTTATTTCCTACGAAAGTTTTACTGGTTAATGTTTACATGTTTCAGTATGCTATTTCATGCTTTAATTTGTTGAAGGCCTCATGGTAGATTAACTTAATTGTTCGAATGAGTTCTCTCGTCTTTATTATTATTATTAGTAGTAGTATTATACATAATAAATTGTTTATGTCTATTTGCAGCCGGAGTTAACGTTACAATCCAATTTCCACTTGCTTTGTGAGCTTATTCAATACGTGCAATATATGCGAACAGACGACAAAATTGGAACCAAAGAGTCTGAGGAAGAGACGCGACAGGAACTCCATGACTTTGAAAGTAATCTTTATAGCTGTTTGTGCAGTATCAAAATTGCTCTTCTCTCAACTGGGAATGACACCAATACCACATTAACAAGTGATGTCCTCGAACCAGAATTTTATGACTACGGCAGTTCTTTGGAAAACGAGACCTACAGGGCTTACGTTGTACTGGGAGACAGCGTTAAGTTGTCAGAATTCCTGAACGCAATGTACCAGGCTATGGCCATGTCAATCACTGACACGCAAGCTTAATCTATAGCACGGGTGCGTATATATATTACTGTCAGCGATGTACGCTTAACGTACGTGTCAGTAGTCCAATGGTTAACACGTTGGACTGCGAATTCAAGGATCGCAGGTTCGCCCCCCTCCCACCCGTCTGACCCTAGAAATAGTCGCACAGGTAGGACTTAAAACCGAGGTCTCGTGTCCGTGCTTTACATCGTACACGTAAAACAACAACCGAATGGGTCTCTGTCTGGTTCATTGAACTATCTTCCAAAAGTCTAAAATGACTAATCTCTTCAGGAGGCGTCGCTCATATGGGCAACCGGTAGCGACGATAAATTCGCGTAAAATACACACATATGCTCTAAATTTCACCCCCCTTTTGCTTTAGTAAAGGCGTTATTGATCGCTGGCACACTTTATTACTGGCGACTTGCTCGTCTCATGGCTTGCCCATACACTTGTGTCAGCGGACATAGTGTATATGATAACATTAGCACCCCCTCTCGTTTACCATTAAGGGAGGGGGCGAATATTCATGGATATAAATGTGCCATTTTCTTGCTATGATCTTATTATATAAAATGTCTAGACATGTTCTCGTGCTTCCTAGTGGCCCCAGTGCCCGAGTGGTTAAGATCCTTGACTTCAAGTCACATTCCCCTCCTCTGTGTACGTTCGAATCCCAATGTTGGCGTTGAGGAAGCTATCCAGCTAGTTTGCGGAAGGTCGGTGGTTCTACCATGCAGTGTCTGAAATACTGCTGGGAGGGGTATTATTTATCCACCAATAATATCTGTAAAGTTGCCATATGACTGAAACCCAAGCAACCTCTTACTGCTGTCCAATTAGCACAGTACTTACCGCGCTCGCTTCTCACCAATGCAACCCGGGTTCGATCCTCTGACCGAGAAGTATGTGAGATGGCACGATCGTCGCCAGATCGGACAGGTGGGTTTTCTCCAGATACTCCAGTTTCCTCCCACACTAATCACCACATTTACACTTTCATCCGCGCCAACGAAAGTGATTAATATACGTTGTTAAAACCTGCCTCGCAATCGTTGTAAAATAAATAAAGTTTAAAGTTGTTTTTAAACTGAGTAGATCTATAGGGCATTTACTGTTGTTGATTATTTATAGCATGTGATTCACTGTTAATGGATCTGTTGAGGATATATTTAAGTTATTATATATGCATTATGCAGTTTATTATATGTAGTGCACCGTCACTCTAAAACATTGTAAATATCATCTTAAATTATTTAATTTAAACATATTTTATTCATCAATATTTGCATCATGTTGTACTATTAATATAATTTAAATTATTTGCTTTATGACTATCGCTTTTCAAGATACTGTATGTGTTTACAATGTACTTATAAAATAGAAACTATTTACTTAACCAAGAGGCGTATTTTAAATTGCATAAATTAAATTGCGGTTTTTTATGCCAGCAATAAAACATGCTAAAAGCATTTAATTGCTGTTATGATCTGTTATGATCTGCTATGATTTGCTATGATATGTTATGAATTGTTGTGATTTGTTGTGATTTGTTATGATTTGTTATGATCTGTTATGATTTGTTATGATTTGTTATGATATGTTATGATCTGTTATGATATGTTATGATCTGTTATGATCTGTTATGATCTGCTATGATTTGCTATGATATGTTATGAATTGTTGTGATTTGTTATGATTTGTTATGATTTGTTGTGATTTGTTATGATTTGTTATGATCTGTTATGATCTGTTATGATTTGTTATGATCTGTTATGATCTGCCAGATCGGACAGATGGATTTTCTCCGGGTACTCCGGTTTCCTCCCACACGAATGACCACATTTACGCTTTCATCCGCGACAACGAGAGTGATTAATATAAGTTGTTAGAACTTGCTTCGCAATCGTTGTAAAATAAATAAAGTTTAAACAGATTTATATATCAAAAATAAAAAATATATTTACAACATGAAACACTAAACACTAAAACGGTGTAGTTGTATATTTGAGATATAGATTTAATCAGTTCATTATTTGCATATGTTGCAAATATTTTAATAATGTTACTATCACAAGTTAATGCACTATTTGATGGAACATCACTAATAATACTCAGTAATGTATACATTAATACATAACTTGTCTAGTTACACGTATACACAGTGGTTGATCTTGCCTTACGTTTGTTTCGTGTCACAGATTATTTGTGTTCATGTCTACAGCAATATGTTTTGAAAATAACAAATATCTATATACATGTCTAGCAATATGTTTTGAAAATAACAAATATTTATACATGTCTAGTAATATGTTTTGAAAATAACAAATATTTATACATGTCTAGCAATATGTTTTGAAAATAACAAATATTTATACATGTCTAGCAATATGTTTTGAAAATAACACATATTTATACATGTCTAGCAATATGTTTTGAAAATAACACATATTTATACATGTCAAGCAATATGTTTTGAAAATAACAAATATTTATACATGTCTAGCAATATGTTTTGAAAATAACAAATATTTATACATGTCTAGCAATATGTTTTGAAAATAACAAATATTTATACATGTCTAGCAATATGTTTTGAAAATAACACATATTTATACATGTCTAGCAATATGTTTTTAAATAACACATATCTATACATGTCTAGCAATATGTTTTGAAAATAACAAATATTTATACATGTCAAGCAATATGTTTTGAAAATAACAAATATTTATACATGTCTAGCAATATGTTTTGAAAATAACACATATTTATACATGTCTAGCAATATGTTTTGAAAATAACAAATATTTATACATGTCTAGCAATATGTTTTGAAAATAACAAATATTTATACATGTCTAGCAATATGTTTTTAAATAACACATATCTATACATGTCTAGCAATATGTTTTGAAAATAACAAATATTTATACATGTCTAGCAATATGTTTGAAAATAACACATATCTATACATGTCTATCAATATGTTTTGAAAATAACAAATATCTATACATGTCTAACAATATGTTTTGAAATAAGAATATATATATTATGTCTAGCAATATGTTTTGAAAATAAGATATATGTATATATGTCTACTGTATGTTTTGAAATGATGTATATGTATTACTGTGTAATGCATACTGTACTTATCTAGACTATGTTTGGAAGGTTTATAGTTGTCGTTAGATATGACATCACTTCAAGATTTCAATTTCGCCTTTGTGCCGCGCATGCGTATAGCCTTAAAGTGTCCAACCCTGGTTTACCACAACGATATAAGAAATTTATAATACGACTGTAATTTTGAAATATCACTATAAAGGAAGTTTCTTTTCACTTTCGGGTTATGGCTTATCAACAATGAGTCAATTACTACATTTTCATATAAAACCTATGAAATACATACATGTATATACACTTAGGGCCACTTGTAACGCGACACTTATATAATTCGGTATTATTGCATTATTTGTGAAAGGATTTTGTTCACGTTTGGACCAAGAATAAATCAACATGTCATACGTACATACTAGAAATTTCTTTTTAATTCATCAACAATAATGTATAAAACTTAACAAATAACAAACATCACTGTATTATCAAAATTCACAAAATAATGACACAACGCAAAATCCGAACAATGTGAAAAGTCACCCAATACAATCTGTATGTCCGAGAAACTAATATCTAGTGTGTCCTCCCATGTCTCTTACGACGTGCACACACCTCCGTCTCACAGGTGAACGATATGATCATTTTTGTCCAGATAATGTAGCTGAATAACATAATCTATAATTTCAGTTTAATATATTGAACCATGATTTGAAGTGTCTGGTCTTGTGCTGTGTTATTTTGTGAATTTTGATCTTACAGTGATGTTTGTTATTTGTTAAATGTTGTACCTTTTTTTCATCAATTCAAATGAAATTTCTTGTATGTACGTATGATGTGTTGATTTATACATAGTCCTAATTAGAACGAAATCCTTTCACAAATAATCCAATTATACCGATTTATTTAAGTGTCGGGTTACAAGTGGCCCTAAGTGTATTATGATCAAAATACACTTGGATTACCGGCACAGTTATGGACATATGCTATATAACAGCAGTTGTAGGACCAACACATGTGAACTTTATCATAAATGTGAAAATAGAGACATATGTGAAACAAATGGTCTCGTGTGTGAAAACGTGTGACAAATGTCCAGGAAGATAATAAAAGTGCAGATTTTGAAATGCTAAATGATTACAAAATATGCACGTGCATATTACAATCAGTAGATTACATTAATCTGTCAGTAGATTACATTAATCTGTCAGTAGATTACATTAATCTGTCAGTATAATACATTATTCTGTCAGTAGTCTAGATTTCATTAATTATTTGATGTCTATTGGCCTAGGCCCCCTGATGTATTAAATTGTTCTCCAATCCCAAACTCATCCTCAAGCTTCTGATTGGTTGAGCTAAGAGCAAATCTCAGACTCAACCACTGAAATGCCTTGAGCTCGAGATTGAGATCAGAGAACAGTTGTATATCCTCGGGCCCTTGTGACATGGAGACTATGAAACGTCCCGCTAATCACAAACTCAGTCTCAGGTTTCCCATTGGTTCAGCTGAGTGTATGGCTCAGAACAAACCAATTAACACACTTGAGCTTGAATTTGAGATTTTGGAGAAAAGTCTTACAACCTCGGGGCCATGTATGTATGGTCTAGAAATATGGAAGCTACTTATTTAGAATACACACATTGAAGTGCGTGCTCTCGTGAATACATGCTTTTACAATGTGTACATGTTTGCTATAGCATTAGCATACTCCATTTATATAAACTTGTTATACAAATATGTTGTATGTACATAGACTATGCATTAAGAAGGATTGGAATTCCATTGTTTTATATGTGCTTGCGTTGTAGAAATAAATAATAAATAAACTGTTATTAGAAGTGTTGTTATTCTTGTTACGTTTAGTGTACGTACGAGAATTATGTATGTTACATTTATTTATATTATTATTATTATTATTATTATACCATATTTATATAGCGCCTTTATCATATAAAAAGTATACGTTCAAAAGCGCTTTACATGTTCATGTAACAATTAACACATATAGAATAAAAAGTACAAAAATAGAAGTCAAGTGGTAAAAGTACAGATAAACCTTATACTTAAAATAATGATTGCAATTTACAGATAAAGTTTAAGAACAAATACAAAAGGACATACTAATAACAAAAAGTATTTCAACATTACAATATGAAGTAAAATAAATATATTATACATAGGTAAACAAAAGTCATTTTAGCAGTGATAAAAAACATGTATATCCGAAATTAAATAAGTGTAGTTACAAATCCAAAATAATTAATAATATGTTATATACACACAGTCACTTTATGCACGTCCAGAGTATTGTCGAACATTATTCTCCATGTGCTTGCACAAAAAAGTGAGTTTTCAATGATCTTTTGAATGAACACAATGTCTCAGAGTCTCTTAGTCCTGGTGGTAGCGCATTCCATAATTTCGGCGCAGCTGTTCCGAAACTCCTGTCTCCGTATGTTACTGTTCGACTTTTTGGTGTCACGAGTCGAAGTGAGCTATTCTTTGATCTTAAGTTTCGTGTTGGTTGATATACACTCAGGAGGTTAGTGATATACTCCGGTGCCTGATGATGTAGTGCTTTGTAGGTCAGAGTAAGGATCTTATACTGGACCCTATATTGTATTGGCAGCCAATGGAGCTCCTTCAGGATTGAAGACACGTGATCGTATCGGGACGTTTTTGTAATTAGGCGCGCTGCTGTATTCTGGACGTTCTGTAATTTGTTCAGAATTGTATTTGGTACCCCAGTCAGCAGCATATTACAATAGTCTAACCGTGATGTAACTAATGAGTTGACTAGAGTTTTATTTGCATCAGCTGTTAGGAATTTTCTAATATGACCGAGTTGCCGTATTTGGCCATAGCAGGACCTGCAGACAGAGTTGATATGCTGCTCCATGTTCAGCCTTGAGTAGAGCATTGCCCCAAGGTTTCTAACACATGAAGATGGTTCAACTGTGGAGTTTCCAACAGTTACTGACATGTTTTCAATCATTTTGGCATTTTGGTTTGAAGCGAAAACGATAACTTCTGTTTTATCAGAGTTCAATTTTAGCATATTGTTATGCATCCAAGATACAATTTCCTGAAGACAGCTTTCAATGCGGTGTATTGTTTCTGTTTGACATAGATTGTCTGTTGGTTTGAAAGATAGGTATAGCTGTGAATCGTCAGCATAGAAATGATGGTGAAGTCCATGCCTTTTGCAAATAGAACCAACAGGTTTTGTATACATTGTATAAAATTTTGGACCCAACAGCACACTGAAATGCATATTAACTGGTTTTGAACGTTTGTCATCAATGCACACAGTTTGACTACGATCGGTCAAATATGATCGTATCCATGAGAGCGGTTGGTCAGTAATACCAAAATGGTGTTCCAGGCGGCGTAGCAGCGTGTCGTGATCAATTGTGTCGAATGCAGCTGACAGATCGAGTAGAACTAATATTGTAACATTGTTCTGGTCCAGAGATTGAAGGATGTCATGTTGAACTTTCAGTAATGCGGTTTCTGTTGAATGTAATTTTCTGTATGCTGATTGATACTCTTCATGGAGATTGTTTTGTGTCAAATGTTCTTCAATGCGAGAGCTGACTACTTTTTCTAGAATCTTTGAGACATAAGGTAGATTTGATACAGGTCTGTAGTTTTTAAGTGTGTTTTCATCAAGACTTGGTTTTTTCAAAAGTGGTCGTACATGAGAGCTTTTGAAAGACTTTGGTACATTTGAAGTTTCCATAGATATATTTACAATCTTTGTCAATATAGGTAAAAGTTCTGTCAAGCAAGATTTCAGGAGCCAAGTCGGGATTGGATCAAGCTCGCAGGATTTATTTGGTGAACGAACTATCAGTTTTTTTACTTCCTCCTCTGATGCGGGACTGAGTTCTAGCAAACGGCTAATATCAGCTTGATGTTCAGTTTCTGTGTCTACAGCACTTGCATTGGAATGATTGTTTGATGTTATATCATTTCGAATGCCTTCTACCTTATTGATAAAGAAGTCACTGAAATCCTGTACCAGTTCCTCAGATGTTTTGCCAGATGGTAGTGAAACTGCACTAGGACCTTCCAATAGGTGTTCAGTGATCTTAAATAGACTCTTTTGATCACGTCCGCAAGACGCAACTTTATATAAATACGCTCGACTGGTTATTGTCAGAGTCTTTGTTATAAATACGCTGGACTGGTTATTGTCAGAGTCTTTGTTATAAATACACTGGACTGGTTATTGTCAGAGTCTTTGCTATAAATACACTGGACTGGCTATTGTCAGAGTCTTTGTTATAAATACACTGGACTGGTTATTGTCAGAGTCTTTGTTATAAATACACTGGACTGGTTATTGTCAGGTTCCTCGTTATAAATACCGATGGACTGGTTATTGTCAGGTTCTGTCCTATTAATACAGAGGGACTGGTTATTGTCAGGTTCCTCGCTATAAATACAGATGTACTGGTTATTGTCAGGTTCCTCGTTATAAATACCGATGGACTGGTTATTGTCAGGTTCCTCGCTATAAATACGCTGGACTGGTTATTGTCAGGTACATCGTTATAAATACCGATGGACTGGTTATTGTCAGGTTCCTCGCTATAAATACGCTGGACTGGTTATTGTCAGGTACATCGTTATAAATACCGATGGACTGGTTATTGTCAGGTTCCTCGCTATAGATACAGATGGACTGGTTATTGTCAGGTTCCTCGCTATAAATACATATGGACGGGTTATTGTCAGGTTCATCGTTATAAATACAGATGGACTGGTTATTGTCAGGTTCGTCGTTATAGATACAGATGGACTGGTTATTGTCAGGTTCCACGCTATAAATACAGATGGACTGGTTATTGTCAGGTTCTTTCCGATAAATACAGATGGTATTCTTATTGTCAGGTTCCTCGCTATAAATACAGATGTACTGGTTATTGGCAGTTTACTCGTTATAAATACAGATGTACTGGTTATTGTCAGGTTCCTCGCTATAAATACAGATGGACTGGTTATTTTCAGGTTCCTCGCAATAAATACAGATGTATTGGTTATTGTCAGGTTCCTCGCTATAAATACAGATGGACTGGTTATTGTCAGGTTCCTCGCTATAAATACAGATGGACTGGTTATTGTCAGGTTCCTCGCTATAGATACAGATGGACTGGTTATTGTCAGGTTCCTCGCTATAAATACATATGGACTGGTTATTGTCAGTTTCCTCATTATAAATACAGATGGACTGGTTATTGTCAGGATCCTCGCTATAAATACAGATGGACTGGTTATTGTCAGGTTCCTCATTATAAATACAGATGTACTGGTTATTGTCAGGTTCCTCGCTATAAATACAGATGGACTGGTTATTGTCAGGTTACTCGTTATAAATACAGATGGACTGGTTATTGTCAGGTTCCGCGTTATAGATACAGATGGACTGGTCATTGTCAGGATCCTCATTATAAATACAGATGGACTGGTTATTGTCAGGTTACTCGCTATAAATACATATGGACTGGTTATTGTCAGGTTCCTCATTATAAATACAGATGGACTGGTTATTGTCAGGTTCCTCATTATACATACAGATGGACTGGTTATTGTCAAATTCCTCGCTATGAATACAGATGGACTGGTTATTGTCAAATTCCTCGTTATTAATACAAATGGACTGGTTATTGTCATGTTTCTCGTTATATATACAGATGTACTGGTTAGTATCAGGTTCCTCGCTATGAATACAGATGGACTGGTTATTATCAGGTTCCTCGCTATAAATACAGATGTACTGGTTATTGTCTGGCACCCTAGTAATACTATCCACAGTGCTTTCAGTGTAATGATGATTAGGATAATGATGCAGAGAGCGACACCAAACTCCTGTATATTACGATTTATGGTTCTTCTCTTGCCGGTGTACAACTATTATGGACCGGATATGGCACAATACTCCTGTATATTACGATTTATGGTTCTTCTCTTGCCGGTGTACAACTATTATGGACCGGATATGGCACAATACTCCTGTATATTACGATTTATGGTTCTTCTCTTGCCGGTGTACAACTATTATGGACCGGATATGGTACAATACTCCTGTATATTACCATCTATGGTTCTTCTCGTGCCGGTGTACAATTAGTATGGACCGGATATGGCACAATACTGCTGGAGAGTCTGTGTTTCCGGTTTAAACAAGTATGGCGGTCATTTTTGGCGCTCAGAGAAAAAACATGTAAATTCATAAATAAAAAGTATTCCCGGGAACAGACCAACCTGAGACCAATGGTAATGTAATAGGATCATACTACAGACATTTGTAGCCAACAATGTGACATTACAGTGACTTCTGAAAACGGAGATCTGGATAATCTACTCGATGTCATATCCAACCCACCATATAACTGTATAATCAATGCCGCCATAATACAATAATAAGAGGAGTAAACGAAAGCGTAATAAGTCTTCTCTTACACAAAATCAAGAACAGAAAAACAATCGTACTTATTCAGATATTGAAGGCAGCTTCTTTTCAGCTATATCAGATACCGAACAAGATATTGACTCTGATTTCGAATTACCCCACCCACTAATAGACTGAACATGGCTACAAAGCTCAGCAATCTTGACATCGACAGAAGTGGGGATGTTATAGCGGCGAAACTGAAAGTGGATCTTGTGAATGACATAAAAGCTGATCTTATATCACAAATTAAAATAGAACTAAAGGCACTTATTGCAACAGGAGTTAAAACTGCAAATAATGAGCTGATTACATGTGTTGATAAACTGGCTAAAGAAAATTCTGAGCTAAGAAATGAAGTTGAGTCGATGAAACTCGAACATGATGAACTCGAGCAATACGGACGTCGTATGTGTTTGGACATTTCTGGTATCCCAGGAGACCCTGGTACCAATACCGACCTCACCGAAAACGTGGAGACCAAGCTTATCAACATGGCTGCAAATGCAATTCTACCAGACGGTTCCAGTCTGAGTATCTCGCCTTCCGACATCGACAAGTGCCATAGGAAAGGAAAGCCAAAGGATGGTCCAATTTACAATCGAAAAATTATTGTTAAATTTACAAACTCAAATGCACGACAGAAGGTTCTGGATGCTCGCAAGGTTCTAGGTAAAGGCATATTCGTGTAGGAGAATCTAACCAGGCACCGTGAACGTATGGGGTTTGAGGCACGCCAGCTCGTGAGAGACAGAAAACTGGCAAAGACATGGATTGCTGGATGTCAAGTGTTTGGTCTTAAACCTGATTCAGACACCAACATTCGCTTCACGTGCCAGCGCGTTGTTGACTCTGTCAGGGACATGAAATAAACAAGGGTCATGAAGCCAAACAGTTATTTTTGTCTGTGTTTGTGTGTCAGTGAACTGTGTAGTTACTCGAAATAGTAATGTACTTACCATTTGTTATCCATGTTTATCCACACACTTGGTAATATATTCCTGTTATTCATGCCATACTCTTCTATTGATAAAATACTCCATGTCCCTTACTCATGAAAACTTGTTAAACATATATGAGACTATTTTCCATTCCATATCTGAACATTACTCTAACATCATTTCATGTTTATCACTCCTACGTTGTGTGTGTATGGGATAATGATGTGTAATGCTCCCAGGTGAAATATTAAAGACATAGTCGACCCACTTCCAAAACTCGTAAAGGGTATGCAATGTTACACCCCATAAATTGTTACTACTTTTATTAATTTATTCTGTTATTTATTTGTATATGAATAACTCTAAATGTTGACGGACAATGACATGTTTTGATGTTCTCACTTTTCATATGAAACACATTGCATACCCCCCCCCCTCCTCCCCTGACCCTATCACGATAATGTCTTTAAACAGTTGATAACTGTACATCACGTTAAATCCATGTACAAATGTAATGGGTTAATGCGATAATATATATTTAAGTCCAGGTAGATTTATCATTTGGTTTTCTACCCATATTGATGTGGCAGTTATACAGAGGCTCTGTGGATCTGTGCATGAAATATATTATATGTCTTTCATTATTGCTGTGATATTTAGCTGCAATAAGGCAGTGCCAGTATTAAATAATTGCTATGCGGATATGGCTGTTCTGTGGGTTTCGGACACACGGGTTTACTCTAAAAAAACGAACTTGCTATTTAGTAATGACAAAATCACTTTGTCAACCATTATGGCCGAGACTCGCACCACATCCGTGTTCAGCCAAACCATGTATTGCATTGTGATTTTCATGTATAAAATAAATATGCCTGATTAGAATTCGGGATATCTGAGATCTCGCAGTGTCTAAAAATATGCTACATTCACATATCCATACACTCCATGTTGTTTATTAATATTCCTGACTTCAAATCAAATCAAATCAAATTTATTCACTCAGTGCATCATACATGATACAAACATGAGGTATATATACAGTAATACGGTTTTAAACAGCGGTACATAGCAATTCTAATTTACAGAGAGCAAACAGAATATGTTTCGTAAAACGTAACCATCTATTGTTTACACTTTATTTAAATAATTTGACTAGATATATTTGTTTTGTCGTATTACAGATTGGTTTGATTTTTTTTTCCAGTGCGAACAGTGCAGATCATAATCAGACTCTTTTTTCTGGTAATTGAAATTTCAGACCGTCAAAAAAAAAGTGACATCTCTTGTTAAAACACTGACCGTCTATCTTTTGTCCATGAATACTAGCGTTGGGTGGTTCATTCAAATAATGGTTTTGGAGAAAAGATTAAAATTTAATTGCAACTCTATTTGAATTTTCTATGAAAGGGATATTGATATAATGTGTATATTTGAATTGTGTGGCTAATTGTGCGTGCTGCATGCATTTCATGTTGTTTTTTTTTGTAGCTTAAGTTAAGATAACACACAAGCTTGGACTTGCCGTTTCTGCGCGATATTATGAAGGTGTGTAACTTCGCTATATGCCATAATGGTTTGTTAACCAAACAAGTAATTACTTATAGTGGTCTTATCAGAACAATTCTAATTATATTGATACGCCGTTTAACTTTACACATTATATATCGTCAACACAGCTTATACGATGGACATGTATTAGTTATGCGTATATGTAAAGGGAAACTATTCCTGTTTTACACCTGTTACGGGGTCAGCGATGTAAAGGGAAACTACTCATGTTTTACACCTGTTACAGGGGCAGTGACATAGCTAATACCGACAATTCCAGATTAAATAAGCGAGTTGCACTATGGGCGAATGCTAAATCTACAAGTTATAAAAACTGGTTTTATTATGTCAAGAGACAGTTTGCAGACATTACTTTGATGGATTACTGTAACCTATCTATACCTATACATAAGCACAATTTAGTAGATAGTGTGGAAAATGCGGTAATGGAGAAATATGTTACTGACTGGTCCACCTCTATTAACAGTGTGATAGGTGTTTCTGGACGTGGTCGCAATAAGCTTAGAACCTACTGTACATTTAAATTTAAATTTCAAACAGAAGTATATTGTAAAATGATTTTACCCACACGTCACAGATCAGCATTATGTAAATTTAGATGTGGAGTTGCTCCATTACGTATAGAAACCGGAAGGTATGAGAATTTACCACTTGATGAACGTAAGTGCCCTTTCTGTAATGTATTAGAAGACGAAAGTCATGTATTATTAGAATGTTCACTGTATGATGATTTGAGAGCTGTTCTCTTAGAGAAAGCCTCATTATATGAAAATGACTTTCGGAACAAACCTGTATCCGACCAGCTTAGAATTATTTTTACTACTATACCTCTGATTAGAATTGTTGCCAAAACCTGTTTTTATATTCTTCAAAGACGATCCTTTTATTTATGTAAATAATGTATCCATTTGATTTATTGATTGTGTGTCTCTTATCCATTCCGAGAAACAGCTGCTAATTAGTTCAACCGCGATCTGATCGAGGTTGATAACTGATATTTTAAAACATTTCTTAATTGCGCATTAGTGCTTTTTTTCCATTTCAGTATTTCAAAATTTCCGGTTTTAGTAAGTATTTAATTTTCAATTAGCGACTGTTCCCCGGTTTTAATATGTCGATAGACTGTGATAGTTTGATTATCTGTGATTACATTAGTCTCTTATAATTCTTTTATAATGAATGGTGTTGTACTATGCCACGATAATTTGTTGTGTATATTTTATGTATTGTACAACGATGAGACTGAAATAAAGAATAAATCTACGGTTTATCATAGTTTGAATAAAATGCTATTTTGTGTAGGTACTTGTACATTTGCGACCATGTGTTAGTTTTGTATTGTTTTGTTAATAGCTTGCCGTTGTACACAATTGTGTTTCTGTTTCAGATACACTTACACGTTACTTCAATGTGAATTAGATCTCGCATTTTAGAACCCAGTATGAATGCCTCCGAACCCCCTTAACATTCCTTCATAGATATGTATCTTTAAACTTCATCACTCACTGTATATTCATTTCAAGTTCTAAGATATATGGCATCGCGTGTAAGTCTGTAGAGTGATCTACTATCACTTGATAAAATCAATGAGATATTTTGTCTAACTTGATGCCAAATTAAGGCAGCTTTCTATTGATGTTTTCTTAAACAATTAATTTACTTAAACACCTAGTAGTCTGTACTTCACTATTATTGTATAGCCCAATTTCGACACATAAATATACATTACTTATCCTCGTTAAATGGACCTCTATCAACTATATAGCGCCAACGCGATTTTATATTTGTCTCCTTTGTAGTTTAGATTTTTTCTTTGTACCATCTTAGCGCTAATTCGTCTTATTACATCCAGCTTACAATCTATAATAAAGTTCCCAGTATTAATTAGTTTTGTATACAGATTTACATCTGCATATTTTTCGTATGTTCGTGAATTTTCACGTATTATTTCAATCTTCCATTGCAATGTTTTGTGCACTACATGCTGATTTTTTAGATTCCACCCTTCCCTCTGCTGTTCACGTTTGCCTTCGCGCCTCGTTCCGACCCCTCTTTCCAATCGCACATACCTATTGGTGCATCCGCTCGTCGGTCTCCCCGTTCAATTCCTTAACTTTATATCCTCATAGGTAATGACATAGGGGCTTGGAGGGCGGCGATCGGGTTGCACTACTTTAGGGGGCATGCTTACGCTAAAATGAACCATTTCCATTACAATCTGTGTACGATCATTTTATCACACATGAACTGCTGGTGGCTTATCATTATTACCACGCTCAATTTAGCTTACAGTTTCATCTGCAATATAGTCTGCAATTCATATACCTATTCACGTTTACCACATATGTTCGTGATCGTTATTTATGAATGGTCCTACAGATTTCTGATAAACGATTACAAGAGACTCAGTTCTCAACACGAAGAGCATAATTCCAACCCAACTCTATTACTTGTAGAATATAGCCAATGTGTGATGGTCGTTCGTTTACTCCTTTCTCTAGCTGGTGATGTTCATCCAAACCCTGGACCATGTCAAAAACTTAATTGTTGTATTTCCTTAGTGCATCAGAATATTAGGAGTATCCGAAACAAATTAGATTACATTAAAGATACATTCCTTGATTTCGATATTATAACTTTTACCGAAACACATTTATCACATGACATTTCTGATCAATATCTAAAACTCGATGGTCTCGATAATATGTTTCGCAAAGATGTATAGTCGCATTCAGGAGGTATCATCACTTATTGTAGATCCGGTTTACAGCCGATGAGATTACATGATCTAGAAATTAATATGCCAGAATCGATATGCATTCAAATAAAAGATCATAATAAAACCTTCGTCATAGCAACTATATATAGACCACCAAATTCGCCAACAATATGTTGGCAAAGATGTGATATACTCATTGAACAGGCCTCCGAAATATCAAGTAACATCATTTTAGTTGGTGACATTAACGAAGACCAGTTAAATGCAACAAATAATAAATTACGTGATATACTAATACTTAATAACATGACAAATTTAATTAAGGAACCCACACGTATAACTCATAACACAAATATCCTAATTGACGTAATAGCTCTCACCAATTCTGTCACTTCATTAAATTCTGGTATTCATCGAACACCTCCTCATATTAGCGACCATTTTGGTACATATGTCTATGTTAAAAGTAGTTTCCAGTCTAACATGAGCTATACTCGTCGCCTTTGGAATTACAAACAAGCCGATTTTACGAAACTAAATAACTTAATAAATTCATCAGACTGGTCACCTCTGAGCAGTGAATCCATTGATGCAGCTACCACACTCTTTGAACATACATTTTTAGAACTAGCAAAGGTATGTATTCCAACTAAATTAGTACAAATCCGACCTAACGATAAACCCTGGTATAATTCACTTACCCGTAAGACATTTCGTCAACGCGATCGTTCAAAGCAAACTGCAACTCAAGCCGGAAACATTTCTGACTGGCAAAAATACAAATCATTAAGGAATCGAGTAAATAATATGAAAAAACATCTGCGAGAACATTTCTATAATACTCTCGAATTCTCCATGAACGACCTAAGTTATTCAAACCCTAGACAATATTGGAAATTAGTTAAAATGCTTATCAAAGAAAATGCATGTAGCAATGAACAAATCCCACCTCTCAATAGTGAACACCATGATATTGCGGTTTCTGACGTAGATAAAGCTAAGCTCCTAAATGATTATTTTGTTTCCATATCAACGGTAGATGACTATCGCAAATCTTCCAGAATTTAATCATGAAAGAAATACAGATATTTCCCATCTTACTATCACTGAGCAAGATGTGATTGACGTCTTAAATAATTTAGCAGTAAATAAAGCAAGTTTTCCCGACGACATCAGTCATAAAATGCTAAAAGGTTGCTCTAAAACTATATCTAAACCGCTGTGTATTTTATTCAACAGATCAATTATCTTAAATTGTTATCCGACTCAATGGAAATTAGCAAACGTTATGCCACTCTTCAAAAAAGGAGATAAATCTCTACCTTCTAACTACAGACCAATATCGTTAATAAGCTGTGTCGGAAAAGTAATGGAACGAATCGTGTTTAAATATATATATAATCACCTAAATTCCAATGATCTTATTTATAAGAATCAATCAGGTTTCCTTCCTGGTCATTCCACTGTGTATCAACTTATCGATATATATAATCAAATATGTAAAGCTGTTGATGAAAAAAAGGCAACATGTATGGTATTCTGTGACATCTCTAAAGCTTTTGACAGGGTTTGGCATAAAGGTCTTTTATTCAAATTAAGACAACTTGGAGTTTCAGGTAATGTACTTAACTGGATCACAGACTATCTCCACAATCGTTCGCAACGAGTATTTGTTGGCCAATCGTTTTCAAATACGAAACTGATCACCGCAGGCGTACCCCAAGGTTCAGTTCTAGGCCCTCTTTTATTTCTTGTTTATGTTAATGACATAGCCGATTCTCTCATAAGTACCACCAGACTATTTTCTTGCCGGTGTACAATTATTATGGATCGGATATGGTACAATACTCCTGAACATTACCATCTATGGTTCTTCTAGTGCCGGTGTACAACTATTATGGACCGGATATGACACAATACTCCTGTATATTACGATTTATGGTTCTTCTCTTGCCGGTGTACAATTATTATGGACCGGATATGGCACAATACTCCTGTATATTACGAGTTATGGTTCTTCTCTTGCCGGTGTACAACTATTATGGACCGGATATGACACCGGATATACAACCATTAGAGAACTAGTGTATCGGATATCTGCTTAAAGTATCGTCTGATTCGATATAGCTGGACAATTCTCGTACAGTAGTGAGGCTATTATGCTGACAATTCATTTAACGTGCAGGGAGCATAGTGCATGATACAGACAGAGACCCATTCCAGAGTCTCCTCTCGTTCTTTTACGTGCACGGTGTACATCACCGACACGAGACTGGTGTTTAAAATCCCATCTGAAAGACTGTTAATTGTATTAGGGTCAAACGGGGGATCGAACCTGCGATCCCTGGATTACAAGTCCAAACTGTTAACCATTGGACTACAGATCCGCCTGTAATTTATCATTGTAAAGGTCATCATTTGATTTATACAAATGTTAGCAGTGTCAAAACAGTGTCATTTGCCATGGAAACGGAACATAACGCCTATATACTAAACTTTTCTATAATGCTAGAGAATACAAAATAATTATTAGTTTGCTTGTAAGTTTTCATTTATTGTCCATTATTAATCATAGATGTACATATATGATCGAGCAACATTTCTGTGACATGGGCAACGCTCTAGATATAATAGTTTCAAGAACTAGTAACATTTGAGATGATAATATTCACTAAGATTATAGTCAAATAAATTGCTATGCCACACTTCTAAGGTAGCAATGGATCACATAATAATTATAGTTTCTAGATTATATATAAACTAATTACATAATTTAACTGACAATAATGTATTAAGTTTAACCTCATGAAATTATTACCAAATTTCTGACCTAAATATCTATCTAACAAGAAATCAGTATTCAAAATTATAGAGTGTTGTTGGCCATCTTGAATTGCGACGGTCAATTTGTTTTTTAACTCTGAATTCAAACATATTGTCATCAACATATATGTAATACATGCATCTAGTTTTATGTTATTTTTCATGAGTAATTTGTCTACACATGTTTCAAAATAAGATATATGCCGAAAACGATCCAATATGTAAAATATTGGACTCTGTGACCTAGGTAAGGGGAATACATATCTATCGTCTGCCAAGTATTTATCAGATAAAGGGAGACCATAAGAGAACCAAAGTAGCATAGAACAGACTGAGTTACTGAACTTGATAGAACTTTTTTATGTTTGTAAAACAACAAATAAATTGCCTATTAAATACATAGTAAAAGGTCAAAACATACAGTCTGTTCATTTATATTTCCAATCTTTCATTTATTCTGATACAAAATCACTGTGAGAAGGTATTCAACTCAAAATGGAAAACAGCAAAAATATTCCAAATGTAATAGCAACCATCAGTTTGCAAGGGTGATATGGCCATATTAGCTAAACTACCTAATGACTTACAACATCATCTCAATCTTCTCTTCTGAAAACATATGGTGATACATATGGGTTAAATGTTAACAACTCCAAGACTAAAACTGTCATTTTCCCAAAAGAGGATGTTAGTTGTCAAATGAAGTATGGATCCACAATGGCCATAACATTGAAGTTGTTGTCAATGACTTTAATTATTTGGGAACTGCAACTGTATTGGCAATTTTGCTTTGAATCAAGAACATTTACATGGTGAAACTTTAGATTCACAGTTTCGATTTAGAAAGTGCCTTTCTACTGTAGACGTAATTTTATTTAGTTAGTCCAAAATGATTTAAATAATAATAAACGTTTATATGTTGTCTATACCGACATGAAACGTTGTTTCGACACTATTTACCAAAATGGTATAGCGTTCAATATATATAGCGTTCAATTGGTATTATATATATATATATATATATATAGATATTGGTGGCAAACCACTGGTAAAAAATTCACTTTTACTAATTAACCCTTAAAGTGCGTAAAACGACAAGTCGCTTGTGCAAACAGCATAAAACCAGATCAGCCAGCGAGTACCTTGCAGTGCTGATCAGACTCTATGCTGTTTTCTATTTTGATAATGACCCCAAAAAGACTGGGCCGAATAGCAAGCAACATAGAGCCTGATCAGAAGGCGTGTAGTTACTCGCCAGCTGATCTAGCTCTATGTTTTTTGCACACGGGATCACAATTTATTCAGCGGTTTAAGAGTTAATACAATTTTATCCTACACATAAAACAACTTATATCCTGAACACTTCTAAGTATATGCAGTTGCAGAAAAGTCGTACTCTAGTTGCAAATATTGATTCAGTTAATTGATGAAAGAGTTGGTAGTGAAACAGCCTAAATTTCAACTTCATCCACAGGGATTAACCAGTATGACTTATTGTAGAGCAGTAGATGAGGTTATTCTTGAAATGGTTACAATGGTATTTTTAGCAGTGTACAATATACAAGGAAATTTATGTATTACAAATGAGGTAAACAGTCCATATAGTAGGTGGAAATTGGTGCACACATTATGAGGTAAACAGTCCATGTATTATGTGGAAATTGGTGCACACATTATGAGGTAAACAGTCCATGTATTATGTGGAAATTGGTGCACACATTATGAGGCAAATGGTCCATGTATTATGTGGAAATTGGTGCACACATTATGAGGCAAATGGTCCATGTATTATGTGGAAATTGGTGCACACATGAGGCAAATGGTCCATGTATTATGTAGAAATTGGTGCACACATTATGAGGTAAATGGTCCATGTATTATGTAGAAATTGGTGCACACATTATGAGGTAAATGGTCCATGTATTATGTGACAATTGGTGCACACATTATGAGGTAAATGGTCCATGTATTATGTAGAAATTGGTGCTCACATTATGAGGTAAATGGTCCATGTATTATGTAGAAATTGGTGCACACATTATGAGGTAAATGGTCCATGTATTATGTGGAAATTGGTGCAAATATTATGAGGCAAACAGTCCATGTATTGTGTGGACAGTAATTGATCCATGTTGTATGAGGCACACAGTCTTAGGCATTATGTGGACGTAATCATGTTCAAGTATTATTGGTGCATATAATAAATTTAAAGTCCAATGAAGTCAAGAAAACCAACACTCGCTATTAGTATGTGTTCAGTTTTACTATATTACTGTAGATTGTGACATAGGACACTGACCTACTTATAAAGAGATCGATGTTATAATACAGATGTGTGTGTTGTATTCTAGCTTTCCTTTAAGTTCTTTATTATAAGGTTCATAATAATATGTGAAAGAATATAAGTTATCAATTGGATAACTAGAAATATGGAAAACATAGACTAGAAAAGCTCGCAACATTTAAATGTCCATCCGCCCGCACGCGCGCCCGTCCGTCCGTCCGCCCGTGTATTGGAAATTTGGTTTATATTATAAAAAATTACAACAGTCATGTATATACATCATACTTGGCTGTGACAGTTAGACCGTTTAGTTTAAGAACTAGTGGTAGTGTGGGTTCGAGTCCTACTTTGGAAAAATCTTTTTATTGAAATATTTAATTATATTTATTTTATGCACGAAATAGTCGTGAAACATTTAAAATACACACGATATGTGGTATATACGTGCATTTTTACACATACCAGTCATATTCAGTACACAATGAGCAAGCAAACACGACATAGTTATAGCTGTGATGCTAGAGAAATTGTTAAAAATGTACATGCACTTTGTATGAAGGAGTCTGGATTGCAGGTGGCGCTAAATCAAACCAAGCCATAGATTCGTGGCGCTAAATCAAACCAAGCCATTGATTCATTTACTATTGACCTCACTTCTGACAGTGATGGGGACAGCGGCTAGGAACTGCAATTGCTTGAAATGAAATAAAGTTGAAAATTAAATTATGAGAAAGAAATCAAAACATGAGAAAAATACATACAATTCTCTTTATATAAAATTTAAATTTGAAAAAAAATAATAGTAATAATACACCCAGTGAGATTTGAACTCGCAACTACAAAATATATCACTAGATATGTTATCTGTGTTCCTCCGTCGTTACCGTTCGGTCAAATATCATGTTCATTTATGTTGCGATGTTTATATTTTATTATACTAATGTTATTATAATAATAAATGCCCAATGTTATACGAAAGCTTCCACCCCTCTGAAATGGATGTGGCCGAGTTCAAAGTTGGAAGTTTATTTATAATCTTCATTGAAAGCTTGAGTTTGTGTTTATATTTCTGTGAACTATAGGATGGATTTAACTAAATTTTAATACAGTCTAAAGAAAGCTGTGGTGCAGCAAGAACAATGTTACATTTATTTAAAGGTTACATGTGTTTGAATGTTACATTTGTTTGAATGTTACATTTGTTTAAAGGTTACATTTGTTTGAATGTTACATTTGTTTAAAGGTTACATGTGTTTGAATGTTACATTTGTTTAAAGGTTACATTTGTTTAAAGGTTACATTTGTTTAAAGGTTACATTTGTTTAAAGGTTACATTTGTTTAAAGGTTACATTTGTTTGAATGTTACATTTGTTTAAAGGTTACATTTGTTTAAAGGTTACATTTGTTTAATTGTTACATTTGTTTAAAGGTTACATTTGTTTAAAGGTTACATTTGTTTAATTGTTACATTTGTTTAAAGGTTACATTTGTTTAAAGGTTACATTTGTTTAAAGGTTACATTTGTTTAAAGGTTACATTTATTTAAAGGTTACATTTGTTTGAAGGTTACATTTGTTTAAAGGTTACATTTGTTTAAAGGTTACATTTGTTTAAATGTTACATTTATTTAAAGGTTACATTTGTTTAAAGGTTACATTTGTTTAAAGGTTACATTTGTTTAAAGGTTACATTTGTTTAATTGTTACATTTGTTTAAAGGTTACATTTGTTTAAAGGTTACATTTGTTTAAAGGTTACATTTGTTTAAAGGTTACATTTGTTTGAATGTTACATTTGTTTGAATGTTACATTTGTTTAAAGGTTACATTTGTTTAAAGGTTACATTTGTTTAAAGGTTACATTTGTTTGAATGTTACATTTGTTTAAAGGTTACATTTGTTTAAAGGTTACATTTGTTTGAATGTTACATTTGTTTGAATGTTACATTTGTTTAAAGGTTACATTTGTTTAAAGGTTACATTTGTTTGAATGTTACATTTGTTTAAATGTTACATTTGTTTAAAGGTTACATTTGTTTAAAGGTTACATTTGTTTGAATGTTACATTTGTTTAAAGGTTACATTTGTTTAAAGGTTACATTTGTTTAAATGTTACATTTGTTTAAAGGTTACATTTGTTTAAAGGTTACATTTATTTATAGGTTACATTTGTTTAAAGGTTACATTTATTTAAAGGTTACATTTGTTTAAAGGTTACATTTATTTAAAGGTTACATTTGTTTAAAGGTTACATTTGTTTAAATGTTACATTTATTTAAAGGTTACATTTGTTTAAATATTACATTTGTTTAAAGGTTACTTTTATTTAAATGTTACATTTATTTAAAGGTTACATTTGTTTAAAGGTTACATTTATTTAAAGGTTACATTTGTTTGAAGGTTACATTTGTTTGAAGGTTACATTTGTTTAAAGGTTACATTTGTTTAAAGGTTACATTTGTTTAAAGGTTACATTTATTTAAAGGTTACATTTATTTGAATGTTACATTTATTTAAAGGTTACATTTATTTAAAGGTTACATTTATTTAAAGGTTACATTTGTTTAAAGGTTACATATTTTTAAAGGTTACATTTGTTTAAAGGTTACATTTATTTAAAGGTTACATTTGTTTAAATGTTACATTTGTTTAAAGGTTACATTTATTTGAAGGTTACATTTATTTAAAGGTTACATTTGTTTGAATGTTACATTTGTTTGAATGTTACATTTGTTTAAAGGTTACATTTGTTTAAAGGTTACATTTGTTTGAATGTTACATTTGTTTAAAGGTTACATTTGTTTAAAGGTTACATTTGTTTAAAGGTTACATTTATTTAAAGGTTACATTTGTTTAAAGGTTACATTTATTTAAAAGTTACATTTGTTTAAAGGTTACATTTGTTTAAAGGTTACATTTGTTTAAAGGTTACATTTGTTTAAATGTTACATTTGTTTAAAGGTTACATTTGTTTAAAGGTTACATTTGTTTAAATGTTACATTTGTTTAAAGGTTACATTTGTTTAAAGGTTACATTTGTTTAAATGTTACATTTGTTTAAAGGTTACATTTGTTTAAAGGTTACATTTGTTTAAATGTTACATTTGTTTAAAGGTTACATTTGTTTAAATGTTACATTTGTTTAAAGGTTACATTTGTTTAAAGGTTACATTTGTTTAAAGGTTACTTTTATTTAAATGTTACATTTATTTAAAGGTTACATTTGTTTAAAGGTTACATTTATTTAAAGGTTATATTTGTTTGAAGGTTACATTTGTTTAAAGGTTACATTTGTTTAAAGGTTACATTTGTTTAAATGTTACATTTATTTAAAGGTTACATTTGTTTAAAGGTTACATTTGTTTAATTGTTACATTTGTTTAAAGGTTACATTTGTTTAAAGGTTACATTTGTTTAATTGTTACATTTGTTTAAAGGTTACATTTGTTTTGTTTAAAGGTTACATTTGTTTAATTGTTACATTTGTTTAAAGGTTACATTTGTTTAAAGGTTACATTTGTTTAATTGTTACATTTGTTTAAAGGTTACATTTATTTAAAGGTTACATGTGTTTGAATGTTACATTTGTTTGAATGTTACATTTGTTTAAAGGTTACATTTGTTTAAAGGTTACATTTATTTAAAGGTTACATTTGTTTAAAGGTTACATTTGTTTAAAGGTTACATTTGTTTGAATGTTACATTTGTTTAAAGGTTACATTTGTTTAAATGTTACATTTGTTTAAAGGTTACATTTGTTTAAAGGTTACATTTGTTTGAATGTTACATTTGTTTGAATGTTACATTTGTTTAAAGGTTACATATGTTTAATTGTTACATTTGTTTGAATGTTACATTTGTTTAAAGGTTACATTTGTTTAAAGGTTACATTTGTTTAAAGGTTACATTTGTTTGAATGTTACATTTGTTTAAAGGTTACATTTGTTTAAAGGTTACATTTGTTTGAATGTTACATTTGTTTGAATGTTACATTTGTTTAAAGGTTACATTTGTTTAAAGGTTACATTTGTTTGAATGTTACATTTGTTTAAATGTTACATTTGTTTAAAGGTTACATTTGTTTAAAGGTTACATTTGTTTAAATGTTACATTTGTTTGAATGTTACATTTGTTTAAAGGTTACATTTGTTTAAAGGTTACATTTGTTTAAAGGTTACATTTGTTTAAAGGTTACATTTATTTATAGGTTACATTTGTTTAAAGGTTACATTTATTTAAAAGTTACATTTGTTTAAAGGTTACATTTGTTTAAAGGTTACATTTGTTTAAAGGTTACATTTGTTTAAAGGTTACATTTATTTAAAGGTTACATTTGTTTAAAGGTTACATTTGATTAAAGGTTACATTTGTTTAAAGGTTACATTTGTGTAAAGGTTACATTTGTTTAAAGGTTACATTTGTTTAAAGGTTACATTTGTTTAAAGGTTACATTTATTTAAAGGTTACATTTGTTTAAAGGTTACATTTGTTTAAAGGTTACATTTGTTTAAAGGTTACATTTGTTTAAAGGTTACATTTGTTTAAATGTTACATTTGTTTAAAGGTTACATTTGTTTAAAGGTTACATTTGTTTAAAGGTTACATTTGTTTAAATGTTACATTTGTTTAAAGGTTACATTTGTTTAAAGGTTATATTTGTTTAAAGGTTACATTTGTTTAATTGTTACATGTGTTTAAAGGTTACATTTGTTTAAAGGTTACATTTGTTTAAATGTTACATTTGTTTAAAGGTAACATTTGTTTAAAGGTTACATTTGTTTAAATATTACATTTGTTTAAAGGTTACTTTTATTTAAATGTTACATTTATTTAAAGGTTACATTTGTTTAAAGGTTACATTTATTTAAAGGTTACATTTGTTTGAAGGTTACATTTGTTTAAAGGTTACATTT
>CM026403.1:30466377-30556377 GCA_014843695.1 Archivesica marissinica
CTCTAGTATATAATGAAGTTGTCGTTTTCTATGTCCTCTAGTATATAATGTAAGTGTGCGTTTTCTATGTCCTCTAGTATATAATGTAGGTGTTCGTTTTCTATGTCCTCTAGTATATAATGTAGGTGTGCGTTTTCTATGTCCTCTAGTATATAATGTATGTGTGCGTTTTCTATGTCCTCTAGTATATAATGTAGGTGTGCGTTTTCTATGTCCTCTAGTATATAATGTATGTGTGCGTTTTCTATGTCCTCTAGTATATAATGTAGGTGTGCGTTTTCTATGTCCTCTAGTATATAATGTAGGTGTGCGTTTTCTATGTCCTCTAGTATATAATGTAGGTGTGCGTTTTCTATGTCCTCTAGTATATAATGTAGGTGTGCGTTTTCTATGTCCTCTAGTATATAATGTAGGTGTGCGTTTTCTATGTCCTCTAGTATATAATGTAGGTGTTCGTTTTCTATGTCCTCTAGTATATAATGTAGGTGTGCGTTTTCTATGTCCTCTAGTATATAATGTAGGTGTGCGTTTTCTATGTCCTCTAGTATATAATGTAGGTGTGCGTTTTCTATGTCCTCTAGTATATAATGTAGGTGTGCGTTTTCTATGTCCTCTAGTATATAATGTAGGTGTGCGTTTTCTATGTCCTCTAGTATATAATGTAGGTGTGCGTTTTCTATGTCCTCTAGTATATAATGTAGGTGTGCGTTTTCTATGTCCTCTAGTATATAATGTAGGTGTGCGTTTTCTATGTCCTCTATATTATAATGTAGGTGTGCGTTTTCTATGTCCTCTAGTATAATTTAATGTAGGTGTGCGTGTTTCTATGTCCTCTAGTATATAATGTAGGTGTGCGTTTTCTATGTCCTCTAGTATATAATGTAGGTGTGTGTTTTCTATGTCCTCTAGTATATAATGTAGGTGTGCGTTTTCTATGTCCTCTAGTATATAATGTAGGTGTGCGTTTTCTATGTCCTCTAGTATATAATGTAGGTGTGCGTTTTCTATGTCCTCTAGTATATAATGTAGGTGTGCGTTTTCTATGTCCTCTAGTATATAATGTAGGTGTGCGTTTTCTATGTCCTCTAGTATATAATGTAGGTGTGCGTTTTCTATGTCCTCTAGTATATATAATGTAGGTGTGCGTTTTCTATGTCCTCTAGTATATAATGTAGGTGTGCGTTTTCTATGCCCTCTAGTATATATAATGTAGGTGTGCGTTTTCTATGTCCTCTAGTATAATTTTATAATGTAGGTGTTCGTGTTTCTATGCCCTCTAGTATATAATGTATGTGTGCGTTTTCTATGCCCTCTAGTATATATAATGTATGTGTGTGTTTTCTATGTCCTCTAGTATATAATGTATGTGTGCGTTTTCTATGTCCTCTAGTATATAATGTAGTGTGCGTTTTCTATGTCCTCTAGTATATAATGTAAGTGTGCGTTTTCTATGCCCTCTAGTATATATAATGTAGGTGTGCGTTTTCTATGTCCTCTAGTATATATAATGTATGTGTGCGTTTTCTATGTCCTCTAGTATATAATGTATGTGTGCGTTTTCTATGTCCTCTAGCATATAATGTAGGTGTGCGTGTTTCTATGTCCTCCAGTATATAATGTAAGTGTGTGTGTTTCTATGTCCTCTAATATATAATGTAGATGTGCGTTTTCTATGTCCTCTAGTATATAATGTATTTGTGCGTTTTCTATGTCCTCTAGTATGTAATGTAGATGTGTGTTTTCTATGTCCTCTAGTATATAATATAGGTGTGCGTTTTCTATGTCCTCTAGTATATAATGTAGGTGTGCGTTTTCTATGTCCTCTAGTATATAATGTACGTGTGCGTTTTCTAGTTCTCTAATAAATAATGTACGTGTACGTTTTCTATGTCCTCTAGTATAATTGTATAATGTAGTTGTGCGTGTTTCTATGTCCTCTAGTATATAATGCAGGCGTGCGTTTTCTATGTCATCTAGTATATAATGTAGGTGTGCGTTTTCTACGTCCTCTAGTATATAATGTAGGTGTGCGTTTTCTATGTCCTCTAGTATATATAATGTAGGTGTGCGTTTTCTATGTCCTCTAGTATATAATGTAATTGTGCGTTTTCTATGCCCTCTAGTATATATAATGTAGGTGTGCGTTTTCTATGTCCTCTAGTATATATAATGTATGTGTGCGTTTTCTATGTCCTCTAGTATATAATGTATGTGTGCGTTTTCTATGCCCTCTAGTATATATAATGTAGGTGTGCGTTTTCTATGTCCTCTAGTATATATAATGTAGGTGTGCGTTTTCTATGTCCTCTAGTATATAATGTATGTGTGCGTTTTCTATGTCCTCTAGTATATATAATGTAGGTGTGCGTTTTCTATGTCCTCTAGTATATAATGTAGGTGTGCGTTTTCTATGTCCTCTAGTATATAATGTAGGTGTGCGTTTTCTATGTCCTCTAGTATATAATGTAGGTGTGCGTTTTCTATGTCCTCTAGTATATAATGTAGGTGTGCGTTTTCTATGTCCTCTAGTATATAATGTAGGTGTGCGTTTTCTATGTCCTCTAGTATATAATGTACGTGTGCGTTTTCTAGTCCTTTAATAAATAATGTACGTGTGCGTTTTCTATGTCCTCTAGTATAATTATAATGTAGGTGTGCGTTTTCTATGTCCTCTAGTATATAATGTAGGTGTGCGTTTTCTATGTCCTCTAGTATATATAATGTAGGTGTGCGTTTTCTATGTCCTCTAGTATATAATGTAGGTGTGCGTTTTCTATGTCCTCTAGTATATAATGTAGTGTGCGTTTTCTATGTCCTCTAGTATATAATGTATGTGTGCGTTTTCTATGCCATCTAGTATATATAATGTAGGTGTGCGTTTTCTATGTCCTCTAGTATATAATGTATGTGTGCGTTTTCTATGTCCTCTAGTATATAATGTATGTGTGCGTTTTCTATGTCCTCTAGTATATAATGTATGTGTGCGTTTTCTATGTCCTCTAGTATATAATGTAGGTGTGCGCTATCTATGTACTCTAGTATATAATGTATGTGTGCGTTTTCTATGTCCTCTAGTATATAATGTATGTGTGCGTTTTCTATGCCCTCTAGTATATATAATGTAGGTGTGCGTTTTCTATGTCCTCTAGTATAATTTTATAATGTAGGTGTTTGTGTTTCTATGTCCTCTAGTATAATTTTATAATGTAGGTGTTCGTGTTTCTATGTCCTCTAGTATAATTTTATAATGTAGGTGTTTGTGTTTCTATGTCCTCTAGTATAATTTTATAATGTAGGTGTTCGTGTTTCTATGTCCTCTAGTATAATTTTATAATGTAGGTGTTCGTGTTTCTATGTCCTCTAGTATAATTTTATAATGTAGGTGTTCGTGTTTCTATGTCCTCTAGTATAATTTTATAATGTAGGTGTTCGTGTTTCTATGTCCTCTAGTATAATTTTATAATGTAGGTGTACGTGTTTCTATGTCCTCTAGTATAATTTTATAATGTAGGTGTTCGTGTTTCTATGTCCTCTAGTATAATTTTATAATGTAGGTGTTCGTGTTTCTATGTCCTCTAGTATAATTTTATAATGTAGGTGTGCGTGTTTCTATGTCCTCTAGTATAATTTTATAATGTAGGTGTTCGTGTTTCTATGTCCTCTAGTATAATTTTATAATGTAGGTGTGCGTGTTTCTATGTCCTCTAGTATATAATGTGGGTGTGCGTTTTCTATGTCATCTAGTATAGATTTATCACAGATGATAATGATTGAGCTAATTAACCCTCGCCGCCGGCGAACCACGTGAGCGAGCATACTAAGACGTTTAGTTAGCACTCATATAATTATAGACTAAGGTGATTAAAGTGTGTGCATTAGTAATTAGTAAGTTGAATGCTCAGCCCGGCCATAGATTAGGCTATATTCACCAACATGTATTGGGTCAGTACAGGAGTCACTCTATGCTGTCACATATCTCATATTAGTAGATTTAGTTTATACACATTTATTTTAGCTCGATTGTGAAACAAGTTCTTATAATTTATATTAATCATTCTCGAGACCTCATTCCTGATGGAATCCATCGACACGAGGGAGAGAGAAAAGGCAATGTGGAATTTAAATGCCTTGCCTAAGGGCACACTCGTAACGGCTCCAGCGGGGCTCGAACTCCAGGCCGTTCGCACCTGAAGCGTACGCGCTATTACTGCTCTATCACGACTTCGACTAACGTTGATTTAGCATTCATTTGTCCAACTTATTATATAGCCAATGAAAGAGCTTTACGCTAGTATTGGATTTAAAGATTTCATTGACAGTTTAATGGAACTAACAATATATACATTTTAAATGCTTTAAAAACTGTTTAGTTAGTCATAAATTATATTACAATTGACATTTATCATTATAATTTTACTATACATATTTTAAAAATTTTAAATACTAAAACAAATGTATTTAAGTTTATTTAAAGTCGCTACCGGTTAGCCATTTGAGCGACGGTCAGTTTACCTAACAACACCTTACCTGGGCAGGCTCCAGCGGTTAACCAGTACTTGGTGCACCAACCCCCGTAAGAAACTGCCAACGTTTTCATATAAAGAGACACGATCTGAGCTGGGCTCGAACTACACATGCAGTTTACATAACTCGGTGAAATATAACATGTACTTTCCTGATATGAGCCATTAAACCCATATTCACTCAATCCCTCTCCCTCACTCCCTCACTCACTCACTCGCTCGCTCCCTCTCTCTCACTCACTCCCTCACCCCTCTCACTCCCTCCCTCCCTCCCTCCCTCTCACTCACTCACTGACTCACTCTCTCTCACTCACTCTCTCACTCTTACTCACTCCCTCTCACCCCCACTCAGTCTCCCCCTCACTCCCACTCAGTCAATCCCTCCTACTCAGTAAATCCCTCCCACTCAGTCAATCCCTCCCTCCCACTCAGTCACTCCCTCTCACTCACTCCCTCTCACTCCCTGTCACTAGATCCACATTTGATTGTTTATTATTTATTAATGTGCAATCTCTTCATATTAAATACATTATGAATTATTTTTGTGAATTAATTTAATACTTCATTCATTTCAGCAAAGATTGAGGGAGAAGAATTTTTTGAACAGTTTCCAGGATTGTGTCAAACGGTCGCTAGTTTCTGTACTATTTCGTGCGTCGCGTCATTAATGACGATTGGCTTACTAAGTCTCAACCGAGTTCTCTTCATTTGTGCACACGACAAATATGAACTGATATTTACAGAATGTAACTGCATTTGTATGTGTATATCTCTGTACTTTGTCGGAGGCGTGCTTGTGTTGCTCAACATGGCGGGAATAGGAGATCATGGATTTGACGGGAAGAGTATGGAATGTATCTGGGACCGCATGGCAACGTATCCATACACGGTTGCCTTCTCGGTAACATTGGTGTGGATACCCGCAATTGTCATTGGTGCCTGCTACATGAAAATATATTTCTTTGTAAGAGCTCATGGGAAGAGAATGCGGGAAATTAACAGTGCGGCAAAATCTAAAAGCTTTCATTTAGCCAAGACTTTTTTCATCATATATATAGTGTTTATTACGTGTTGGGCGCCATATGCGATTTTAATGGTTGTTGATGCGGATAACTCGTTCGCACGGGAAATCCATGTACCCATTGCATTGTTCGCACACCTGCATCCTTCGCTGAACTGGCTTATCTATTATCTTACAAACAAGAAAATTGCGAATGGTTTCCACCAATTACTGAGTAATTCCAAATTATGTCGTTCACTCCGGAACTCAGGAGTAGACACAAACTATAAATCGGAAGTCTCCAACCAAACTACTCACTGATAAAGAACGGTCTAATATCCAATTAGGTACTTTCGTAGTGCCAGAAAAAGCTTACAATTATGTCGTTCACTCATGAACTCAGGAGTAGACACAAACTATAAATCGGAAGTCTCCAACCAAACTACTCACTGATAAAGAACTGTCTAATATCCAATTAGCTACATTCGTAGAGCCAGAAAAAGCTTACGTTCAAGGTAAATGGTGGCGATCGAGGTTATTGAGTACGTATCAAACGACACCATGTTTGAGAAGACTGACACTGACCTTGCTTAATAGCTCATTATGGCATTGGAGATACCTCAACATGTTTGTTGACCATCCGGAAATATTAATATTAACCAAAACGTGTAATATTTTGGCAATAACATTCATAATCATTGCGAATGGAGAGGTACCCGCAATAACGTCCATACATAGCATGTTTATCTAATGCATATGATCGACACACAATTTCGCACAACAGGGCACTATGATCTAAATTCACGAAACTACAATCATGAACTCTGCTATGATCGACACACAATTTCGCACACCAGGGCACTATGAGCTAAATTCACACAACTACAATCATGAACTCTGCTATGATCAGTCTTAATTTCCGAGGATTGGAAACATTTATCTCGTGATAATAATGCTTTAAATGTTCATTCGGTTAAATACCATTCATACACTGAAACAAATGGTGGCGTCCGTGGTCCAATGGTAGAACGTCAGATTTGGATTCAAACTGTCCGGGTTCGATACTCAGTCAGGCCACGTATGTAGTGTCGTGTCATTGAGCAAGGCACCTCACACACATTGCTTAGTACTGGTTAACCGCTATGGTCGGCTAAGCATGCCCAGGAAAACATGTCTAGGTCCCCGCAAGGGGTTTGACATTAATGGAACATGCATACGTACAAACGAATATTCTCTTATTATTTCACTGATACATTTCTATATTTCATTGGCTAAAAGATGTCACCATATAGTTGTATTCTGTATAATAATATAGATATTGCGCTGGGTTGAGGAGGTATTATGGATGATCACCCCTTGGGAACCTTATCTCCCTGGGCTTCCCCATAATGTTCCCTAGGGGAGATAATCCACAATACACCAGAGGTAATATTTATATAATAACTATAATTAAAGTAGTTAATATGAACTGACACAACAGCGTTGGATACTAGTCTGGAATATTTTGATTTTAGTATATTTCTATATAGTATGTATATTTTTATAGAGAGTATACATTTTACATATTCACATGCTTGAATTACATACCTTGTGTTTATGATGTCTTGGGTAGGAGAAGTTATTTGTAAATAGATATTTTAAGATTGTAAATACTGGTTGGAAATATTACATTGTGAAAGTAATAAATATATAAAACTTGTACATAGTATCCTCGTATTAGACGCAGAGCTATACCCAAATAAAACTTCATGGGTTACACTTATAATACATTGCTGTCGAGTCTAGGATTTTATGAAGTATGTATGGCACAATCTGTTGGAAATGGTAATGTATTTTTAGATATACTTAGACAAAGATTAAATGATATAGTGTGTTATCGTGCAATTGTGGTACATTTTGTTTTTCAGTCATATATTGAAATTATTTACCATTCTAAATATCGTAATGCTATGTCACGATTAATATTATCATCACATAATTTAGCAGTGGAATCTGGAAGGTGGCAAAAACCATAAAATTATACCATTTGATGATAGAAAATGCTCAGTATGTAATGTTTTAGAAGATGAATACCATGTGTTACTAGAATGTTTAATATATAAAGATATAAGAATGAACTATATTAATAACTATTTTTGGAAACGACAACATATGTATACATTAAAAGAACTATTTACAGGTGGTAATAATGAAATAATTAGAAAATTGAGTGTATTTATTTATGAAGCTTTTGAAATACGGACATTAAATAATATGTAATGAGACTTTGTATTTATCTTATATTGATGAAATAATTAGAAATGGAGTGAGTTTATGTACAGGGATATTGATATACATTCATTATAACTATACTCATGTTGTATTGCATACTTTGCCTTCTCCACATAATTGCCACCACTATTTGTTAATAGTTTGTATTTAGATTGTTGTACCTTATGGGTCATATTGAAAATAAAATGTCTATATGTGATAACGTATTATTATTCCAATGTTGTAAGTAACATGTTGTAGATTACGTTATTGGGTTGTTCCGGAAAATTATTTACCAGCTTTATAAATAATAGGTTTAATGCATGTGCGAATGCTTACAGATTCTGTTGAGTCTATAATAACATAATTTATAATGTGCATTGAATGGTTTAATATGTCATGGTTTCAAGGGAAAGCAACTATATACATTGTTTGCTGAATATAAAACTAGGATTGTGTTGTAAAATTTAGAAATCCAACATATTTATGATCATGAGTGATGTATTTAAACATATATACATAGTGATGTATTTAAACATATATACATAACGATGTATTTAAACATATATACATAGCGATGTATTTAAACATATATACATAGCGATGTATTTAAACATATATACATAGCGATGTATTTACACATATATACATAGCGATGTATTTAAATATATATACATAACGATGTATTTAAACATATATACATAACGATGTATTTAAACATATATACATAGCGATGTATTTAAACATATATACATAGCGATGTATTTACACATATATACATAGCGATGTATTTAAACATATATACATAACGATGTATTTAAACATATATACATAACGATGTATTTAAACATATATACATAGCGATGTATTTACACATATATACATAACGATGTATTTAAACATATATACATAACGATGTATTTAAACATATATACATAGCGATGTATTTAAACATATATACATAGCGATGTATTTAAACATATATACATAGCGATGTATTTACACATATATACATAACGATGTATTTAAACATATATACATAACGATGTATTTAAACATATATACATAACGATGTATTTAAACATATATACATAACGATGTATTTAAACATATATACATAATGATGTATTTACACGCATGCTCGTTGTTAGATAATGGGAAGACTTATCCTTTTCTTGTTCACTATTCATAAATTATTTTGAAGATATATTGGCACATAGTAGCACAGTGTCATTTAAACCGCCTCCGTAGTCGAGTGGTTAAGGTAGCTGACTTGTATACAACTATAACCTATCCTCACTGATGGTCACGGGTTCGAGCACCGCTCAGAACGTGTCTTTGATATGAGAATGTTGGCAGTTTCCTTGTGTTTAATCATATTTTATTGCATTGATCAAGATATAATATACAAAACATAGGTATAACAATATAGCCTGATAATACAAATGGTTTGGGCCACAAGTTTTAACAACATTAGAAAACGGCCCGCACCAGAACGTCACATTAATGTATAATTAAACAAAGTGACGGATTATGACAAGAAAAGGAAAAACAACAAAAAACCCATACAAAATGGTATAAATATTAAACTAAAGCAATGTTAGATAAATACACGCAGCCCACGATTCCACCCCATCACGCCATGACCCGAACCCGAGACCCAACTAGCACCATCATAGTGATGTAGTATACGTAATGGGTGACAATGCTACACAAACCGACCAGTATTTTTTATGTATGTTTGTACTTCTCCAAATAAAGTGGTATTCTCCTGATCAGATAAGGTCTCAATGCCATGAAGTAATTTATGTGAACTAAGTGGATGGAATGTGCGTGTATTGATAAATAGTGAATGTCGTTCGTTCCTATAAAGGTTACATCTGAAGAAGAAATGTTCTGCGTCCTCAATGCCATGAGTACATGGACAATCGGGAGAATCACGCAAATGGTTGAAGAAGAGGTCGTTGTTCAAATTACTGCAGCGGTTTCTAATACGAGTTTGCATAACAGTACAGTGTCTATCCCCAGTTAAATAATAAGAAGGAACTGCTGGAGATTTGAACTTATTTTTCAGTTCATCCTTAAATGATTGGAGGGTATTTGCATTTCGTGTTGATATATCGAGATCATTCCATAGTTTTATTGAATTTGGAATAACCGATCTGGAGTATGTTTCAGTGCGCCTCGGCAAAGTAACATAGTTAGAGTAGGATCGCAGTGGATAGTCATTGGAATCTCCTATAGTAGGCGGGAAAATAGCATGTAGATAGCTTGGAAGAGTTCCGTTTTTTTCTTTATACATGAGTATTAGTTTCTGAATAGATCTACGATTTGCAAGTGAAACCCAGCCAATTTCTTTGAGTAGATATTGTATTAAGACAGAACGAGTCAAACCTGTGACAAGGCGAGCAGCTTCGTATTGGAGTTTCTCTAAAGTATCCTTTTCATATTGAGTGCAACTGTCCCATACTATTGATGCATATTCAAGTAATGGTCTAAGGTAAGATATGTAGATGGTGTTTAACGTAGTACGTTTAAGTTTAAATTTTAGCATTCTCATCGAGCCAAGTACATGTACTCTTGAAGCTAAGGTAGTAATATTGTTTATATGCGTATGCCATGATCCATCGTGAGTTAACGTGACACCTAAATGTTTATGATCATCAACAAAGTTTAACGCAACGTTATCAAAAAATAGGGATGGAAGTGCTATATTTCGGAATGAGAAGAACATGACTTCAGTTTTGGCTGGATTAAATTTAAATAACCATTGTTTTGCCCAATTAGATAGTAAATCTAAATCAGAATTTAAAACCGTTTCCATGACATCAGATTCCGAAGCAGATACTGCAAGAGTACTATCATCAGCAAATAGTCTTGTGGTACTTATGAGAGAATCGGCTATGTCATTAACATAAACAAGAAATAAGAGGGCCTAGAACTGAACCTTGGTGTACGCCTGCGGTGATCAGTTTCGTATTTGAAAACGATTGGCAAACAAATACTCATTGCGAACGATTGTGAAGATAGTCTGCGATCCAGTTAAGTACATTACCTGAAACTCCAAGTTGTCTTAATTTGAATAAAAGACCTTTATGCCAAACCCTGCAAAACTTTAGAGATGTCACAGAATACCATACATGTTGCCATTTTTTCATCAACAGCTTTACATATTTGATTATATATATCGATAAGTGGAATGACCAGGAAGGAAACCTGATTGATTCTTATAAATAAGATCATTGGAATTTAGGTGATTATATATATATTTAAACACGATTCGTTCCATTACTTTTCCGACACAGCTTATTAACGATATTGGTATGTAGTTAGAAGGTAGAGATTTATCTCCTTTTTTGAAGAGTGGCATAACGTTTGCTAATTTCCATTGAGTCGGATAACAATTTAAGATAATTGATCTGTTGAATAAAATACACAGCGGTTTAGATATAGTTTTAGAGCAACCTTTTAGCATTTTATGACTGATGTCGTCGGGACCACTTGCTTTATTTACTGCTAAATTATTTAAGACGTCAATAACATCTTGCTCAGTTATAGTAAAATGGGAAATATCTGAATTTCTTTCTTGATTAAATTCTGGAAGATTTGCGTTAAGAGTCATCTACCGTTGATATGGAAACAAAATAATCATTTAGGAGCTTAGCTTTATCTACGTCAGAAACCGCAATGTCATGGTGTTCACTATTGAGAGGTGGGATTTGTTCATTGCTACATGAATTTTCTTTGACAAGCATTTTAACTAATTTCCAATATTGTCTAGGGTTTGAATAACTTAGGTCGTTCATGGAGAATTCGAGAGTATTATAGAAATGTTCTCGCAGATGTTTTTTCATATTATCTACTCGATTCCTTAATGATTTGTATTTTTACCAGTCAGAAATGTTTCCGGATTGAGTTGCAGTTTGCTTTGAACGATCGCGTTGACGAGATGTCTTACGGATAAGTGAATTATACCAGGGTTTATCGTTAGGTCGGATTTGTACTAATTTAGTTGGAATACATACCTTTGCTAGTTCTAAAAATGTATGTTCAAAGAGTGTGGTAGCTGCATCAATGAATTCACTGCTCAGAGGTGACCAGTCTGATGAATTTATTAAGTTATTTAGTTTCGTAAAATCGGCTTGTTTGTAATTCCAAAGGCGACGAGTATAGCTCATGTTAGACTGGAAACTACTACCAAAATGGTCGCTAAAATGAGGAGGTGTTCGATGAATACCAGAATTTAATGAAGTGACAGAATTGGTGAGAGCTATTACGTCAATTAGGGTATTTGTGTTATGAGTTATACGTGTGGGTTCCTTAATTAAATTTGTCATGTTATTAAGTATTAGTATATCACGTAATTTATTATTTGTTGCATTTAACTGGTCTTCGTTAATGTCACCAACTAAAATGATGTTACTTGATATTTCGGAGGCCTGTTCAATGAGTATATCACATCTTTGCCAAAATATAGTTGGCGAATTTGGTGGTCTATATATAGTTGCTATGACGAAGCTTTTATTATGATCTTTTATTTGAATGCATAGCGATTCTGGCATATTAATTTCTAGATCATGTAATCTCATTGGCTGTAAACCGGATCTACAATAAGTGATGATACCTCCTGAATGCGACGATACATCTTTGCGAAACATATTATCGAGACCATCGAGTTTTAGGTATTGATCAGAAATGTCATGTGATAAATGTGTTTCGGTAAAAGTTATAATATCGAAATCAAGGAATGTATCTTTAATGTAATCTAATTTGTTTCGGATACTCCTAATATTCTGATGCATTAAGGAAATACAACAATTAAGTTTTTGACATGGTCCAGGGTTTGGATGAACATCACCAGTTAGAGAAAGGAGTAAACGAACGACCATCACACAGTGGCTATATTCTACAAGTAATAGAGTTGGGTTGGAATTATGCTCGTCGTGTTGAGAACTGAGTCTCTTGTAATCGTTTATCAGAAATCTGTAGGACCATTCATAAATAACGATCACGAACATATGTGGTAAACGTGAATAGGTATATGAATTGCAGACTATATTGCAGATGAAACTGTAAGCTAAATTGAGCGTGGTAATAATGATAAGCCACAAACAGTTCATGTGTGATAACAGGATCGTACACAGATTGTAATGGAAATGGTCCATTTTAGCGTAAGCACGCCCCCTAAAGTAGTGCAACCCGATCGCCGCCCTCCAAGCCCCTATGTCATTACCTATGAGGATATAAAGTTAAGGAATTGAACGGGGAGACTGACGAGCGGATGCACCAATAGGTATGTGCGATTGGAAAGAGGGGTCGGAACGAGGCGCGAAGTCAAACGTGAACAGCAGAGGGAAGGGTGGAATCTAAAAAATCAACATGTAGTGCACAAAACATTGCAATGGAAGATTGAAATAATACGTGAAAATTCACGAACATACGAAAAATATGCAGATGTAAATCTGTATACAAAACTAATTAATACTGGGAACTTTATTATAGATTGTAAGCTGGATGTAAAAAGACGAATTAGCGCTAAGATGGTACAAAGAAAAAATCTAAACTACAAAGGAGACAAAAATAGAATCGCGTTGGCGCTATATATGAAAGCTTTATAAATTTGCTACTTAGTTGATAGAGGTCCATTCAACGAGGATACGTAATGTATATTTACGTGTCGAAATTGGGCTATACAATAATAGTGAAGTACAGAATACTAGGTGTTTAAGTAAATTAATTGTTTAATAAAACATCAATAGAAAGCTGCCTTAATTTGGCATCAAGTTAGACAAAATATCTCATTGATTTTATCAAGTGATAGTAGATCACTCTACAGACTTACACGCGATGCCATATATCTTAGAACTTGAAATGAATATACAGTGAGTGATGAAGTTTAAAGATACATATCTATGAAGGAATGTTAAGGGGGGGGGGTCGGAGGCATTCATACTGGGTTCTAAAATGCGAGATCTAATTCACATTGAAGTAACGTGTAAGTGTATCTGAAACAGAAACATAATTGTGTACAACGGCAAGCTATTAACAAAACAATACAAAACTAACACATGGTCGCAAATGTACAAGTACCTACACAAAATAGCATTTTATTCAAACTATGATAAACCGTATGTCACTGCCCACTGTAACAGGTGTAAACATGAGTAGTTTCCCTTTACATCGCTGACCCCGTAACATGTGTAAAACAGGAATAGTTTCCCTTTACATATACGCATAACTAATACATGTCCATCGTATAAGCTGTGTTGACGATATATAATGTGTAACGTTAAACGGCGTATCAATATAATTAGAATTGTTCTGATAAGACCACTATAAGTAATTACTTGTTTGGTTAACAAACCATTATGGCATATAGCGAAGTCAGGAATATTAATAAACAACATGGAGTGTATGGATATGTGAATGTAGCATATTCTCAGACACTGCGAGATCTCAGATATCCCGAATTCTAATCAGGCAAATTTATTTTATACATGAAAATCATAATGCAATACATGGTTTGGCTGAACACGGATGTGGTGCGAGTCTCGGCCATAATGGTTGACAAAGTGATTTTGTCATTACTAAATAGCAAGTTCGTTTTTTATAGTCAACCCGTGTGTCCGAAACCCACAGAACAGCCATATCCGCATAGCAATTATTTAATACTGGCACTGCCTTATTGCAGCTAAATATCACAGCAATAATGAAAGACATATAATATATTTCATGCACAGATCCACAGAGCCTCTGTATAACTGCCACATCAAAATGGGTAGAAAACCAAATGATAAATCTACCTGGGCTTAAATATATATTATCGCATTAACCCATTACATTTGTACATGGATTTAATGTGATGTACAGTTATCAACTGTTTAAAGACATTATCGTGATAGAGTCAGGGGAGGGGGGGGGTATGCAATGTGTTTCATATGAAAAGTGAGAAAATCAAAACATGTCATTGTCCGTCAACATTTAGAGTTATTCATATACAAATAAATAACTGTAAATTAATAAAAGTAGTAACAGTTTATGGGGTGTAACATTGCATACACTTTACGAGTTTTGAAAGTGGGTCGACTATGTCTTTAATATTTCACTTGGGAGCATTACACATCATTATCCCATACACACACAACGTAGGAGTGATAAACATGAAATGATGTTAGAGTAATGTTCAGATATTGAATGGAAAATAGTCTCATATATGTTTTCATGAGTAAGGGACATGGGGTATTTTATCAATGGAAGAGTATGGCATGAATAACAGGAATATATTACCAAGTGTGTGGATAAACATGGATAACAAATGGTAAGTACATTACTCTTTCGAGTAACTACACAGTTCACTGACACACAAACACAGACAAAAATAACTGTTTGGCTTCATGACCCTTGTTTATTTCATGTCCCTGACATAGTCAACAACGCGCTGGCACTTGAAGCGAATTTTGGTGTCTGAATCAGGTTTAAGACCAAACACTTGACATCCAGCAATCCATGTCTTTGCCAGTTTTCTGTCTCTCACGAGCTGGCGTGCCTCAAACCCCATACGTGCACGGTGCCTGGTTAGATTCTCCTGCACGAATATGCCTTTACCTAGTACCTTGCGAGCATCCAGAACCTTCTGTCGTGCCTTTGAGTTTGTAAATTTAACAATAATTTTTCGATTGTAAATTGGACCATCCTTTGGCTTTCCTTTCCTATGGCACTTGTCGATGTCGGAAGGCGAGATACTCAAGACTGGAACCATCTGGTAGAATTGCATTTGCAGCAATGTTGATAAGCTTGGTCTCCACGTTTTCGGTGAGGTCGGTATTGGTACCAGGGTCTCCTGGGATACCAGAAACGTCCAAACACATACGACGTCCGTATTGCTCGAGTTCGTCATTTCGAGTTTCATCGACTCAACTTCATTTCTTAGCTCAGAATTTTCTTTAGCCAGTTTATCAACACATGTAATCAGCTCATTATTTGCAGTTTTAACTTCTGTTGCAATACAGTTCTATTTTAATTTGTGATATAAGCTTTTATGTCATTCACAAGATCCACTTTCAGTTTCGCCGCTATAACATTCCCAATTCTGTCGATGTCAAGATTGCTGAGCTTTGTTCAGATCTATTAGTGGGTGGGGTAATTCGAAATCGTCAATATCTTGTTCGGTATCTGATATAGCTGAAAAAAAGCTGCCTTCAATATATGAATCAGTACGATTCATTTTCTGTTCTTGATTTTGTGTAGGAGAAGACTTATTACGCTTTCGTTTACTCCTCTTATTATTGTATTTTGGCGGCATTGATTATACAGTTATATGGTGGGTGGGATATGACATCGAGTAGATTATCCAGATCTCCGTTTTCAGAAGTCACTGTAATGTCACATTGTTGGCTACAAATGTCTGTAGTATGAACCCTATTACATTACCATTGGTCTCAGGTTGGTCTGTTCCCGGGAATACTTTTTATTTATGAATTTACATGTTTTTTCTCTGAGCGCCAAAAATGACCGCCATACTTGTTTAAACCGGAAGCAGGTTGGTGCAACAAGTACGAGGAATGGTATTGTTACGTATAAACTGCTCGTCGCTCATATGGGCAACCGGTAGCGACGTTAAATAAACTTAAATAATAAATAAATAGTACGAGTGTGTGTGTTTTACGTTTATTTATCGTCGCCACCGGTTGCATATATGAGCGACGCCTCCTGAAGAGATTAGTCATTTTAGATTTTTGGAGGATAGTGCAATGATACAGACATAGACCCATTCCAGAGTCTCCTCTGGTTCTTTTACGTGCACGGTGTAAAGCACAGACACGAGACCTCGGTTTAACGTCCCATCTGAAAGACTGTTAATTTTATTAGGGTCAGACGGGGGATCGAACTTACGATCCCTGGATTAACAGTCCAGCGTGTTACCACTGGAATACAGATCCGTCTTATAAAGGGAATAATATTCGATATATATCATCAGAAATGGTATTCTTCTATTAATAAATCAGGTCGGCTTGACTCTTATCGTTTATATAAATACTCATTTGATTTCGAATGATACCTTGACTGTGTAATAGAGAATACATTCCCAATAGCGTTAACGGAATTTAGAACTTCATCCAATGATCTATTGATAGGAAAAGGACGGCATACACATCTACATCGTAATCAGCGTATATGTACCTACTGTAATACAAATGTGTTAGAAAATGAATATCACTTCCTGATAATTTGTCCTAATCAGCGTATATAATACAAATATATTAGAAAATGAATATGACTTCCTGCTAATTTGCTAATTGGAAGTCGTGATAGCGCAGTGGGTGCGCGTTCACTCCAGGTGCGAAAGATCCGTAGTTCGAGCCCCGCTGGAACCATTACGATTGTGCCCATAGGCAAGGCATTTAAATTCCACGTTGCCTCTTCAGGAATGAGGTTGCGAGAGTGATATAACTTGTTTCGCAATCGAGCGAAAATAAATGTGTTTAAACTAAACTAATTTACCCAAAGTACAACGAATTACGAAATAAATATATACTGGTGGTATCTAGAAGATGGTCAGCGATAGTAAGTACATATCATTTTAGATGTATATTATTTTAATGTTATAGAATGTTCTTTATTATAATGATCTAAAGAAACAGTTCATTCTTGCCAAATATTGGAGAAAACCAAATATGTTCAAATCCAAGTGTTTGTTTATTATATTGTGGCCTCTGTTTAAAGTTCCAGTCATTTCTGACTTATGAGACACCTCTTATGAACATCTGTACTTCCCGAATCCTATCCTTGAAGGCCAGGCGCCAGGGTGATAGGCAATCGGTACTAATGATTAAGGCGTCCATCTACAGAGCGGGAGGTCGAACGTTTGAATCTCGTCAGGGGTTCATTCTGATATGGCCGGTTGGTAAGCGACCAGTCACGGAGACGGTATGTTCTAATCTGTCCAACTTATGAACTCTGAATATACCAATGTCATTAGAGAGTTGAGATATTGTGGATCTGAATTTATGATTGATATATTAACTTGGTTTGGTTTTAAGATTTTCTTGATGTATTGTGTACTATGATTATAGTTATGTTTGTAGTCTTATCCAACAACTGTACATATACCTGTTATCCTGAACGTTTTGAAAATAAAGTTGTAATACTTGTCAAAATAAATTGCTTGTCATTAAATTGGTGTATGTAAACTACCTATACATAATAATAACGTTGCATTAACTCTTTCACCGCCAATGTCGCATACAAGCGACTTTGTAAAAGAGTAGAGAACCCGATTGGACAGAACAGAACATGCCGTCTGATCAGGCTATATGCTGATTGCTCTTCAGGCAGTGGAGCTGAAGCACCTGTCCGAATAGCAAACAACATAGATCCTGATCAGACGCGGCGTTACGCCGCGGCTGATCTGGATCTATGTTGTTTGCACATGCTCTGAATTTATTCGGCGCTGAAAGAATTAATGCGAATGAGTTAGATGATTGAATAGCGTCCGAATTGCTGCAGTGGTTAGCACGCTTGCCTCTCACCAATGCTAGTTCGATCCTCGGACCGGGACGTGTGTGATATGGTTGTCGCCAGAATCGGACAGGTGGCCTTTTTCCGGGTAATCCGATTGCCGCCCACACGAATGGCCACATATATTCTTTCATCGGCGTCAACGAGAATTATTAATATAAATTGTGTAAACTAACGTTTATACGTAAGGTCGGTGGTTCTACCCGGGTGCACGTCCGTGCCTGAAATACTGCTCGGCATGGCCGGCAAAAGTCATGACTTTTTTTTTGACTTTTTTGATTTAAATAAAAAAAATCGATTTAAATCACCAATAAAAGTCAACAGTTTGAAATAAAATTTTTATTACATTTTAAAAACAATAAGTTCAATTCTTTGACAAAGTAATCAAAATTAACACACATTGTCACCCCTGGCCATAAACCACTGCCTAACATTGTGCCCTATCCCCACAGGTAAAAAAGATTAACCTTTTGCACCAAATAACTTTAAATTTGAATTCAGATAACTTGTTTATTTCACTTTAATTGCAAGAAGTCTTTTTAAATGAATTTTTAGAAAAACAAAAAAGTCCAAAAAGTCGACTTTATCTACTTTTTGGGGGTGATTTAAATCAATATTTAAATCATGCCGGCCCTGCTGCTCGGGGTGGCACATTGAGTCTTACTCCACCACTAGTAGCTGGAGACACGCCATACGACCTAAGCCGTTGGTGTGACTTTCAACCCCAGAGTGCATGCGAATGCATTATTAGATAGCCATTTAAAAATTATATTGTAGCCGGTAAACTGGAACATCGTGAGCCCCAACACTTGTAGCAACGCTAAACTCGCCAGGTTGCAGTCTCACAATACCAACTGAATTAAAACCGATATACGCTGATACCGTATAGCTTTATATTGTCTGCTAAAAGTGCATCGGTGACGTATGGTATTATTATGGCAGCAACATAATTGATAATTAAAGTTATTCCTGGAACGAGTTATCCATAGAACGTGATCTTATGTACACATCTATACCAGAAACAATGCATTGAATTGAACTGGATCGATAATTAGTGAAAATAAATCTTGCGATAAAAGCGATTATTTGTCGCCTACAGAAAAAGAAAATAAGGTACTGACTACGTACATCATACTGGGGGACTCTATATGAACTAACTGTGAATGGCAATACCGAAGTTTAAGGCAATACATACATATTATGGGGGAATACCGAACCAAGACAGTATCATAGTAAATACATGGTACAATGGAAACCGCTATCGTGTGTTTTTACTTTTATCTAACGTCGCTACCGGTTGCTCATATGAGCGACAGCTATCGTGTTAATATTATCTTATTTTATACCCTATGAGAATGTGGAAGTTCATCTATGTGCATAGCAATATTAGACTCAATATGCTATCAGTGGTGACGGGAGCATGCCCACATACCCCTCAATTACCACGTTACCATGTGTGCTCAAGTCATTAGTCCGGCCTACAAATTCAAAAATGCTAGCTACGCACCTGTTGCATACATACTTTCTAGATGGAAATACGTACGATACACCGCTGTACACAAGTGTATTAGTATTCATTCTGTTATAATTTAAAAGTATTCGTCAGCTTATATGGCATAAGAAATATATTTCATATTAAATGAACTCCTCCCTGTATGTATGTGACATAAGAAATATATGTCATATTAAATGAACTCCTCCCTGTATGTATGTGACATAAGAAATATATGTCATATTAAATGAACTCCCCCCCCCTGTATGTATGTGACATAAGAAATATATTTCATATTAAATGAACTCCCCCCTGTATGTATGTGACATAAGAAATATATGTCATATTAAATGAACTCCTCCCTGTGCGCATGTGACATAAGAAATATATGTCATATTAAATGAACTCCTCCCTGTATGCATGTGACATAAGAAATGTATTTCATATCAAATGAACATGTCTGTGATTTTGGCGACGGTTCCTCATGCGTAGGATATAACAAACGAAGTGTTCATTTACAAACAAAAAGAGATATTAAGCTCCATTTCTGGCGAACGAAACGTGATTGCGGTAAACGATAAGTCTACTTGCCTAATTGTCGATTCCCAAAAGGGTGAAGTTGATATATATAACCATCATTGTACACATTAGAACACAATCATTTATGAAAAATAATGAAATATGGAGCTCAATCTCATAACTTTGCTAGTATTCAGTTCCATCGAGTCCCGCTGGAGCCGTTACGGTTGTGTCCTTAGGCAAGGCATTTAAATTCCACATTGCCTCTTCTCTCTCCCTCGTGGCGATGGATTCCATCAGGAATGAGGTCTCGTGAGTGATTAATATAAGTTATAAGAACTTGTTTCACAATCGAGCTAAAATAAATGTGTATAAACTACAGTCATCGCATCTGTTCTTATATATAATAACATTTGGAAGGATTATGATTGGTCGTGGCATACACGTAGTTTGTGTTCGTGCTTTATTTGTTGAAAATCAACTGATTAGATCAATGCAATGCTAAATATGCACTAGTGGTATAGTGTGATTAAAATATTGTGTCGATTATATGCATGAAGTTGTTCGATTAGCAGGGACTATTTTCTACGGCGTGTCGGTGCACCCTAATGTAATAAGGTTCAACATATACAGGCAAGCAGAAAGTGTTTCCTTCTTCAAATGTATGTATGTTGTTACTCACGATGGTAATGTGATAAACAGGATATTACACTCGTGGTAATATCAAACCATATTTTATGAAACTCGGTTTGGAATTTTGTTATTAAGCTCGCCAAAAGGAAAGGCTCCCTAGCAAAATTCCAAAACTCGTTTCATAAAATATGGTTTGATATTACCATTTATGACAGCTCTGTTACGCCGCATAGAGCTCCTAACCCATAGAGCTCCTCGAGCTCCTGTCCGATAGAGCTTCTATGCATCAATATGCCCGATCGTCCGGCATTGAGCTCCTCTGTTGTCAACTACTAACACATATTAAACTACTGACTATTTGTATGCTCCCCAAAGGGAGAGCATATAGTTGCCACTTTGTCCGTCCGTCCGTTTGTTCGTCCGTCCGTTCGTCCGGGTACTTCTTGTCCGGAGCATAACTCGAAAAGTATTGAAGGTAATAAAAAGCAAACTTGAAGCAGTGATATAGGGCAATGAGGCGGAGTGCAGAGCGCAAGAACCATAACTCTCTGTGTTGTACTTACTGAATTATGTCCCATTTTCACTTTATTAAAGGCTTGTTAGGCCCCTACTGGTCGAAGACCCGGTAATGGGGACAATAGGATTGGTCGATGTCCATCCGTCATTCCGTCCGCCCATCCCATCGTGCCCGGTCCATATCTCCTAAACCTCTTCAGTCTTCAGGATTTTCACGAAACTTGGGTCAAATGTTCACCTCATCGAGATGACGTGCTGAACCCATGTTCCAGCCATTAGGTTCAAAGTCAAGGTCGCACTTTGAGGTCAAAAGTCAAGTGCCTACATTTCGTGTCCGGTCCATATCACGTAGGTGTGAATAGGTGTTAGGTGTTATTACCTACAACGCGTACGTGCATTTGTATCTACAAGTGCACGTACAAGTCATCTCAACATCTTAATTATCGGAAGTGGGGAGCTCTATGCGTCAGGTTGAAAGACCCATTTTAAAGTTGATGTGTACCTTCGACCGATAGGGCTCTCGGGAGCTATATGCGTGTTTGCTTAACGCATAGCGCTTCGTAGGAGCTCTATGGGTTAGGAGCTCTATGCGGCGTAACACAGCTCCTATATATCTGCTTCAGCAAATTAACTCAACTAATGCTTCTTTACAATTATAATTGAAATCGTCTTGGGCATGTCTGCTAATATCTTCATTCATTGTTATGGAATATGGTCCGCCTCTGCGGTCGAGTGGTTAAGGTCGCTGACTTGTATACAGCTGTAACCTATCATCACTGATGATCACGGGTTCGAGCCACGCTCAGGCCGTTTCTCATTTATATGAAAAAGTTGGCAGTTTCTTACGGAGGTTGGTGCACCCAAGTACTGGTTAACCGCTGCCCAGGAAAGATGTTGTTAGGTAAACTGCCCGAAATGATGCTGATACAGGCGTAAAACCCGAAATATAACATAAATATAACATAATGTTATGGAATATGTATATTGTAAGATATGCATTTTATATTTCCATATATCATGCTACAATATTCAAGATAAAGTATGGATACTAGGAAACATTTCCCGGGTAACACTGCCCAGGTAACTATGCACAGGTAACATTTCCCGGGTAACAATGCCCAGGTAACTATGCAAAGGTAACATTTCCCGGGTAACACTGCCCAGGTAACTATGCAGAGGTAACATTTCCCGGGTAACAATGCCAAGGTAACTATGCAAAGGTAACATTTCCCGGGTAACAATGCCAAGGTAACAATGCAAAGGTAACATTTCCCGGGTAACAAAACCAAGGTAACTATGCAAAGTTAATATTTCCCGGGTAACAATGCCAAAATAACTATGCCAAGGTAACATTTCCCGGTAACAATGCCAAGGTAACTATGCAAAGTTAACATTTCCCGGGTAACAATGCCAAGGTAACTATGCAAAGGTAACATTTCCCGGGAAACAATGCCACGGTAACTATGCAAAGGTAACATTTCCCGGGTAACAATGCCAAGGTAACTATGCAAAGGTAACATTTCCCGGGTAACAATGCCAAGGTAACAATGCAAAGGTAACATTTCCCGGGTAACAAAACCAAGGTAACTATGCAAAGTTAATATTTCCCGGGTAACAATGCCAAAATAACTATGCCAAGGTAACATTTCCCGGTAACAATGCCAAGGTAACTATGCAAAGTTAACATTTCCCGGGTAACAATGCCAAGGTAACTATGCAAAGGTAACATTTCCCGGGTAACAATGCCAAGGTAACTATGCAAAGGTAACATTTCCCGGGTAACAATGCCACGGTAACTATGCAAAGGTAACATTTCCCGGGTAACAATGCCAAGGTAACTATGCAAAGGTAACATTTCCCGGGTAACAATGCCCAGGTAAACATGCAAAAGTAACATTTCCCGGGTAACAATGCCAAGGTAACTATGCAAAGGTAACATTTCCCGGGTAACAATGCCACGGTAACTATGCAAAGGTAACATTTCCCGGGTAACAATGCCAAGGTAACTATGCAAAGGTAACATTTCCCGGGTAACAATGCCCAGGTAAACATGCAAAAGTAACATTTCCCGGGTAACAATGCCAAGGTAACTATGCAAAGGTAACATTTCCCGGGTAACAATGCCACGGTAACTATGCAAAGGTAACATTTCCCGGGTAACAATGCCAAGGTAACTATGCAAAGGTAACATTTCCCGGGTAACAATGCCCAGGTAAACATGCAAAAGTAACATTTCCCGGGTAACAATGCCAAGGTAACTATGCAAAGGTAACATTTCCCGGGTAACAATGCCACGGTAACTATGCAAAGGTAACATTTCCCGGGTAACAATGCCAAGGTAACTATGCAAAGGTAACATTTCCCGGGTAACAATGCCCAGGTAAACATGCAAAAGTAACATTTCCCGGGTAACAATGCCAAGGTAACTATGCAAAGGTAACATTTCGCGGGTAACAATGCCAAGGTAACTATGCAAAGGTAACATTTCCCGGGTAATAATGCCCAGGTAACATTTCCCGGGTAACAATGCCAAGGTAACTATGCAAAGGTAACATTTCCCGGGTAGCAATGCCCAGGTAACTATGCAAAGGTAACATTTCCCGGGTAACAATGCCCAGGTAACTATGCAAAGGGAACATTTCCCGGGTAACAATGCCCAGGTAACTATGCAATGGTAACATTTCCCGGGTAACAATGCCAAGGTAACTATGCAAAGGTAACATTTCCCAGGTAGCAATGCCAAGGTAACTATGGAAAGGTAACATTTCCCGGGTAACAATGCAAAGGTAACTATGCAAAGGTAACATTTCCCGGGTAACAATGCCAAGGTAACATTTCCCGGGTAACAATGCCAAGGTAACTATGCAAATGTAACATTTCCCGGGTAACAATGCCCAGGTAACTATGCAAAGGTAACATTTCCCGGGTAACAATGCCAAGGTAACTATGCAAAGGTAACATTTCGCGGGTAACAATGCCAAGGTAACTATGCAAAGGTAACATTTCCCGGGTAATAATGCCAAGGTAACTATGCAAAGGTAACATTTCCCGGGTAACAATGCCCAGGTAACTATGCAAAGGTAACATTTCCCGGGTAACAATGCCCAGGTAACTATGCAAAGGTAACATTTCCCGGGTAACAATGCCAAGGTAACAATGCAAAAGTAACATTTTTCAATATTGACTTTTTTCCCAATCCTAACTGTGCTATAGCAACTATTCCTATGTTATGTACCATTCTTGAATAACATATTGTTTAAACTAAAGGTAACAATTCCCGGGTAACAATGCCAAGTTAACATTACACGGGTAACATTGTCCTGCTAACAATGAGCTGCAGTGTGAACAAACTCTTACTAAAAGGGAACATGTACGCGCCGCGCCCTATTGTGGAGAATGGCGCCTCGTTTAGTTTAATCATAGTTATTGCATCTATTCTATATATACGATTAATATCATTGATTTGCACAATAATTGTTAATAAATGTTGAAGCAAATGAGTTGGGCCCCACGTTTTTAACAACATTAGTTACGACGCTCCCCAAAATGGTGCCCCGTAAGCTGTAGATGCGGGTCCTGGTGGCCGAGGAGATTGCCCCGCTACATCGTCGCAGTTGTGAGCACACTACATTGACCCCCGACACAATACTATATGGGTATGTAAATTGTGAAATTATTGAAACTTTTATAGATAATAGATAATTGATGTCTGTATTAATTGTTTAATAACCACTCGCATATCTACATTCCTCTTGCAACGGAAAATGATCCCTCCATTGATGTACTTGCTTCCCAAGCATATATCCCTCTAGATTATGGAATGTCATGTACATGACGACAGAAACCTAGATAAAAGACCCCAGTGACGGCATTGGCAGAATCAATCACGTTCCAGTTTGCTCAAAGTTTTACAACTAGTCCATAATAAATAATGTTGAACTCCGGAAATTAAAAAAAGCATACTGGCATACATTTGAAGACATTGGTGAAGATCAAAAGCCTATTGAAAATTTAATTCTAACATGGCTAGGCCGTATACACAAAGAAGGAATTTACCGTGCTTAAATCTACAATAAAACATAGCTTGTAATTGTATGAATATTTGAATATATGTGGTGTTAGCATGTTTCACATATATGTGGTGTTAGCATGTTTCACATATATGTGGTGTTAGCATGTTTCACATATATGTGGTTTAGCATGTTTCACATATATGTGGTGTTAGCATGTTTCACATATATGTGGTGTTAGCATGTTTCACATATATGTGGTGTTAGCATGTTTCACATATATGTGGTGTTAGCATGTTTCACATATATGTGGTGTTAGCATGTTTCACATATATGTGGTGTTAGCATGTTTCACATATATGTGGTGTTAGCATGTTTCACATATATGTGGTGTTAGCATGTTTCACATATATGTGGTGTTAGCATGTTTCACATATATGTGGTGTTAGCATGTTTCACATATATGTGGTGTTAGCATGTTTCACATATGTGTGGTGTTAGCATGTTTCACATATATGTGGTGTTAGCATGTTTCACATATATGTGGTGTTAGCATGTTTCACATATATGTGGTGTTAGCATGTTTCACATATATGTGGTGTTAGCATGTTTCACATATGTGTGGTGTTAGCATGTTTCACATATATGTGGTGTTAGCATGTTTCACATATATGTGGTGTTAGCATGTTTCACATATTTACTAGAAACATCGTCATTTACAAATAAATGACAAAACCGCATGTTGGCTCATTGTTTTCTATGAATGAACTGCGACTCACGCATTTTGGGATGGAGATGCTTAGATAAATGTATATACCTATGTGGGGGCTCTGGGCGGAAGTATGGCAAATGCAAATGACAGCCAGTTGCGGTGTTTTGGTGCTGAGCCCCGGGGGGACAACACGGGGGCAGTTCAAATAAAACATAGCTTGTAATTTTATGACGACATTGGCACACTCTAAATGATAACACCAACCATGTTTGCGCCTTTAAGATATGGTGGTTATATTAAAATGGAAATACAATTTGTATTTGTCGTCGAATAAAACATGGTTTGTCGATCTCAGCTACGGAATTAACCACTCGATTATTACTACGCGTCAGAACTCCAAACAATGTTTTATTCCCCAATTAATAACTGAAATGCGAATATTATTTCTTAATTCATAGGGAAGTTCCTCACTATGTTTAGTTAAGCAACATGTTGTTTTAGAAATTCAAACTGAGTAGGGTATTATTATACCTTCCCATACAACACAATGTTTTGCTTACACGTACCATGTAATATTTGGAAAATCTCGAAATATATTCCCCAAATGTTACCGAGGTGTTACAATGCAATTCAAATATTAGGTAAATGCTTGTCTAAGTATAAACAAACGCAGATATGCAAACACTGTAAACATCTAACGTATGATTCAACTGTTCACGTTATACATTACTGTCGTCATACATTATACTTAAGACAAGTTCTGTGGTCAAACGTTATTAACATGTGTGGTATTATTGTATTTTATAATTCCACATTAACTCGTCCACACAGTCAAATAGTGCATCCTTTGTATGGTATGAGTTACTATAACGTGAATCATAGTGATGCATTATTGCACAATATTCTTGATATATTGCATAACATGTTCATATGACTGCTAGATTTACTGTATAAAATGATTACTGTATAATTATGACTGCTTGATATATTGTATGAACTGTTCATATGTCTGCTTGATATATTGTATGAACTGTTCATATGACTGCTTGATATATTGTATGAACTGTTCATATGACTGCTAGATATACTGTATGAACTGTTCATATGACTGCTTGATATACTGTATGAACTGTTCATATGACTGCTAGATATATTGTATGAACTGTTCATATGACTGCTAGATATACTGTATGAACTGTTCATATGACTGCTTGATATACTGTATGAACTGTTCATATGACTGCTTGATATATTGTATGAACTGTTCATATGTGACTGCTTGATATAGTGTATGAACTGTTCATATGACTGCTAGATATATTGTATGAACTGTTTCTGTGACTGCTAGATATACTGTATGAACTGTTCATATGAGACTGCTTGATATATTGTATGAACTGTTTCTGTGACTGCTTGATATACTGTATGAACTGTTTCTGTGACTGCTAGATATATTGTATGAACTGTTTCTGTGACTGCTAGATATATTGTATGAACTGTTTCTGTGACTGCTTGATATATTGTATGAACTGTTTCTGTGACTGCTAGATATATTGTATGAACTGTTTCTGTGACTGCTAGATATACTATATGAACTGTTTCTGTGACTGCTTGATATATTGTATGAACTGTTTCTGTGACTGCTAGATATATTGTATGAACTGTTTCTGTGACTGCTTGATATATTGTATGAACTGTTTCTGTGACTGCTAGATATACTGTATGAACTGTTTCTGTGACTGCTAGATATACTGTATGAACTGTTTCTGTGACTGCTAGATATACTGTATGAACTGTTTCTGTGACTGCTAGATATACTGTATGAACTGTTCATATGACTGCTTGATATATTGTATGCATTATTTCTGTGACTGCATTGAACTGTTCATATGAGTGCTTGATATAGTGTATGAACTGTTTCTGTGACTGCTAGATATACTGTATGAACTGTTCATATGACTGCTTGATATATTGTATGAATTGTATCTGTGACTGCATATGACTGCTTGATATATTGTATGAATTGTTTCTGTGACTGCATATGACTGCTTGATTTACTGTATGAACTGTTTCTGTGACTGCTAGATACACTGTATGAACTGTTTCTGTGACTGCTTGATATACTGTATGAACTGTTTCTGTGACTGCTAGATATACTGTATGAACTGTTTCTGTGACTGCTAGATATATTGTATGAACTGTTTCTGTGACTGCTTGATATATTGTATGAACTGTTTCTGTGACTGCTTGATATATTGTATGAACTGTTTCTGTGACTGCTAGATATACTGTATGAACTGTTTCTGTGACTGCTAGATATATTGTATGAACTGTTTCTGTGACTGCTTGATATATTGTATGAACTGTTTCTGTGACTGCTAGATATACTGTATGAACTGTTCATATGACTGCTAGATATACTGTATGAACTGTTTCTGTGACTGCTAGATATACTATATGAACTGTTTCTATGACTGCTAGATATACTGTATGAACTGTTCATATGACTGCTAGATATACTGTAGGAACTGTTTCTATGACTGCTAGATATATTGTATGAACTGTTCATATGACTGCTAGATATACTGTATGAACTGTTTTTGTGACTGCCAGATATACTGTATGAACTGTTTCTGTGACTGCTTGATATACTGTATGAACTGTTCATATGACTGCTAGATATACTGTATGAACTGTTTCTGTGACTGCTAGATATACTGTATGAACTGTTTCTGTGACTGCTAGATATATTATATGAACTGTTTCTGTGACTGCTAGATATACTGTATGAACTGTTCATATGACTGCTAGATATACTGTATGAACTGTTTCTGTGACTGCTAGATATACTGTATGAACTGTTTCTGTGACTGCTAGATATACTGTATGAACTGTTTCTGTGACTGCTAGATATACTATATGAACTGTTTCTGTGACTGCTAGATATACTATATGATCTGTTTCTGTGACTGCTAGATATACTGTATGAACTGTTTCTGTGACTGCTAGATATACTATATGAACTGTTTCTGTGACTGCTAGATATACTATATGAACTGTTTCTGTGACTGCTAGATATACTATATGAACTGTTTCTGTGACTGCTAGATATACTATATGAACTGTTTCTGTGACTGCTAGATATACTTATGAACTGTTTCTGTGACTGCTAGATATACTATATGAACTGTTTCTGTGACTGCTAGATATACTATATGAACTGTTTCTGTGACTGCTAGATACACTGTATGAACTGTTTCTGTGACTGCTAGATATACTGTATGAACTGTTTCTGTGACTGCTAGATACACTGTATGAACTGTTTCTGTGACTGCTAGATATACTGTATGAACTGTTTCTGTGACTGCTAGATATACTGTATGAACTGTTTCTGTGACTGCTAGATATACTGTATGAACTGTTTCTGTGACTGCTAGATATACTGTATGAACTGTTCATATGACTGCTAGATATACTGTATGAACTGTTCATATGACTGCTAGATATACTGTATGAACTGTTCATATGACTGCTAGATATACTGTATGAACTGTTCATATGACTGCTAGATATACTGTATGAACTGTTCATATGACTGCTAGATATACTGTATGAACTGTTCATATGACTGCTAGATATACTGTATGAACTGTTCATATGACTGCTAGATATACTGTATGAACTGTTCATATGACTGCTAGATATACTGTATGAACTGTTCATATGACTGCTAGATATACTGTATGAACTGTTCATATGACTGCTAGATATACTGTATGAACTGTTCATATGACTGCTAGATATACTGTATGAACTGTTCATATGACTGCTTGATATACTGTATGAACTGTTCATATGACTGCTAGATATACTGTATGAACTGTTCATATGACTGCTTGATATACTGTATGAACTGTTCATATGACTGCTAGATATACTGTATGAACTGTTCATATGACTGCTAGATATACTGTATGAACTGTTCATATGACTGCTAGATATACTGTATGAACTGTTCATATGACTGCTAGATATACTGTATGAACTGTTCATATGACTGCTTGAAATGAAGTGCAAAATAATAATATGTATAAATATGTATGTAATTGTATGCCTTGTCACTCACTGTATGATACATGTATATAGTCAATGTACATGTATAGGGTATTGATATATGCTTATACTGTTTTGCTCTCCGAGGACATAGAAAACGCACACCTACATTATATGAAACGAAATACGAAGGATTCCATCACAGCTATATCACAGCTTTATTACAAAACACAAACTGAACAACTAAAACTATTCCAAAATGTTTATAACTATATAGTTATTGTTTTTCATGTAAAAACACACTTATCCGAAGTGTGCGTTTTCTATGTTCACTAGGCTAGTTTGCGTGATATAGCAAAATAATGTATACCAACATCATCGGCAAATGATACTAATTGTCGTTTAGTGATTATTAAAACTAGAAAGTGTAGGTCAACTTAAGATAATATTTTATATTCGATGGTAAACGTTCATATATTTACTGCAATACTAATCGGATGATCAATCCGAAATCGGAAGGCGACGTAACTCTTATAGAAACATACACGTATCTTTGTCATTGATAGTCTCCCTTGCACCATCATTTCAGTGTGATGCCATTTGATCCTATCGTATTTGATATGCTGTTAAAACTAGTGGCCCAGTCCTTTTGCTTCTCCATTATATATAATTTTATATATATCAATACAACTCCAATGGACAAACATGATACGGATTAATTAAATAAGATATAAACATATGTTTGTACCATATATCTTATTTAATTATGTCGTATCATGTTTGTCCATTGGAGTTGTATTGTACATTGAATATAAAGAATGCAATACAATATGATTAAACTAAACTATTCGGCATCGGCACTTTGTTCTCTCTTCTTAGTTACGTAAAACAGTTTCAGTGACCGTCGATATAGTTTACCTGGTCAGTCAAATAAATATATTTTAACACCGAGACTTGGGCCGTATTGAGTTTCTGATCATATCAACTTACATTTTGACAGAAGTCAAACAGTGAAAAATCGACAGACCGGAACACAGGCTACAGTGACAGATTTGACAATGACTAATGAGTGATCTGGATAAATTGACACAATTACATAACGGTAGATAACTCTGAATGAATAGTATTGCTTAATAGTTATAATACTTACTTCCCATGTCATAATGTTATCGTATGATACTGTTATATGACATTATATGACAGTATATTCATAAGTATTCATAAGTATTCATTCATAAGTCGACTTCTGGAAGAAGGCTGTCCTCAGCCTCTGACTCCAGCTCTTCGTTATTTGTACTGTCGCGTCCGGTTGCGATTTGGTCATTATAATTATACAATATGTCTTGATTTTTCCAAATTTGTCTAGACGTCTCTCAAAAGAAGGTACTGACTTTGCACTTATAACACTGTCTGGTAGGGAATTCCAGGTGTCTATCACTCTGTGAGTAAACGAGTATTTTCTGATGTTCAGTCGTGCCCTTGGTTTATATATTTTCTGGGTGTTTCCTCTTGTTGAATTGTTGTCTCTTTAAGTTGAACAGTTTCTTGGGCGGAAAGTCATATTTTTCATTCAGGATTTTGAAAACTTCGATCATGTCTCCTCTCGTTCGTCTATATGTAAGTGTCGGTAATTTGAGTTTTTTCAGTCTCTCAGTATATGACAACTCTGACAATCCGGGAACTAGCTTTGTCGCTCTTCTTTGCACATTTTCAATAGTTGTAATATCTTTCTTTTTATATGGGTTCCAGATGGGTTGGCGTATTCCAAATGTGGTCTAACTAATGCGGTATACAAGAGTCTGAATGTAATGCAATCTATATATTCAAACGATCTTCTTATTACACCTGCAATCGAGTTTGCTTTGTTCACCTTCTCAGCTATGTGCTTCTCAAATGTCAATTTATCATCAATGATTACTCCAACATCCTTTTCTGACCGACTTTTATTCATTGGCGGGTATTCAGCTTTTAAACTATATTGGCGTTCTTCCAGTCTATTTCTGCCAATTGACATGGTATGGCACTTATCGGGATGAAACTTTAGGAGCCATGTTTCTGACCATGCGTGCATGCAGTGTATATCCTCCTGTAGTAAGTCTCTATCACTGTTAGTTCGTATGTCCCTGAATATGTTAGTGTCATCAGCATATAGGATTACTTTACTTCCATTTGGTAATGCATCTGGCAGGTCATTGATGAAGAGGACAAACAGCATCGGACCAAGTACAGACCCCTGGGGAATTCCGCTGGTTACTGGTTTCCATTCGGATGGTTGGCCATTAACGACGACTCTCTGTTGACGGGCTTGTAAGAAACATTCAACCCATTGAATATACTTTGGTCCAAACTGATATATCTGAAGTTTGTGTAATAGCCTTCTATGTGAGAATTTGTCAAACGCTTTCATGAAGTCGCAGTAGGCTACGTCAATACTTCCACCCGAATCCAATATCTCTGTCCACTGATCAAGCACTGTTAATAGCTGTAACACTGTTGATCTACCCGATATGAATCCAAACTGTTTGTCACTAAATAAATTGTAGGTTTTCATATGTTCCACCATGCTTTCACGAACTATACTTTCTAGAACTTTACAGAGAATACATGTCAAGCTTACAGGTCTGTAGTTGCCTGCATACTTTGTGTCCCCTTTTTTGTATAGTGCTGTGATGTTAGCCGTCTTCCATTATTGTGGTATTTCAAAAGATTGTAAACTATTACTGAATATAATGTATATCGGTAATGCAAGAACATCACTCAACCCCTTCAATATTCTAGGACTTATGTTGTCAGGGCCGGGCGATTTATCTATTTTTAAGTTTCGTAATTTTTTCTTCACTATTTCTACATTAATATTAATATTGTCAGTCATTGGTATTTCCTTTGGCACAATCTCTGGTAGTTCATCACATGGGTCTTCTGTAAACACCGAGGAGAAGAATTCTCCTAGGGAATCCTACTCTTTATCAGATGTAGTAAGTGTGTCCCTCGCTTCATTCTTATATAAGTCTGGTATTGAGGATTTAGTCTTAGACTTTGATTTTACTTATGTCCAGAACCTTTTCGGGTTTGATTTAACATTCTGTGCAATATGTTCCTCATGATGTTTCATGGCTGTTCGTGAGTCACGTTTGACTTGATTCCTCACTCTGTTATACTCCTTCTCTATTTTACTGTCCCCACCACTCTGTATATACCTCTTCCATAGTCTTTCTTTCCTTTTAATCTTTGTTTTTAATTTTATGCTTACATTAAATTTGCTCTTCCTGTTATATCTAACTGTCCGTTTCGGTACACATGATCCTACTGCTGCGTTAATTTTTTCAATGAATATTTTCCACTGGTTGCTAACATCGTTTCCTGCCATAATAGCATTCCAATTAATGTCTAACATAGCTTTCATTTTGCTAAAGTCTGCTTTATTGTAATTAAACCTAGTTTTGCATGTATCCTTTTCTGTGTATCCATGAAACTGAAATTTAATCAGTGAATGGTCACTTTTGCCTATTGTGTCTTCAATCGTAACATCACTAATCATCTCCTCTTCATTGCTGAATATGAGATCTAGTAGAGATGGATTGTTGTTTCCCCTGCCTCTAGTTGCTTCATGTATGTGCTGATACCAATAACAGTCTCTGATGCTTTCAATACATTTAAAATGCACATCACCTGATCCACTGTGTGTGGTACAATTCTCCCAGTTAATACACGGAAGGTTAAAATCACATACAACTATATAATGAGCATATCTCAACTCATTCAATGTTTTTAACAAATCACACAATTCGTTGTTATTGCTGTCCTCTGAGCTTGGACTCCTGTATATGGATGTGAATAGCAATTTGGTCTTTATTCGCATGATTAATCTCCACAGACATAAACTCGTTAAAGTTACTTTCAACAGATACTGGTGTATATTTCACTGTAGATTTTATATAAATAAGCAACCCTCTTCCTGGATCCGCTTTGCCTAAGTTGCAATGTACAAATTTATATCCATCCAAGTTGTATTCTGCAGCATTTCTTTAAAATCTAAAGTTTTTCGGCTTCACTTCATGAATAGCTATAATAGTCGGCTCAGTGGTCATAGTTTCTAATCTGAATTTCAGCTCGCACAACTTCTCATTAGTAAACGTATCAACATTACTGAACATTAAATTCAACGCATTTACATTATTTACATTAGCACTATTCCGGTCACCGCTATTTACTTTTCTGGCACAGGAAGCCGCGCTCCCCCGCTTGATTTCTTTATCTTTATTATTTTCCTTTTGCATTTGCCTTGCCTCTCTCCGCAGCCTAGAGTCCTCCTTTCGTTCCTCTTGACTCATATCATGTTTATATTGTGTTTGATAACTGTGTATAAATGCAACCCGATATTGAGGACGATACTATTACACTAAGATATAGTGAAACACGCTTTTATTTTCACTAAGTGAGTGCATCTCATTATACCTGGTCGATACCAACTACCTGGATCACCTATATCATGTTTATTTTATTGGTTTTCTGTTTGTATACATATTTCACATATTGTGTTGGACAAGTAACACTGAAATGGTACATACGACAACATTACGTTTGATTTGCTCACATGTCTCGCATTTTCTGACTCACGGAAATCAAATTGCGAGTGGTTCGAAAAGGGTTACTTTAGTTTAAACTTTATTTATTTTACAACGATTGCAAAGTTTTAACAACTTATATTAATCATCGTCGTTGGCGCGGATGAACGCGTATGTGTGGTCATTCGTGTGGGAGGATACAGGAGTACCCGGAGAAAACCCATCTGTCCGATCTGGCGACCACAGTACCATCTCACATACTTCCCAGTCCGAGGATAGAACCCGGGTTGCATTGGTGAGAAGCGAGCGCGCTAACCACTGTGCTAATCGGACAGCCTACTAGGGATTACTTTAAACAGAATATCATACTATTAATCAATATTTACATTTTTAAAACATTAATATACTAGACCATTATTATGGATTCAATTAAAAGCTAATAGCTTATTTAGATTTTCTCCGTGACATATAGTTGTCTTATGGCATGGTGTGTATGTAAAAATACTATGTATACACTTAATATAATTATATGAATAAGTTTCATTTAACTGTAAGGCTATACATGTAAATAATAAAAAGCAAATAGTGTGGAGACGATGATGGCCCAACAGTCATATTAAAGGTTGCAGACATCCTTGGTGACTCTGTGACTATTTGGAGAGCACATTTGTCGCATGAATTGTTTCAACATATTCAAATTCAAGCGGCACAAATGCGATGTACACTAAACCTGTTGGCGCAATATGCTAGAAGTCGTGATAGCGCAGATAGTCCAGAGTTCGAGCCCCACTTGAGCCGTTACGAGTGTGCCTCGTGTCAGTCAAGGCATTTACATTCCACGTTGCCTCTTCTCTCTCCCTCGTGGCGATGGATTCCATCAGGATTGAGGTCTCGAGAGTGATTAAGTTGTAAGAATTTGTTTCATAATCGAGCTAAAATAAATTTGTATAAACTAATATGCAAGAAGTATGGGCTCAACCATCATTTTTACCTGGGCGGTGGACAATTGTATCTATCATTTAAGCCAACATAATCTAGTTCTATAACTGAAACAATATGACGAATAGAAATGTGTTTAGCTGAAATAGTGTCATGGATGAACAATAACATGTTAAAACTGAATTCAGACAAAACCGAAGTCATCCTCTTCACATCAAAGCAGAAGGTCTCATTGAAAACATAACTGGGCATGTATGCGGTTCCGCAATAAGATAAATCAACCAGTGTAAGAAATTTCAGTGCACTCCTAGATTCAAAAATGGACATGGACAAACATATAAGCTATGTTTGTCGATACAAACATATCAGTTATGTTTGTCGATCTTGCTATGCACAGTTGCACCGGATAGAACACATCGGAGAGTACATCACTTCCTATGCCACACAATTATTAGTGAACTCCCTAGTTACGTCGCGCTTTGACTACTGTAATGCCCTTCTGTACGGTGTTCCAAAGTACAGTTTAAATAAACTTCAAAACGTCCAGAACAATGCAGCACGACTCATCACAAAAACTCGCCGTTACGAACACATATCACAGGTGCTCAAGGAACTTGTACAGCATAGGGTGGGGTTTAACATTCCCATCCACACCTATAAAGCTCTACATGACCAAGGCTCGAAATACAGCAAATACCTGATTGAAATATACAGACCTGCGCGAAAGCTGAGATCGGAAAACTCATAAAAACGTGTTGTTCCAAACTCACGTTTTGTAAGATATGAACAGAACAGAAGTTTTTTTTGGCAGACTTGTACATACATACATCGTCTTAACAAAACTAGTAATACCATATATATATATTTAATGATCACATGACAATTAAATATAAGTGAGAGTGATAAATAAAATTTGGCAATTACACATTTATATTATTTCTAATAACTAAAGACAATTTTATAAATTTGGCTAAATAATGTATAGTGGTATTATTATCGGAACTCATAAGATTATTAAATTTGAAAACAGAAGGTCTATTGCAATAGTGTGCATCAATAAATTGTTTACGTAGGTTCTTATAACATGGACATATACAAATAAAATGATAAATATCTTCGATATCTCTCGATCCACAATATAAACAATACCTCTCGTTCCTTGGAATTTGATTCCTGCCATATCGACCCGTTTGCACACGGAGAGAATGACCGGCTATTCTAAATTTGGTAAAAACACAACGTGATACATAAGGTAAATAATCCAGGTAACGCTCGTAAGAAAAACAATGTCTAAAACATTTATAGTCTGTAAGTGCAGAACTACGATCGACGGTACCATACCATTCCTGTAAATAGACATCAATAATACGCTGTTTGAAAATAAAAGGAAATGACTTTAAAGAGACACTATGAGGATCCATGAATACATGTGAGAACCCATACTGATCTAGTAGGGCCTTAACATTTGAGACCCAATTTGTATGACCTAAGTGACAATCAGACACTCCCTGATCATACAATTTGCTAAGTATAATATTGTTGGTGTCTACCAATTTGCACCAATACTTAATAATCTTACAATAGCGACTGATAAAAAGAGGATAACGAGCGAGTTCACCATATACCCCAGCAGAACAAGTACTTATTCTAACATTTAATATACGTTTGCAGAATTTTAGGTGAACCCGTTCAATATCTTTGGATTTAGTAAAGCCCCATATTTCAGATGAATAGTTAAGAATAGATCCCACAAACGAATCAAATAACTGACAAAGAGTACCTGGTTTTAAAGGAACTTTTTTACAATTATATAATAGCATGTTTAAAGCCTTAAGTGATTTACCAATTAAATGCTCGTTATTCAGCGCAAAATTACCAGTATGTTTAAAAATTGTTCCCAAATAGTTAAAACTATCCACTACGTCTATATCAACACCATTATATGACCAACATTCGTTACCTTTTAAACCACCCCGCTTTCTAAAAACCACGAGTTTCGTCTTTGTCTCATTTACCTCTAGACCCCATGTGTTACAATAAGAATGGAGCAAATTTAAACTATTCTGTAAGTCCTCAGGTGATTGACCAAATAACACCATGTCATCCGCGAAAAGTAACAAAGTTAATATAATATCATCAATTAATAATCCTGAGTTAACATCTCCCTGCAAATATAGCTCTAAATCTTCTAGGAATAGGGACACTAAAACTATATGGTGGCAGAAGTTTACAACATCATTGTGGAATGCATTCTCAGATGTTATACTACACTGTGATACACTCGTAGCATTCAAAAACAATCTAAAAACACACGTTAACAAACACTATGGAGTGTAAATCATACGAAACATTTTAGAACATTAGCATAGTGTAAGAGTCAAATGGAGTCTATTCCGAGGAGAGTATCACATGTGTAGCGGGAGCCTTGTATGTAGGGATCGACCCAATTACTGGACCGGCTACACTGTGAATCACTTCCTGGAAGTGGAGTTTAGTTTGGTGTATCCATAGCATTTTAATTCTTAACCTTTATTATTCTATGTACTTTTTTGATAAACATTTTACATTGTTTTATTTTTATTATTATATTTTTATTTTCTTTATTCCTACCAAATTAATGTCCATAATGACTATTGTATGTTGTAAAAATGTCTTACTATGCAAAGTTAATGTTAAGCACTTTTGAACGTATACTTTCTGTATGAAAAGAGTGCTATACAAATCTGGTATAATTATAATAATAATAATAATATAATAATATTATAAAATGCGAGGCCCTGTGACTCAGGCGAGGAAATTGAGAATCCCTGTGATCGGTTTGAGACATTTTAGAAACTGTCGCAAACAGTCGCAGTCCAGTATGATACAATAGCTGAAGATCACAATGACCATAGTTTATTAATGTTGTATAATATTAACGGTGACTACAAGTTTATACCAATACTTAATAATTTTATAATAGCGACTGGTAAATAGGGGATACAGAGCGAGTTCACCATATACACCAGCAGTACAAGTACTTACTCTAGCATTTAATATTCTTTTGCAGAATTGTGGGTGAACTCGTTCTATATCCTTGGATTTTGTAAATCCCCATATTTCTGACGAATAGTTAAGAATAGATCCAACAAACGAATCGAATAACTGACACATTGTACCTGGTTTTAAAGGAACTGTTTTACAATTATATAATAGTATATTTAAAACATTAAGTGATCTACCAATTAAATGCTCGTTATTCAGTCCAAAATTACCAGTATACATACATATTTTCCCCAAGTAGTTAAAACTATCCACTAAGTTTATATCAACACCAATATATGACCAACTTTCATTTCTTTTAAGTTTTCGAAAAACATGAGTTTTGTCTTTGTCAAAATTACTTCTAAACTCCACATGTTACAATACAGATGAAGCAAGTTTAAACTATTTTGTAATACCTCCTGTGTTTGGCCAAATAACACCATGTAGCACCGTGCATACCGCTGTAACTTATCATCATTGATGGTCACGGGTTCGAGCTCTGCTCAGACCGTGTCTCTTTATATGAAAACGTTGGCACTTTGTTACGGAGGTTTGTGCACCAAGTACTGGCTAATCGCTGGAGCCTGCAAAGGAAATGTGTTGTTCGGTAAACTGCCCGTCGCTCAAATGGGCAACAGGTAGCGACGTTAACTAAACCTAAGTTTAACAAGAAAACCTATTGCATATGAATATATAATATAAGGACGATTGAAAACTCACTCTGCATAATACACACTCGGGTAGTGCATTGAGTGAATGTATATAAATTATAAAGTGCATACTTTAGTAATTAAATGTAAACATGTTAGGTAAACATGTTGACAATAACATGAACACCCCTGTCCAACATAATAGTATATACCACATCCCTGCTGGAACATCCGCGAATGATATGGGAACCAATTATTGTTGCAGAATTTCAACTACGTAAATAGATTGACCTGGCCATTTCTGGATCCCAGCTCAAGCCTGTAATTCTATGCGCACACAAAGTGAGAGCTTGGAACTAGTTCCCTGAAAACAATTGGACAATGTTAATACCTATAATACGAATACATTGCAGTAATTCTTATCACATAAATTCACATTCGTCCAGAAAAAAATATATTGTGATAGAATAGAATAGAATAGAAGCAATGGTATAAACAACAGAATAAAAGAAAAATAAACGTATAAAATGACAGCATGGTAACATAAAATAGAATATGTATGTTCTTATTGGGAAGGGCCAATTACTAATGTTGTTCAGAACTTGTGGCCCAACCCATTTGCCTTTGCTCTTATTATATATGTCTTTGAATTTATTATGTACATGTATATAGCAATACAATATGATTAAACTATTGAAAACAAAACTAGCGGGGAAATAATTCTGGCGAAGACATTAGTCACGTGGTACGATGTAGATGCAACCATAAAATCCAATATAGTATGTACTTCACATTATGCTGTATGATAGCTCACGCGCACATTATGTTCACATTCAGTGCTCACTATATGGAATTGCATACGTTGTGAACTATTGAGATATTCTGCTTGGAAGTAAATTAAAACACGATTAATTAATAATTCTTAATTACTGATTCTTTAAATTTTGAGTCATGTAATTTATCGTGTTTCAAGTAGGACATGCATATATTTAATTCAGATTTAGGAATCTATAATTCCAGTCTTTATATTGTTCTTAGAAAATGGAAATGCACGTGTTTCAACGTATTAAAATATTCACATTTGAAATTAAATATAAATAATAAATAATTTAATTAAACTTTTGTTTCTCATAATTCCTGAGTATTTATAATGGCAATATGGAATGCCATGATAAAGTATTATACTATTGAGGTTTGAAATAATGAATACCTATGTACTTACACCAACGCATCTCCTAATTATTATGTTGTGATCTACACTCAACAAAATTCCTAATTTTACAATATATGAAGAAAAAGAAGAAGACTCGTTTATTAAGACACAAACATAAACAGTTCATGGAGCACATACATGTAATATCAATATGCATATCATCGTATATAATACATTTTACTACAGATCGTTATGCAATGAATTGCTGTATAAGCAACCGGTATAAAATGCATTAAATAACAATAAGAACATATGTAAATTGTATGCTTATTAGTTGACTCCAAATGTTATAAAACACCGGGTGACCGATTCGTTGAGTGTGCGTGATAAATGCATGTACACTCCAGGATGTAGTCATTGTATTACTTTCCTTTCACGATTAATAAAATGCATTTCAACCATTCTAATAATCGAGTCTATATTAGAATGGTTGAAATGCATTTTATTAATCGTGAAAGGAAAGTAATACAATTCTAATAATCTAGTCTATAGACTCGATTATTAGAATGGTTGAAATGCATTTTATTAATCGTGAAAGGAAAGTAATACAATGACTACATCCTGGAGTGTACATGCATTTATCACGCACACTCAACCAAATTCCTAATCGGTCACCCGGTGTTTTATAACATTTGGAGTCAACTAATAAGCATACATATAACAAACACAATACTTATAGATTAAATTATAAAACAGTACATAGTCATTTGAATATTTATTTATTTAAAAGAGAAGTATTTATCGCATGTACAATATAAACCACTAGTATATTACAAAGATAAAATCAATGGACAGTACATATATATTATATCTTTATTTCTGTCTCATCTATGTACAGTACATACATTTCAATTTATATTATAACACATACATTGCACATAGCCATTCTACAAAATTAATGAGAATTATAAGAGACAATAGCATATTACAATACGTGAGCCGTGTTTTACTTTCTAAAAACTATGTAACAGTCGCTAATCGTAACACTAAATATATTTAAAATACTTGTTGTTAAGATTGTGACAGGGAAAAGAGAAACATCGCGCACATTAGAATGTGATTTAAGAAATCAGAACCACCTCTGATCAGATCAGGGATGGATGGATTAGCAGCATTTACATAGTTCACATACAAATGTGTTCACAAACAAAATAATGTACACATAATTAACATAGATAAGAACTAGGACGCTGTAAAAAATTAAAGCAGGTTTTGTATGTTCGTATCGGCCCAGTTTCAATGCGTAGAGGCGCAACACCACAGCGAAACTTAGTAAATGCAGAACGGTGACTAAATGGCACAATAATGTTACAATACTGTTCAACATCGAAATCTAGTTTGAAAAGCTGGTAGGTTCGTAGTGTGTTACGGCCGTTACCAGACAGGTTATATAGTATAGGCGTGTGCATGTACCAAGGTCCAACTAAATACAAAATCGACAAAAATGTTATTTAGCATAGATAAAATAGTTTGGATCGGCCATGGCTAATTGTTGAACGCCCCGCGCTATGCAGTTTGTGTGGGATATTTTTTGACGCTACAGCGCCCCCTAGCGGAAGCATCCCTTCGAGCAGGGCGCCATTTTGATGCTGGAAGATAACCTGCTTTAAATTGCAGTGACTGTTTACGTCAAATTTTATATGAAAGTGAAAATAAGCAATAATGCGCATTCTAAATAAGTTTGTTTTTCAAAAATAAAATTACAACAATGAAATAATATTAATATTCTATATCACCTTAGTGCACCATAATAACATACTTTCCTATATGCATATATAAATGCACATTGCAGTTGATAATAAAACTATTATGGATAATTACGGTTTGCATATGCAAATTTGATGTACCCTGCAATTCGTACTGCATCTAATAGAGATACTCTCAGCGTGCATGTAATTTGGATTTATCATATTGTTTTGCATTCAGCATGATAACTATACTATACAAAGCATAAGTAGAGCATAGTATGATACTACAAATGGTTTGGGCCACACGTTTAAACAACATTGGAACACGTGCATGTAATAACAATATGTGTAGCTATATTTATGCTCAAGTTGACGCACATATATCAATAGTTCATCAACAGTTCTGCATATATACTAGAGGACATAGAAAACGTACACTGCGGATAAGTGTGTTTTACATGAAAAACAATAACTATATAAATACATAGTTTTAAACATTTTGGAATAGTTTTAGTTGTTCAGTTTATGTTTTGTAATAAAGATGTGATATATATTTGATGGAATCCTTCGTATTTCGTGTACATGTAATAATAATCATATAATGTAGGTGTGCGTTTTCTATGTCCTCTAGTATATAATGTATGTGTGCGTTTTCTGTACCTTCTAGTATATTATGTAGGTGTGCGTTTTCTATGTCTTCTAGTATATAATGTATGTGTGCGTTTTCTATGTCCTCTAGTATATAATATATGTGTGCGTTTTCTATGTCCTCTAGTATATAATGTATGTGTGCGTTTTCTATGTCCTCTAGTATATAATGTAGGTGTGTGTTTTCTATGTCCTCTAGTATATAATATATGTGTGCGTTTTCTATGTCCGCTAGTATATAATGTAGGTGTGCGTTTTCTATGTCCTCTAGTATATAATATATGTGTGCGTTTTCTATGTCCGCTAGTATATAATGTAGGTGTGCGTTTTCTATGTCCTCTAGTATATTGTTAATCATAACAGGCAGCTATTTCTTCTCGTGGATTATATCAGATACAATTGTTTGACAGCCACAAGCAGCATATTGTAGTTACAATATTGATAAACACTAATAATTACAACTGAATCGAGCATAAAATGGATTGCTCATCAACTATATCCACGACCTCTAACAACAGTAATGGGACTGCTTTCAATTCGTCTAATTCAACGATGTCAACTTCGGTGAAAGATTATGTAACATTACCTAGCGAGCAGTACGAATTCCTTCACACACAACCCGAACTAGCAGTACCTGCTGTGATAATTCTATGTGTAGCATCCCTGGTCGGAACATTTGGAAACATCTTGACATTGATAGTTATTGTGTCCAAGACGAACATGAAAAATGTTGAGAACATTTTTATGATCAATTTAGTGGTATCTGATTTCTACATTATATTTGTAGCAAACCCTATGAGCATAGTGGGTAAGTAATACTTATTTATTATATCTAGCGTGACTACTACTCAATCAAAAGTCCCATTGCCCAACATGTTATCTACTATTCGCGTCCAAGATAATATTGATATGTCAATATTTTCGATATTATTGACTGCTATTGGTTTCAAGTCTGAATCAGAAAAACGTTCATTTTGGATACTGCTAAAAGAACAGGTATCTCTCAATAGATAGACGTTTATTGGCATCCATACAGAACAGGAAAAACTATTATGTATAAACATGTAATAGAAGGACGATTGAAAATTCACTCTGCATAATACACACTCGATAGTGTATTGAGTGAATGTATATAAATTATAAAGTGCACACTTTAGTAATTAAATGCAAACATGTTGACAATAACATTAAACCCTGTCCAACATAATAGTATATACAACATCTCTGCTGGAATATCCGCGAATCATATGGGAACCAATTATTGTTGCAGAATTTCAACTGCGTAAATAGACTGACCTGGCCATTTCTGGATTCCAGTTCAAGCATATATGTCTATGCGCACATCAGTGAAAGCTTGAAACTAGTTCCCTGAAAGCAATTGGTTATGTTATATTTCGGGTTTTACGCCTGCATCAGCACCATTTTGGGCTATATCGCAGGCGGGCAGTTTACCTAACAACACCTTTCCTGGGCAGGCTCAAGCGGTTAACCAGTACTTGGTGCACCAACCTCCGTAAGAAACTGCCAACTTATTCATATAAATGAGACACTGAAAACAATTGGACACTTTTAATACGCATAATAAACATAGCCAGTAATTTTTATCACATACATTCCCATTCTTCCAGAAAACTTCTAGTTACTTACATAATATATATAAAAAATATACTTAGACAAATCAATATTTTGATTATTTGCCGTAACAATGGTTTCTATGCAAATACTTGTACCTGTCTTACGCATAATACAATAAGCAGCATTCCTGAATGGGCAGTATGCGAAATATCGTCTCATTCGGAACAATATCACGCTACTCGGACATTACCGTTTAATTTCAATGTGATTTTATTTGTCATGCCGCCATCTTGTTTTCATGCATGTTTTGTTGAAAAATTGTTCAGTAAAACAGAAATATGTAAATATACTATCGATAGTTATGCTATCACTCAACATAGTTCGGACACCATTTAGCTTCATCGTTCTTTATGTAATGTAGGGTGCATATAATGTATACAGTATACACCGTTACAATCCCGAGAAAATGTCAGGAGTGCCAAATAACATAAAGCCAGAACAGCCGATTGTTCGATACATGCATTTGAGTCTCCTCTGGTTCCTTTACGTGCACGGTGTAAAGCACCGACATGAGACCTCGGTTTAACGTCCCATCTGAAAGACTGTTAATTTTATTATGGTCAGACGGGGGAATCGAACCTGCGATCCCTGGATTACCAGTAAAGCGTGTTAACCACTGGACTACAGATCCGTCTGTAAGTGTAAACTTTATTTATTTTACAACGATTGCGAAGCAAGTTCTAACAACTTAATATATTAATCACTCTCGTTGGCGCGGATGAAAGCGTAAATGTGGTCATTCGTGTGGGAGGAAACCGGAGTACCCGGAGAACACACACCTGTCCGATCTAGCGACCACCGTACCATCTCACATACTTCCCGGTCTGAGGATATAACCCGGGTTGCATTGGTGAGAAGCGAGCGCGCTAACCACTGCGCTAATCGGACATCCGTCTGTAGTTGGTAATGAAAGGGACACGACTCAAACTTATACAGGCTATGGTCTACAATCAAATGGATATAATACTAATAATTACTAATCAACCAATCTTGTATTATATTTACACTTCTCTGATATACATTGTTCCTATAATGTATTATTAACGTGTGCTTACTAATTGGAGCTTGTATAATGTATTATTAACGCGTGCTTACTAATTGAACATTGTATAATATAGCATTAACATGTGCTTACTAATTGAATCTTGTATAATGTATTATTAACGTGTGCTTACTAATTGAAGCTTGTATAATGTATTATTAACGTGTACTTACAAATTGAAGCTTGTATAATGTATTATTAACGTGTGCTTACTAATTGAAGCTTGTATAATGTATTATTAACGTGTGCTTACTAATTGGAGCTTGTATAATGTATTATTAACGCGTACTTACTAATTGAAGCGTGTATAATGTATTATTAACGCGTGCTTACTAATTGAAGCTTGTATACTGTATTATTAACGCGTGCTTACTAATTGAAGCTTGTATAATATATTATTAACGTGTGCTTACTAATTGAAACTTGTATAATATAGTATTAACGTGTGCTTACTAATTGAAGCTTGTATAATATAGTATTAACGTGTGCTTACTAATTGAAGCTTGTATAATATAGTATTAACGTGTGCTTACCAATTGAAGCTTGTATAATGTATTATTTACATGTGCGTACTAATTGGAGCTTGTATAATGTATTATTAACGCGTGCTTACTAATTGAAGCTTGTATAATATATTACTAACGTGTGCTTACTAATTGAAGCTTGTATAATGTATTATTAACGCGTGCTTACTAATTGAAGCTTGTATAATGTATTATTAACGCGTGCTTACTAATTGAAGCTTGTATGATTTATTATTAACGTGTGCTTACTAATTGAAGCTTGTATAATATATTATTAACGTGTGCTTACTAATTGAAGCTTTTATAATATATTATTAACGTGTGTTTACTAATTGAAACTTTTATAATGTATTATTAACGTGTGCTTACTAATTAGAGCTTGTATAATGTATTATTAACGTGTGCTTACTAATTGGAGCTTTTATATTGTATTATTTAACGTCTGCTTACTAATTGAAACTAGTATAATGTATTATTAGCTCGTGCTTACTAAAATAATGATGCTTGTATAATGTATTATTAACGCATGCTTACTAATTGAAGCTTGTATAATGTATTATTAGCTCGTGCTTACTAATTGAAGCTTGTATAATGTATTATTAACGCGTGCTTACTAAATGAAGCTTGTATAATGTATTATTAACGCGTGCTACACTAATTGAAACGTGTATAATGTATTATTAACGTCTGCTTACTAATTGAAGCTTGTATAATATATTATTAACATGTGCTTACTAATTGAAGCTTGTATAATGTATTATTAAAGCATGCTTACTAATTGAAGCTTGTGTAACGTATTATTATCATGTCGTTCGACTAGAACTACCAACATGCATTGCTTCTGTCGACATACCAGCACCAAGCATACCAATCGCCAGTTCGCGCACTATTAGTTATTCTTGGCATACTAAAAATGCTACAATGTAAAACATGATTGTTGTTACAAATTTTGAAGCATTTTCGATATATTGTCACAAGACGAGTAAAACACATTGATTGAATACGACACGTGCCATGTCGAACCATGCATGCACGTGCGTACAAATAATGACTCCTGATAATATAGCTCACTGCTAATACTATTAATTTATATTTATTTATTTATTTTATATTTCGGGTTTTACGCCTACATCAGCACCATTTCGGGCTATATCGCTGGCGGGCAGTTTACCTAACAACACCTTTCATGGGCAGGCTCCAGCGGTTAACCAGTACTTGGGTGCACCAACCTCTGTAAGAAACTGCCAACGTTTTCATATAAATGAGACACGGCCTGAGCGGGGCTCGAACCCGTTACCATCAGTGATGATAGGTTACAGTGGTATACAAGTCAGCTACTTTAACCACTCGACCACGGAGGCGGATACACTGCTAATACTACCGATATCTAATTTCATAACTCAATGAATTCCGTAACACAACAAAATACTAGTACAAACCGGAAGTGTCTTGTTTTTTGTTTAGTATATATTTAACAATTGAATCTCTTTCCGCGTTTTCGGTTTTTATGCAGTAAATTCAGTGTAAAAAACAGACATGTCATACCTCGGTGAAACTAATAGTTTACAAATTACAAAGCAAGTTGTCTTTTTGAATCGTCAAATCATGCAGAACGGTGTCCGCTATGAATATTAATGAGAATGGAATAATTTTGCAATCGATCTGTTTATGAACGGCGATCATAATATTATGGGTTGAAACATTTTTGATTGAATATTAAAGTACATGTGAGTAAATGGATTAGAAATTAGAAATAATGTGACTGTCGCCCTGTAATAAGAAACTACACAATTAGGATTGCAATTATTGAAGGAAATGGAAAGCTCTATTTGGTACCCAAACAACAAAGGCTTTCTTTGGCGAATTGATTACAAACTGCATTGCTCTGAGTCGCGTGATACATGGCGGACAACGAAAAATGTCAACCTGGTGACAATAAGCCGAAACAAAGACGTTAATATTACATAAGCCAGAGCAAACAAGTAATACTGAGAACACAGTAGTATAATAGTATTGCAGACAAGTGGACACGGGGAAGAAGAATCACGAATCACTTCACAATGGACATACCCATGTCAACATCGGAACGATCCCTCCCATCAATGTGAACAATGTGCTTGTAAACAACATCGGAACGATTCCACCCATCAATGTGAACAAAGTGCGTGTAAACAACATCGGAACTATCCTACACATCAATGTGAACAATGTGCGTGTAAACAACATCGGAACTATCCTACACATCAATGTGAACAATGTGCGTGTAAACAACATCGGAACGATCCCACCCATCAATGTGAACAAAGTGCGTGTAAACAACATCGGAACTATCCTACACATCAATGTGAACAATGTGCGTGTAAACAACATCGGAACTATCCTACACATCAATGTGAACAATGTGCTTGTAAACAACATCGGAACTATCCTACACATCAATGTGAACAATGTGCGTGTAAACAACATCGGAACTATCCTACACATCAATGTGAACAATGTGCGTGTAAACAATCAAAACATATCAATTGGAGAACCATGGTAAAAACTTGCAAAGCATTGGTGAGACATTGCAAAGCCGAAACAGGAGAATTGGGAGACCCAATTACAAGATATAAACAATGTAGAGCAATCAGTGTCACGTGTGGTTAATAGAGTAGAATCAATGACTGATCAAGTTCATTGTCATATATAGAAACTGAAACGATATGAACACAGTGTGCAGCTCATCAATGATAATGAATGTACAAGGTCTTATCACAGATAAACAACTAAGGGTCATGGAAACGCAAATGAAAAAGATAAAGATACACATAGAATAATATTATGAGATAATACAAAGCTAACAAGATGAACAACAAGAGACACAATTAGATATACAGTGAGAAGTATGCAAGACAACATTATATTCTATGGAATTGCCGAAATTGACCTGCAACCTGGTGAATATGAAAGCACAGAAAATACCCTACACCCATTCATAATAAATGACATGACAAATAAACCACACATTAACTTCATAGGAAGGCTGACAAGAAACATGGTAAAGCCAAAACCAATAATTGCTAAACTTACAAATGAAAAATATAGAGACGTAGTGCGGTTTTCTGCAGAAGATGCCTTGAAGTGCACTGACTTTGTCATAAGAGAGCAATTCCCAAAATAAAGTGATGAGCGTAGAAACCCTCTATATCAGGAAATGAAAAGGCCAAAGAACAAGGTCAAAAGGGGAAATTAGCTATGCACTAGTTATTTATATATGTATAGGCATACACCAGAAAGGAGTATTCAAGACCATAAACACAGCAGTCACAATAACCATACAACAGATGAGGTTACTATGGCAATAGAAGGTAATAAACCCCAATGAGTATACGCAAAGGAAGGTATTTTATAATACAGGTCATAGAAGAGCATATACCAGTCACCAAGTGGCCAAACAACAAGCAGTGGATATACCACACCCATCCAAAACATATAACGAAGTCTAGCAAACATTGAGCCAGCTAAATCCCCCATTTACACCAATATACAAATAAAAAGGCACAGAGACTATACATCTGGTGATGAAAGTAGTGATGAGACTGACATGGAATGCAGCAGTAGTGCAGCTATTAAAATGGATGGCATTGATAATGACACTATTGCAATAGAATGGTACAAACAAAGAGTATTCTAGAGATAGATCAAGTGGTATTGATATTATTGTCAAAACATATATTATACCAAATTTTGAAATTATTGAAAGTAACAGTAAGCTAGTATTTTTGTTCCAAATAAGATTTGTATATATAAAAGAACAAAAAAACAGTATTGTGTGGCATACATTCCCCTTATGAGGACCACCATATATTCCACCGTGAATTGCAAACAGAAATAAACAAGTTTGATAATGACAACGTTTCATTATCAGATTAGGAGTGAACAGATTGATAATATGTCCATAGTTCTACCAAAACACGCATGGGAGACACATTTCGCCAACTTAAGGTCACAGGTTCATACAAGACCATTCCAAAAATAAACACGCTCTATGGAAATTACGTCATACGCAGCAAACGCAAGCTTCCGAATTAGGTCAAGGCCAACCAAAGTAGTCGTGTGCTCTACATTTAGGATTTAGTTGCATCTTGGGTAGATAAACTGATAATTATATATATTAGTTACAATTACTTAATATATTATTTGTCTTTATTTCAGACACGTAGGATTCTGTATATTTAAATGCCACGTATCAAGGTGATTTGTGTAGGCCTACTGTGTATACATTTGCTATGCTACGAATAATTCTGCTTCCTGTGAATATGAACTAAAACTTGAAACTTGAATCAGCCAATTAGAATCGCGATATTGCAAGAAGTTGTACTTATATGCATAGCATACGACTGATACAGTGACGTATAGTGACGTATGCATGTCTACTTGAGCAGAGAACACTTGCAAGGATTCTGATTGGTCACGGCATGACATCTAGCAATACACATTCGACATATATATTTCAAAGCACAAAAACGGAAGAGCATGTAAATAATAGTAATGGAAAATCATTACCAAGGTCAGTGATCCAATGGCGTGTGACAACCTGTAAACAAGCTAACGGTAGTATACAAATTACAACGTATGTGAGCAATTTAAAATATTCACACTAACTCATATAATAAATAACGAGTGTTTTAATCATATATCACATAACGTTACTTGTATTCAGTGTAATACAGCCATCACATATGTCCGTATATCAACACACGTGCAATAACACATAACATTATTCTGATTGGTCGCGGTATGACAACTAGCAATACACATTCGACATATATTTGTAGTTTGTGTTCATGCTATATTTGTTGAAAATCAATATATATGTTACACTAGCGACACATAGAGAATAAAAATATCGTGTCGATTATTTGCGTGAAGTTGTTTGATTATCAGGGACTATTTATTACGGCGTACGGATGCTGTAATAAGGCTAAAACATAAGTACTGGCAAACAGAAACGTTTTTTATTTTCAAATTGATTGATGTTGTTACTATGGTAATGTGATTAAAAGGATCGTACACTCGTGGTCATTTCATACCATATTTTATGAAAGTCGTAAGAAATCACCACTCGTGTAAGAATCCATATGCGTACTACTTCCTTTAGTACATACGTGTGTATGGTGCACTTAATTATCCTGATTTATTACATTGTAAGACATTATAAAATTACACTCACGATACATTATCATAAATAACTTCATTTCAGCAAAGATCGAAGGAGAGGACTTTTTTGAACAGATTCCTGGCCTCTGTCAAACCGTCGCAAGTATGTGTACTGTTTCCTGCGTCGCTTCATTGATGACGATTGGCTTACTGAGTATCAACCGATTCTTCTATATCTGTGTCCATGACAAATATGAACGTATCTTTACAAAATGTAACTGCATATGCATGTGCATATCTGTGTACTTTGTGGGCTGCATGCTTGTATTGCTCAACGTCGCGGGAATAGGAGATCATGGTTTTGACCGCAAGACAATGGAATGTATCTGGGACCGCATGGCAACGTATCCATACACGGTTGTATTCTCGATAACATTGGTGTGGACACCCGCAGTTGTCATTGGTGCCTGCTACTTGAAAATATATTTCTTTGTAAGAGCACACGGGAAGAGGATGCGTGAGCTGAACAGTTCGACAAAATGCAGAAGCTTTCAATTAGCCAAGACCTTTTTCATGATTTACGTAGTTTTTATCACGTGTTGGGCGCCATATGCGATATTAATAGTGGTCGATTCGGATAACACGTTCGCACAGGAAATCCATGTGTCCATTGCATTGTTCGCCCACCTGCATCCTTCGTTAAACTGGCTTATCTATTATCTTACAAACAAGAAATTTGCCGCCGGATTTAACCAACTGCTCGACGGATGCAAACCATGTCGTTCACGAGATATCGCGAGACAGGTTGTCGACCTGCCGAATCAATCGGAAATCTCAATTCAAACTCAGATTACCCAAGGATGTGACATTTCCAGCAATACCCAAATAGATAGCATCGTTTCACCGTGCAATGTGGAAATCAAGACATGAAGTTCAACGCAAATTGTGATGTTTGTGGTGGACATTCTTGAGGTACCAACTGGTATCATGCTCTTGGTGTTATAACACCGAAGTGGAGTAAGGATTTTGTTTCACGTATAATTTACCCATAGTTATATTGCAATGAAGCATCCGAAATAAAATCTGAATCAACATGGCAACATAATTTATATAAATTTATGAATAACATAAATTGGAAGAAAGTATGCGAACAACAATTCAGAGCTACATTAGATACACACATCAGAAGATTTCAATATACAGTCTACATCCGTTATGTCAAAGTCGGTTATGTCGAATTGTCCGGTTATCTCGAAGTCGGATCAAAGTCCCGTTTCAGACACTATCATTTTACATAAAACTGGCTCCGTTTATATAGAATTTCGTTAAGTAAAACGTCGGTATGTCGAAGTATTTTGTTCGATTCGACATAACGGATGTAGACTGTAAATATATAATGCGAATTTTACCAACAATTATATTAATGTTTAAAGTGAAACTATCTAGAACAAACCTATGTGATGTTTGCAACATACATCTTTTTGGGGAGTGTAACTACATATATCTATTTTTTTGGAATAAACTAATTCAATTTCTTAGCACCCACATATTCTCATCATTCTACTTAGAAATTATAAGCGCAGGAATCATAGAAAAAGGAATAAAAGGCAACACCAGAAATGTCATGATCTTTTTAATGAAATCATTTATATTTCAAATGAAATATAATAGAAAACGTATTCCTATCATTGAGCAGTTTCTAAATTACCTGGAAATGACAATTTTTCTTGGGGAAAAAAGCTTGCAAGTATGCACGATAATGAAATGATCACGATAAATTATATTATCAATACCGTTGGACCGGGTGTTATAATTTCACATTATACTGAATATATATTGTAAATATGTTGGAAAACACAAGTCTAATAAACAATTATATATCTGTTATCTATCTATCTATCTATATTATCATACAACAAAATGGTAATTCCATAGTTTGTAATCATTATCTAAACCATCTTACAGATATAACTACAAATAGAAATGTGTAATTAAAACGAAACTATATCGGAATAAAGGCTACAGTTTTAGCTAAAAAGTCACAGATATTTAAGGAATATAATTTCCGACTGTGTGTGTAAAATAAATAGTGGACAGAAAAGAAAACTAATGAAATATATAGAGCATCATCGTATGCGCGAATTGTTTATCCCCAATGGTATGCAAACGGGTGTTGACACAGCTGTCTTAGATGTTAGTTCTGATTGCCGATATGTGGCGCTGCATTCCGAATGTGTACATGTCATAGTGAACGGATTCAGGTAAGTCTTACTTTCACGTTCAGCGTGTTGTATTGCCAAATAACACTATTTATTGACTGAAGACTGTGTAGTAGCATTGCTACTTGAACGTAAAATTTCAAAGTTTACAATATTTTTTATTCCATACGATGTAGTGTCGCTTTAAAATGCTCAGTTGAGGATATTTCTGAAATATACAAATTATGCTTTTATTATTATTAACTTTCAATCCCCACTTTTTTAAATAATATCAACCTTTTCTCAAATCACAGACACAAGCTCAAATTATGTGATTGGTTGAGTACGACGTGTCATATTGGCTTAGCCAATCAGAACGCTTGAGACTGACTTGAGATTAGAGAAATGTGTTATAACATTCTGGCCATTTCATATGATCGAACACAGTAGCCGTGTTATGAATCTTAAATGCTTATCGTTTAGCTTATGCACATTTATGTTAGCTCGATTGCGAAACAAGTTCTTACAACTTATATTAATCACTCTCGAGATCTCATCCCTGATGGAATCCATCACGAGGAGGGAGAGAGAGTTGGCATGTGGAACTTAAATGCCTTACCTAAGGGCACAATCGCAATGGCTCCAGCGGGGCTCGAACACCGGACATTTCGCACCGGAAGCGAACTCTACGACTGCGCTATCACGTATACTATTATTTTCATATTTTCAATGAATATATTAACCAGAGGATAGCTTTATGAGAAATGCAAACCCGTCCCCATGTATTTAGCTCAAGAACAAATTCTTGGCAATACTGAGGAGTGGACTATTCGCCGACCGCCTTGAATACAGCCCACTGACCGATTTAACCCAAATCGAATCACGCAACCAAGTTTCTAACCTCGGATTTTAATAATAATAATATGCATGGCTATAAGATTTAATGTTTTATCAGTTGGATATTAGTGTCATATCCACGTAAAGATTAATATAATACACTATAACACATAATGAAGTCCTAATGTGACTCTTGTTATACGATGATAAAGTCTGAGCCTGCTTAGATATACCAAGGTAGATATGGTATTAGTTCTGTACTGTTCACTGCATGTAGTAGACAAGGAATGTAATTACTTTTAAAGACATTATTGATTAGTTTCACTGAGTACCTATGGACCAAATTACACAGTATGAAAATATAATTAATTACTAATGTGACACGAAACTCTACAGTACAAGTCTTAATAAATCATACCCATTCACCGTCTTCTTAAATATGTTTAACTTAAAGTCATATTCCTGTCCATAACATGCTATTCTGTTCTGTCCTGTTCAAACTGACTGTAATACTTTCTAAAAACTTATTATTTGTATTTAAGTATATTTACCGTCGCTATGTATATCGGTTGTCCATTTCCGCGACGGGCAGTTTACCTAACAACACACTTCCTGGGCAGGTTCCAGCGGTTAAGCAGTACTTGGTTCATCAACCACCGTAATATAATACAGACTGATCTGTAGATCCAGTGGTAACACGCTGGACTGGTAATCAAGGGATCGCAGGTTCGATCCCCCGTCTGACCCTAATATAATAAAATTAACAGTCTTTCAGATTGGACTTTAAACCGAGGTCTCGTGTCGGTGCTTTACACCATGCACGTACAAGAACAAGAGGAGACTCTGGAATGCGTCTCTGTCTGTATAATTGCACTATCCTCCAAAAATCTAAAATTACTAATCTCTTCCGGAGGCGTCGCTCATATGGGCAATCGGTAGCGACGATAAATAAACGTAAAACATACACCTAACAACACATTTCCTGGGAAGGCTCCGGCGGTTAAACAGTACTTCGTTCACCAACCTCCGTAAGAAACTGCCAACTGTTTCATATAAAGAGACACGGCCTGAGCGGAACTCGAACCCGTGACCACCAGTGATGATATGTGACAGAAGAGGTATACAAGTCAGCGACATTGATCACTCAATTACAATACAATTCATAAAGGTATTTACAACATACATGTGAGGCATATATGTTTCAAACACTTAAATGAAAAAGTGCAATAATGTGCAAAATAAGAAATATTCTAAAAGAGCAATTATCTACCTCGATCAGATCAAGAATGAACTATCATGACTTGCTAGCATAAAAAAGGGACACATTCATAAAGTGTAATTACATCTTTGTTTGTTTGTGTTTATTAATAGCCGCTACCGGTTGCCTATATGAGCGACGCATTCGGAGGAGATTAGACAACAGACGGATCTATAGCCCAGTGGTTAACACGCTGGACCTGTAATCCAGGGATCGCAGGTTCGATCCCTCGTATGCCCTTAATAAAATATAACAGTCTTTCAGATGGGAGGTTAACCCGAGGTCTCGTGTCGATCCTTTGTGCCCTCCCTACACGTAAATGAACCAGAGGAGACTCTGGAATGGGTCTCTTTCTGTATCATTGCACTATCCTCTAATCTCATCTAATCTAATGACTAATCTCTTCAGGAGGAGTCGCTCATATGGGCAACCGGTAGCGACGATAAATATACGTAAAACACACACACGAGATTAGACATTTATATTGTGGAGGATTAATGCAATTATACAGACAGATACCCATTCTAGAGTATCCTCTTTTACGTACAGGGCGCGAAGGACCGACACGAGACCTCAATTTAAAGTAAATTCTGAAAGACTTAATATTATTAGTGCAAGAAAGTGGATCGCACAATCGGGATTCGCAGTCCTAGTTGATACAAATTTAATTTAGCTCCATTGCGAAACAAGTTATTGCAACTATTAATCACTCTCGAAACCTCATTCCTGATGCAATCCATCGTCGCGAAGGAGAGAGATGTGGAATTTAAATGCCTTGTCTAATGGTACAATCGTAACGGCTCCAGCGGGGCTCGAACTCCGGGCATTTCACACCTGAAGCGAACGTGCTACCACAGAGCTACCACAACGTCCACAATCAGTCCTACGTGTGAACTATTGGATTACTGACCCGTCTGTTTTCATATTTCTGAACAGGAATCGGCCTTTAACGTGCGTCAAGCTAGAGCAATTCATTATCCCAAAATTAGTTATCATTGACAAGTGTCATTTGTATTTTTGTTTCAATTAAGCAAGCTTGGTTGCTGTAGACAAGGCATAATGAGCTTACGATCAAATCAGTTTATGAAAAGCTTACGAGCTACTTGTGACGATTAAATACGCGAACGACTAAAATTACAGACTTGTACATAATTATAATACATAAATACTAATTCACGTGAATTTGTACAAAACAGTTTGCAATATCATAACTAGCAGAGGATGAACACATTACATAATAATATTTAAAAGTGAAGTTCTAGCTTTCAACGATTCTTTGATAAGTTTAACTAGATTAGCTACAATAGATGTATTGGTAGAGTGCATTAGATCAATAAACTTGTACATTCATGGCCTTTGATAGAAATATGTTGTAATGTATTTGTTCCTGAGCTCATTAAACAAGAAACTATGCATATAAAATGGTATTCATCTTCTCATTCATCAATATATTGAATATTACAACATAAACACTATTTGTCATTTCAATCGATTCTATTTCTAGGAAAGCGACCTGTTTGAATTCTAAGCGATTGAGAAGATATTGTTTGTTAATTCAGATTTCGAACAATTATTTAACCAAAATCGATCGTAACATGTCGATATGTTTCAAGAACAGGACTATTATCTACAGAAACACGGCATTGCTGAACAGACAATCAATGATGCACTTCTTAATCATATACAAGAACAGTGTTACATCTAAATTAGCCTGAGTTATTAAATATATAAGTAAAACCAAAATCACACAGCAATTTCTTTTCACCATTTGAACCCAGTTGTTATAGCAACATTCACGATCATAAACGCTTTTGTAATATATTGATTTTATTACAATATTGACCGATTTTATGATTTTACACCAATATTTTACAATTCTGATATAACGAGATATATACAACGGATAACGCCCTAGTATTTTCCTTTTTTCCAAGAACAATCTACCATTGAAACCATATCCTTCCTGACATTATCCATCTCCCTATCATAGAGCAATTCAATACGGCAGTTTGCCATATTGATCATGCCAGTCCCTAGTTGTTCTGCGAAGCTGTTTTTAAATTTTAACCACAACTTATTTTTCATTACTTTCTTACAATTATGCTTTTTACTAACTTTAACTTCTTTGCGGTTTTTGACGCGCAACATCTCTACATCCCTGCGAGGGATTCGACATCAGAGGAAGATAGATATTTTCCCAAAAACTGCAGACGAAAAAGTAGTTTGTCAAACATTAAGTGTTCGTTTACAAAACTTTAAATGGATTCTTTCAATTTCTTTTGATTTGGAAAATCCCCATATCTCTGCTCCGTAGCTTAGGATAGAGCCAACAAAATAGTCAAATAGCTCACACAGATGGTTCAGCTTTAGCTATATCTTATTACATTTGAATAGCAATGCGCTAAGAGATTTTAATGACTTTCCGATTAGGTGTTCCTGGTTGATTGAAAAATGACCAGTATAATTGAAAATGGATCCTAAATAATTAAAATCATTAAGAACTTCTATGACATGACCATTGGAAAACCAAATCTCATTTTGTAGTACCCTTCCTCTCGTTCTGAAGACAATTATTTTAGTCTTAGTGGTGATTATCTCCAGCCCCCAGATGCTATAATAAGTATATAGCAGAGCTAAACCATATTGTAGCATATCCGGGCTTTTTCCTAGAATGGCCATGTCATCAGCAAATAACAATGCTACTAAAACAATATCTATTTGCAGACCAGAATTTACATTATCTTCCAAATACAATTCAAGGTATTCAATTCAATGGTACTTCCCCTTGACGCAATCCAACATCATACTAAAAATAGTAGTTTGTACATGCTTTAACTTTAATATACATGTCTCTTATCACACGTAATAACTGACCTTGGATATCGGTATTATAAAGCTTAAACAATAAAAGGATTCAATTATGTTGTTCCATATAGTGATGCATAATGTTGACAAGCAACTGACCAATGTTATTCCTGTATAGTTATACACACAATTTGCGTCACACTTTTTAGGTTTAGTTTAAATTTTATTTATTTTACAACGATTGCGAACAAGTTTTGGTTTAAACATATTAATTCATTCATAACGTACAGTACATATCTATTGTATACCGAACATGGATTTAATCGAAAGCTTAAAGCTTTAAAGTTTTAACAACTTATATTAATCACTTTCGTTGGCGCGGATGGAAGCGTATTTGTGGTCATTTGTGTGGGAGGATACCGGAGTACCCGGAGAAAACCCACCTGTCCGATCTGGCGACCACCGTACCATCTCACATACTTCCCGGTCCGAAGATCGAACCCATTTTGCATTGGTGAGAAGCAGCGCTTTTTATGTAGAGGTATGATGACACATGCATTCCATGTTTGCGGGAAGGAATACCGAAGTAAATATTGCATTAAATATATCACATCAAGGAGACTCTAAAATATCAATACACTCAATAAAATATTCATTTAACAGAAAATCGCTTCCTATGGCGTTTCCAGTTTTAAGCATGTGAACTGCAGAGATAATATCAGCACTTGTAATAGGTACATCTAACTCATCAACAACACTCAGTAGTATGGAGGTAATCTCAATAAGCTTTAAACCCATCTGAAAGACTGTTAGTTTTATTAGCGTCAGACGGGGGATCGAACCTGCGATCCCTGGATCACCAGTCCAGCGTGTTACCACTGGACTACAGATCCGTCTGTGAATATCTAGCTATAATTTCATACACTTATATATTTTGGTCTTACTACATAATACATTTACGTCTTAGTCGCCTATAGTGCACACATTTATATATGTAATGAAGATAATCTCAATAAGCTTTACGCTTTCGATTAAATCCATTTTCATTCTGTATTCAATAGATATGTACTGTACATTATGAATGAATAAATATGCTTAAACCAACAATCAATATTATCGAAATTGTTACTGATACAAAAGGATTCTGCTTCATCATTAATACATTGAACAAGAAAAACTATTACATATAAACATATAAATATGTAATAGAAGGAAGCTTGGACATTTACTTTGCATACTACACACTCGGATAGTGTATTGAGTGAATGTATATAATTTATAAAATGCATACTTGGTGGATAATAACATGAAACCCCGTCCAGCATAATACATATAGTATATACCACATCCCTGCTGGAACATCCGCGAACCATATGGGAACCAATTATTGTTGCAGAATTTCAACTGCATAAATAGATTGACCTTGCCATTTCTGGATTCCAGCTCAAGCCTGTATTGCTATGCGCACACCAGTGAAAGCTTGGAACTAGTTCCCTGAAAACAATTGGACACATTTAATACCTATAATACGAATACATAGCAGTAATTCTTATCACATACATTCACATTCGTCCAGAACATATAATCTCCTAGAGTAGAACAATAATTCATAAAAGTTCTAGTGAAACTCTAGCCTTATTTACTGTCTGTACTTCCATAACTGTTTAGTTTAAACAATATTTATTTCATTGAATAAACATAGTCAAGTTTAAATATTATGTACTTACCTGTATGATTGAGGAGAAAGAAATCTGCTTGTATGGTTACCTCTTTCCTATGTACATACATGTAGGATTGAGGAGAAAGCAATCTGCTTGGATGGTTACCTCTTTCCTATGTACATGCATGTAGGATTGAGGAGAAAGCAATCTCCTTGTATGGTTACCTCTTTCCTATGTACATACATGTAGGATTGAGGAGAAAGCAATCTGCTTGTATGGTTACCTCTTTCCTATGTACATACATGTAGGATTGAGGAGAAAGCAATCTGCTTGTATGGTTACCTCTTTCCTATGTACGTGCATGTAGGATTGAGGAGAAAGAAATCTGCTTGCATGGTTACCTCTTTCCTATGTACGTGCATGTAGGATTGAGGAGAAAGAAATCTGCTTGTATGGTTACCTCTTTCCAAAACTGTTTAGGCTTACATTTTCGTAATGTCTCTATACCTGAACGTTTCTTCAGCTCAGAGACTCTTTTTCTTCAATCTTTATAAACCTTTTTGCATTGACATACTTGTTCTCTACTGACATCAGTTCTACAATTATTAAACACACGCAGTGCAATTATAAATTGAGTGAGTTTATACATAGCGATATTTTAATACGTTCATTATATAATCATGTTGTATTGCATAATTTGCCTTCTCCACATACACGTAATTGTCACCACTATTTGTCAATAGTTTGTATGTATAGTATTCTACCTCATGGGTAATATTGATATTGACCTACTGGAGTTTGAAAATAAAATGTCCATATACATCTAAATACAAATGTTTAGCCTGTATACACCCAGTAACGAACCATCCAGCATGATTAACAATAGAAGTGTTTACAGTGCTTGTATATATTAAATGGGCACACACCTAACGGCTTCAGCTGGCTCGAACCCCAGAGCATTCATACCTGAAAAGAATGCTCTGCGACGGCGCTATCAAGACTTCCACTTATTTAAATTCCACGTTGGCTATTCCCTCTCCCTAGTGGCGATGGATTCCATCATGAATGAGCTCTCGAGAGTGATTAATATCAGTTGTAAGAACTTGTTTCGCAATTGAGCTAACATAATTTTGAATAAACTAAATACCATATACGGATAATAAGGCGTCGTTCAGACCGAATATGAACTAATTAGCAATTGGTTCTCGTCGCTCAGACCGAAGGTGAACTAATTAGCAATTGGTTCTCATCGCTCAGACCGAAGGTAAACTAATTAGCAATTGGTTCTCGTCGCTCAGACCGAATGTGAACTAATTAGCAATTGGTTCTCGTCGCTCAGACGGAAGGTGAACTAATTAGCAATTGGTTCTCGTCGCTCAGACCGAAGGTGAACTAATTAGCAATTGGTTCTCGTCGCTCAGACCGAAGATGAACTAATTAGCAATTGGTTCTCATCGCTCGGACCGAAGGTGAACTAATTAGCAATTGGTTCTCGTCGCTCAGACCGAAGGTGAACTAATTAGCAATTGGTTCTCGTCGCTCAGACCAAAAGTGAACTAATTAGCAATTGGTTCTCGTCTCTCAGACCGAAGTTGAACTAATTAGCAATTGGTTCTCGTCTTTCAGACCGAAGTTGAACTAATTAGCAATTGGTTCTCGTCGCTCAGACCGAAGGTGAACTAATTAGCAATTGGTTCTCGTCGCTCAGACCGAAGGTGAACTAATTAGCAATTGGTTCTCGTCGCTCAGACCGAAGGTGAACTAATTAGCAATTGGTTCTCGTCGCTCAGACCGAAGGTGAACTAATTAGCAATTGGTTCTCGTCGCTCAGACCGAAGGTGAACTAATTAGCAATTGGTTCTCATCGCTCAGACCGAAGGTAAACTAATTAGCAATTGGTTCTCGTCGCTCAGACCGAATGTGAACTAATTAGCAATTGGTTCTCGTCGCTCAGACGGAAGGTGAACTAATTAGCAATTGGTTCTCGTCGCTCAGACCGAAGGTGAACTAATTAGCAATTGGTTCTCGTCGCTCAGACCGAAGATGAACTAATTAGCAATTGGTTCTCATCGCTCGGACCGAAGGTGAACTAATTAGCAATTGGTTCTCGTCGCTCAGACCGAAGGTGAACTAATTAGCAATTGGTTCTCGTCGCTCAGACCAAAAGTGAACTAATTAGCAATTGGTTCTCGTCTCTCAGACCGAAGTTGAACTAATTAGCAATTGGTTCTCGTCTTTCAGACCGAAGTTGAACTAATTAGCAATTGGTTCTCGTCACTCAGACCGAAGGTGAACTAATTAGCAATTGGTTCTCGTCGCTCAGACCAAAGGTGAACTAATTAGCAATTGGTTCTCGTCGCTCAGACCGAAGTGAACTAATTAGCAATTGGTTCTCGTCGCTCAGACCGAAGGTGAACTAATTAGCAATTGGTTCTCGTCGCTCAGACCGAAGGTGAACCAATTAGCAATTGGTTCTCATCGCTAAGACCGAAGTTGAACTAATTAGCAATTGGTTCCCGTCGCTCAGACCGAAGTTGAACTAATTAGCAATTGGTTCTCGTCGCTCAGACCGAAGATGAACTAATTAGCAATTGGTTCTCGTCGCTCAGACCGAAGGTGAACTAATTGGCAATTGGTTCTCGTCGCTCAGACCAACGGGAACTAATGAGCAATTGGTTCTCGTCGCTCAGACCGAAGTTGAACTAATTAGCAATTGGTTCTCGTCGCTCAGACCGAAGGTGAACTAATTAGCAATTGGTTCTCGTCGCTCAGACCGAAGATGAACTAATTAGCAATTGGTTCTCGTCGCTCAGACCAAAAGTGAACTAATTAGCAATTGGTTCTCGTCTCTCAGACCGAAGTTGAACTAATTAGCAATTGGTTCTCGTCTCTCAGACCGAAGTTGAACTAATTAGCAATTGGTTCTCGTCACTCAGACCGAAGGTGAACTAATTAGCAATTGGTTCTCGTCGCTCAGACCGAAGGTGAACTAATTAGCAATTGGTTCTCGTCGCTCAGACCAAAAGTGAACTAATTAGCAATTGATTCTCGTCTCTCAGACCGAAGTTGAACTAATTAGCAATTGGTTCTCGTCTTTCAGACCGAAGTTGAACTAATTAGCCTCGTCGCTCAGACCGAAGATGAACTAATTAGCAATTGGTTCTCGTCGCTCAGACCAAAAGTGAACTAATTAGCAATTGGTTCTCGTCTCTCAGACCGAAGTTGAACTAATTAGCAATTGGTTCTCGTCTCTCAGACCGAAGTTGAACTAATTAGCAATTGGTTCTCGTCACTCAGACCGAAGGTGAACTAATTAGCAATTGGTTCTCGTCGCTCAGACCGAAGGTGAACTAATTAGCAATTGGTTCTCGTCGCTCAGACCAAAAGTGAACTAATTAGCAATTGGTTCTCGTCTCTCAGACCGAAGTTGAACTAATTAGCAATTGGTTCTCGTCTTTCAGACCGAAGTTGAACTAATTAGCAATTGGTTCTCGTCGCTCAGACCGAAGGTGAACTAATTAGCAATTGGTTCGCGTCGCTCAGACCGAAGGTGGACTAATTAGCAATTGGTTCTCGTCGCTCAGACCGAAGTGAACTAATTAGCAATTGGTTCTCGTCGCTCAGACCGAAGGTGAACTAATTAGCAATTGGTTCTCGTCGCTCAGACCGAAGGTGAACTAATTAGCAATTGGTTCTCGTCGCTCAGACCGAAGGTGAACTAATTAGCAATTGGTTCTCGTCGCTCAGACCGAAGGTGAACTAATTAGCAATTGGTTCTCGTCGCTCAGACCGAAGGTGAACTAATTAGCAATTGGTTCTCGTCGCTCGGACCGAAGGTGAACTAATTAGCAATTGGTTCTCGTCGCTCAGAACGAAGGTGAACTAATTAGCAATTGGTTCGCGTCGCTCAGACCGAAGGTGAACTAATTAGCAATTGGTTCTCGTCGCTCAGACCGAATGTGAACTAATTAGCAATTGGTTCGCGTCGCTCAGACCGAAGGTGAACTAATTAGCAATTGGATCTCGTCGTTTAGACTGAAGGTGAACTAATTAGCAATTGGATCTCGTCGTTTAGACTGAAGGTGAACTAATTAGCAATTGGTTCTCGGACTAAATAAAACCAAGCACACAAAATAAAAGAAACAATTATTAAACATAATTACTGATAACAATGATGTATTTGTAAAATATCGAAACGGGTGTTGGCACTTATACGAATCACATATACTTGTGTGAATAGATGCTAAACTTAGCATGCGGTGATATTATATTTAATGGTTGGTCCGCACCGTATACGTGTTCAAAGTTGAATAAGCAATAGTGTAGTGCGTGTACTCTCCAAGAACTTTACAGGAATGGCAAACTGTTCAAAATGGAGTATGCTTTTTGACAAGAGTTATTCACTTATCCCATGTTCCTCACCAACTACAAGTACAATAAAAGACAAAGTAGGGTTGAGGTATTTGTATTTGACAGCATTCAACATGTAAAATAAGCAGCTAATACCGCGTACATTTACTTCCATACTTGTCTTCTATCTCTTTGTACTGACGGGTGTGGATTATTCCGGTATGAATGATAGATTGTTTCATTGATGCACAATATGCATGTTCAGTCTATTATATACACACATACGCATTCCCTTAAACTTATGAACAGCGACCATCCGGAGTAACTCTGTGCAAATATTAACACTAGATGTCCGATGTTAGTACACGATATGTTTTAAAGTACACGTCTCGCTATAAGAAAGTCGTATAAATACTAAACGGTAGTGCCGATACTATTGCTAGCAAATGTCAAAGCTCTTTTCATAAAATATGGTATGAAATCACAACTCATGTACGATCATGTATATATTCCTGTTCAAAAAACTGGACGTCGGATAACTGCATTTGGGTCAACGATCCTCTTTGAAGCTGGAATATGTGTATATTTTAATTTGGTTTCAAAATGATGATATATTAAATTGGTTCGCAGTATCGGGGAAGATGAAAATGAACAAAGTCAACTTGCCTGTATTAGTATAGGATAAGATAATTGTTTATTATAGGGACTTGTGTTTTCCAACATATTTACAATATATATTCAGTATAATGTGAAATTTTTACTCGCGGCCCAACAGGCCTATAAGTCACCTTATGTTAACCGCTTTAAATAGCGTGAATATGCATCATTGAACGTCATTACTGAGATAAGTATACATAGTTATACTATGTTTCGTTTAGGGTACGAAAATAGACATAATTATTCAGCGTAGTAATATAGCTGTCTGTATACATATATGTATATAACATGATTTCTTGATATGAAACAACGTGGAGAATGTGTGTTTATGTCCGCAAATAAATTAGATTGATATTGTTGCAAATGATGCTTAATGGGTAACTATATTTGGCATGTCTTGCTTATTCTGCCCAGCACTAAGCTATAGTTCTATGCATCGTTTATGTAGTTTCAAAAAAGGCCTATGTTATGGATAAATTAGGCAACGTCTGTACTGCATGAACGGTGCAACATGAACTATTTTATGAACAATTACAACTGTATATTAATTTAACTGTATATAATGTACATTTATATATTGAAATGCATTTTCGAACGGTGTAATGTTTTCTGTTAATAATGGGTCTGTCTCACGTCAACGTTCTGGCCAACGTTTGCCAATATTTGAGGAAACGTTGGTTATCGACCGTGATCGCTGGAATAACGCCATCTGAGCGTTAGCAGTGGGTTGGAACGCGCTGGTGAACGCTGGTTTATTACAATCGTCCATACGTTCATAGAATGCTGGCCAGAACGTTAACGTGTGATGGGCCCTTTAAGTAGTTTAACTGTTGTTTGTTTTGAACCGAGAATTGTATAATATATGTGGCTGTATATAATGTTAGCTCTCCTTCATGGAAGTAAATAAAATATATTTATATCCATATGTTTTAAAGATGCGCATTCGATAGTTGCGTAGTGTATTGCTGTCTAATTCCGGAATACTGACATATATTGAGATTAAGTTTCAAGTTTCAGTTTCAAACTTATTGGCATACTCAGCAACTATATTGCCTTTGGCCATTTACAATGATAGAAATATGGCAAAGACATCACAAAACATGTTACATATATACATATATAAACAAATACAATACATTTAAGAAACAGTAGTAATTGACAGGGTATTACTACGTAATGACATAGCTTCTTTGATGTATTTACAAACATTAATCAAATATATTTTATTTTTGCATGACATGATAGATATAAATTTATTTATTGATGGCCATGCTATGTAGCCCACATATTTCAATCTTATATATCTGTATTTTTCACAACATGATATAAAATGGTATTCTGATTCAATTACATTTTGATTGCATAATTTACATAACCTATTGTTTCTATCAATACCATTAAATCTTCCAAATTCAATTTCTAATGTATGGGATGTTAATCTTAAACATGTAAAACATTGACGTACACTATTACTAGAGATTTGATCAATATAGTCTTCATAACGGAATGTCAGCTTAAATTTACAATAATAATCAAGTTTCGACATTGTGTTTACTGATGTGTTCCAGTCTTGAACGAACTGGGACTAAGGACTACTTCGATTCATTAGCTGACTTGTGTTTATTTACCATTTTGTCAACACATAAATATACAATATATTGTAAAGGTGTGTATTTGCATTTATGTATCGTCGTTGCCGGTTGCCCATATGAGCGAAACATGCTGAAGAGATTGGTCATTTTCGATGTTGGAGGATAGTGCAATGATACAGACAGAGACCCATTCCAGAGTATCCTCGGATTAAAGTCCCACCTGAAAGGCTGTTCATATTATTATGGTCAGACGGGGGATCGAACATGCAATACCTGGATTTGCAGCCCAACGTTAGCCTGGAAACAGGCGTTGATATATTTTGCCTGATCAGTCATATAAATATTTAATACCGAGATCATTAATTGGGCCGTATTGAGTTTCTGATAATATGTCATTTTGCCAGAAGTAAATTGGTGAAAAATCGACAGACTGGAACTCAGGCAAGCCCAACTGGTTAAACACTACTGACCCGTCTATTATCGTTATAAACATAAAATATTCGGGTTTTCTAAGAGCTACATTGCAGCTACAGTGTAAAGCTTATCGCCCCGCCCCTTATCCATTGTGAATGGCTTTACAATTGTATACTATTATGTTGTTATTGTTTGTTGTGTTTTCTGTTGTCTTAATATCAGTAATTGAACATTGTGCGTCGTTGTTCTGACATTTAGAGGTGTTAATGTAGATCGAAATGATATGTTATATCCACAGGGACGGATATGTGATTCATAGCCAATAATGAATGCACGTGTTCCCGTAAGTACGTGTATAATAGGTCAGCGACATGACGTCGGAACCATGGATGCATACGTCAGTTACATTATTATTATTATTATTATTATTATTATTCCATTCTTATTGAGCGCCCTTATCATTTAAAGATTACACGTTCAAACGCGCTTTACATAAACATGTAACATAACACACATATAACAATAAAAATAAAAAGATTACAAAATGTAGAATGCTGGGTTAAAAGCATGTGATAAAAGTACGGACAAAATTATATAATTTCGATTTACACATGTTTTAAATAGTACACTTAAACTGATGAGGAACCTACTTAAATTATGGATTGTACATTAGATACACAAAATAAGAAATTATAGATTAAAACTAGAACATATAAACCATATGATGCAAACTGTAAGAAATGGAAGGATAATTGAAATTAAAGACATCACCCTAGGGCATAATAAAATCGTTTACAATACTATCATGAATAAAGTACAAACAATATAATATAATTTTAAAGTAAAATGTTTTCGAAAAAACATAATAAATGGATAGTACTAAAAGTGATAAACGAAATACTGCAATGTCACGGTTTATGTTCCATAACACATATTATGTGCGTTTTATGTTTACTTATCGTCGCTACCGGTTGCCCATATGAGAGACGCCTCCTGAAGAGATTAATCATTTTAGATTGTTGGAGGATAGTGCAATGATACAGACAGAGACCCATTCCAGAACCACCTCTTGTTCTTTTACGTGCACGATGTACAGCACCGACACGAGATCTCGGTTTAACGTCCCATCTGAAAGACTGCTACTTTTATTAGGGTCAGACGGGGGATCGAACCTGCGATCCCTGGATTACCAGTCCAGCGTGTTATCACTGGACAATAGATCCGTCTGTTAACACTTAGTACATTTAACTGGCCCCTTACATAGTTTATTTATGAAACAGTTGTAAAATGATTAGAGACTAACATATTGTATACTATTGTATAGTATGTGGATGGGTAGAGCTGTGTTGTCGGTATATAACGAAATAAATAATACAAGTGTAGGTCATTACCACTACTTTATAATGTTTGTTTTTTATTATACTACAGTCAAACCTGTGTTAATGGTCACCTCCAACCAATCTGTATTAAGCAGCCAGTTTCCATATTCCCATTCGGTTGTTTTATTATACATTTGACCTCTATTAACCATCCACCTGTGCTAAGCAGCCATTTTCTCTGACTCCCTTGGCTGGCTGCTTATGACATGTTTGACTGTATATAGCTACAGTCTACATCAGCTATGTCGAATTATCCGGTTATCTCGATGTCGGATCAACGTCCCCTTTCAGACACTATCACTGTACATTTATTTAACTGGCTCCTTTTATATCGAATTTCGTTAAGTCAAGCTTCGGATATGTCGATGTATTTTGTTTGGTTCGGCGGAATTCGACATAACGGATGTAAACTGTATATTGATATATTACTAATGTTTTCGCTCGCTCACATGATTCGCCGGCGGCGTGGATAAATAAACTCAATCATCATCATCACTAATGTTTGGCACACCGCTACACGCCGTCGATGATGCTTGATTGTTAAATTCGAGCTTTTAATTTATACATTCCAATGAAATATAAAAAATTCATCTTTGAACTAAAATGTGTTATTCCACTGGTTGGAAACAATAGATAACACATTTTTATTGCTCACTGCTTTTTGTAGGAACTACTTTCCGAAAACACATGTGTGTGTGTGTGTTTTACGTTTATTTATCGTCGCTACCGGTTGCCCATATGAGCGACGTCTCCTGAAGAGATTAGTAATTTTAGATTTCCATCTGAAAGACTGTTAATTGTATTAGGGTCAGATCGAACCTGCGATCCCTGGAGTACCAGTCCAGCGTGCACTGGACTACATATCCCTCTGTAAAATGTATCCAGTTAGCATGCCACATATATGTCCAGTAATAAGAATATAATATATGCCTTTTCTAGCTCGAACAGGGGCGCATGCCTGTAATAGGATGCTTGCGTGCGTACGTGCATATACTAATTTGTGGAGGCATGCCTTGTCTCACGTGTGCTGTGTGTGGGCGTTTGTGCGTGCTTGTTCTGTTCGTTCAAGTTGAAAATACTTTGAATCTTGCTTGAACGGAAATGAATGGACATGTCTGTAGTAACATGGGTAACATGGGATTGTGGAAGTCGTGATAGCGCAGTGGATGCGCGTACGCTTCAGGTGCGAAATGTCCGGAGTTGGAGTTGGCCCCGCTGGAGCCGTTACGAGTGTGCCCTTAGGCAAGGCATTTAAATTCCACGTTGCCTCTTCTCTCTCCCTCGTGGCGATGTATTCCATTAAGAATGAGGTCTCGAGAGTGATTAATATACGTGTTTCGCAATCGAGCTAAAATTAATTTGTATAAACTAACATGGGATTGCACTTGCTTCTCCGTTAGAGCTAGTACATGTAAGGGGTAGTTTATGAATTATAATATATTACTGCTATAATATCGTATAACTCTACTAGAGTAGTAATACACTTGTATATGGATAGTTATGTATTATAAGTGTTTCTGTACATGTACAACACAAATAAAATGTACATGTGGGTACCTCAAAGTTCTAGAAACAATGGAGTGCATATACTTTGGAATACTAGTTTCCATACTGTATTCACTCATGGCTGGCTTACGTCATAGAAAGCATCGCAGGCATGATGCTGCTCAACAAAATAAAAGTACAGTATATGATATGATATATCTTTATTTCGTAATAAGCCATTTCTTGCACTTGAACAAAGAATCAATACAAACATTACAAAGTGAAACATGTATGGTAATATGGTGACGGCCACTAATCTCAACAAAGCATCAATACAAAACATTATAAAGTGAAACATGTATGGTGATATGGTGACGGACACTAATCTCAACAAAGCATCAATACAAAACATTATAAAGTGAAACATGTATGGTAATATGGTGACGGACACTAATCTCAACAAAGCATCAATACAAAACATTATAAAGTGAAACATGTATGGTAATATGGTGACGGACACTAATCTCAACAAAGCATCAATACAAAACATTACAAAATGAAACATGTATGGTAATATGGTGACGGACACTAGTCTCAACGACCAATTATGGGAAAGACATACACTCTTATAAACAGTATATATTGAATGTTGGACAACTTGTGTGTAAGGCATTGAGGGGTACGGGAAACCAGGGAATACGTAGGTACTGGGTTATTAGTGAATCGTTGTACATTGTGAATATAATCTGGATAGTTAGAGACTTGTGTATTTCGTTATTGTATAATAAAACTATATTCGAACACAAGTACTGACTAGTTATTGAGGCCAAACCTAATTATGCGCAAGCACGAGCCACTGTGTCACTGACGATGTGACATTACACTGAGTGTGTGTGTGTTTACGTTTATTTATCGTCGCTACCGGTTGCCCATATGAGAGACGCCTCCTGACGAGATTAGTTTGTAGGATAGTGCATGATACAGACAGAGGCCAATTCCAGAATCTCATCTGGTTATTTTACGTGCACGGTGTACAGCACCGACACGAGACCTCGGTGTAACGTCCCATCTGAAAGACTGTTAATTTTATTAAGTTCAGACGGGGGATCGAACCTGCGATCCCTGGATTACCAGTCCAGCATGTTACCACTGGACTACAGATCCGTCTGTACATTACACTGAAGCACATAACTATCCTCTTAAAGCGACACTACATCAGTGAAATCGCAAATGTCTGCAGAATGTAATTTGCTAGTATATAGTGTAATCTTTTTCCAAATATTTGCCTCAAATACTGAGTATTTCAACAAATAAGCAAACGTCGTATACGCTGTTTGTTGACATAACAACATAATGTAAATAGGGTCGACATGCATGCGTAATACAATTCGTTCATCCTGAATAACATGAGACATTGTACATGTGTACAGTGATATCTCACATGTATACCCATGCATATTTATTTGTAGACTAATGTTAGTTAAATTATCTCTAAACGAAAGTATCACATGGTTAGTATTGACTCCAATGACAAACAAGCGTCAATTCAGGAGCAAAAGGCCAACAAAATGCATTTCACGTATGCATGCATTGCTACTACAAATTCTTCCGTAACATTCGAACACTAACATTGAATCAATAATCAGTGTGTTGTGGTCTACACACTTTCAAAATTGAAAGTAATATTTCATATAACGGTCATCCACGATCCTGAATTGACATTTCTTTGTCATTGTAGTCAATACTAAAGCGTGATAATGTCGCTGAGAGATAATAAATTGAACTAAGATTAGTCTACAAATAAATATGCATAGGCAAAAAAGTTAGATATAACGGTAAATCTGAACCATAAATCTCGTTATTCGGGATACACATGTTGTATTACGCATGTATGTCGACCCTGTTTATATTATTTTGTTATGTTAACAAACCGCGTATACGACGTTTGTTTATTAGTTGAAATACTCAGTTTTTGAGAAATATATTTGGAAAAATATTATACCATATAATAGGAAATTACATTCTGTATAAAGGTGCGTTTTCACTGATGTAGTTTCGCTTTAAACCAATGACGTCTATTTCTTGGAAATGGAGATATTTTTATTCGTTTCTGCACGCTGTGATTATAAACTATAATTATGCCAGTGTTACATCTCCGCAAAAAAATATGACTATGTGTACATTGATATATGTATGTGATCTGACCAATACATGCTACATCGAACGAACGATATCATTTTCTTTATAGTCGCTTCCGCCGAGGTATTGGGCGACTGGTTTCTCTAAGTAGCTTACGTTGTCATCTAAGTTGGTTATGTTGACAACTGGAAAGGCATCTTCGTTCTTCTCATGGTGACAAATCCTGTTTCCATCTTTCGAAGGGGTCTCTCGTAGGGCCACATCCACCACGATTTGTCAGCTCACAGCAGCAATATGTTGAACGAGTTTGATTGGCTCGCTGGTATTAATATATCATGCATTATTCAAGCTGACCATTGATAATTTGAATTGTTGATGTGGGCCATTCTCGTTGCTGATGGAAACTATTATGTATAAGTCGCAGAACAAACAACATTATATCGCATTAAACAGCCCACTGGAAGCATCAACACTCTGATAAATACCCAGGTGCTTAACTGGGAGATTGTCATGTTAAATTTCGGGTTTTACGCCTGCATCAGCACCATTTCTTGGCTATATCGCCGGCGGGCAGTTTAACTAACCACACCATTCCTGGGCAGGCTCCAGCGGTTAACCAGTACTTTGGTGCACCAACCTCCGTAAGAAACTGCCAACTCTTTCATATAAATGAGACACTGCCTGAGCGGGGCTCGAACCAGTGATGATAGGTTACAGTGGTATACAAGTCAGCGACCTTAACCACTCGAGCACGGAGGCGGACTAACTGGGAGAATGATACTCCCGTTAGCTGAATAATACACGAATAGCAAACGTTTATAGCTATGCACGAGATACATGCTATTAAATAAATTTATTCTAGTGCAGTCTATAACCATTATTCCCAAGTCGGTTATGTCGAATTATTCGGTTATATCGAAATCGGATCAAAGTCCCGTTTCAGACACTATCATTGTACATATAACTGGCTCCGTTTTTTGCTATGTCAAACTTCGGTTATGTCGAAGTATTTTGTTCGGTCCGACGGAATTCGACATACCGGATGTATACTGTATGTTCTTCGAATTAGGCAATACACACACACAGGCACACTAGCAGTATCACAGGCGAGACAGTATTTCTGTAAACGAATACCTACATGCAAGCTTATTTCAATAAGCTATAGAAAATAAGTGTTAATTCGCTCGGCATCAGCTTGACAGGGAGATAATCGCTATGCATTGTAGTCGCATAGCAACAATTTACGTGAAATAGCATGGGTTCAATGTCATAGAAGTATCATGTATGGCTTCTGCTCTGAATATTATTGTCTTGTCATACATGGACACATTATGAAATAGCGTGGTGTATGCGAGACCATATCATTTTAGCACGTAACATACAACACCGAAGTTGAGCCACTATTGAGGTCTAAAAATAGAAAAAGTGGTTCGCGCTCCAAAAGAGTTACATGTACGTTAAACAGTAACAATGCTTTAAATTTGAAGTTGCATCATCATATCCTCACCTTTCGATGCACACACATTTAGCGTGTTTTCTAAATGAAAACGTGATTTTAATGTAAGTTTGCTGAACATGCCCGATAAATTATATTGTGAGCATTGTCTTACAAGAACACCGTAGTGATGACGTCACATGTAGCAACAATGGCGGCCGCCTGTATCCCAATCGTATGACTAACTTAGCAATTTTAAATTGATGTGCTAGATTCGGTTTGTGGTTACAATTATTAAACAAACATGTATGAAAGGATATAAACGTGCGAGTTGATGCCGTGAACGGTGTTGACGTTATTCTTATCTGTAATGACATACTTACAGTCAGTTGTTTCCGCTCAATAGAAGGAATGTTTAATTAACTAAACAGAAAGCCTTGGGATACTGTATTCTATCAATACATTTCTAATTCCAGCAAACTTTAAGAGGATAGTGACTGAAAGCTGATACAACTATATAAGCGTATGTGCATTGAACTACGTTCTCACGCGTAACTACGTTCTCATGCGTAACTACGTTCTCTCGCGCATTCTCGCATAATAAACGTTCATACACATTATTTGTTAGCTTATCGATAGTGTCGTGTGTGGGAGAATGAGTAATAGGTTGAAAACTAATCAACAACAACAATATGAGAACTAGGGTGACAGACCTACAATGTATTGACCAGCGTAACATCTTAGCCCTTAGCCTGCCGAATAAATTGGACGGAATGGGCAAACTACATCGATCCAGATCAGACGCGTAATGCCGCGTCTGGTCAATATCTTTGTTGTTTGGTATTCGGATATGTGTTTTAGCTCCACTATCCGAATAACAAACAGCATATACGTTATGTGCCGTCTGATCTGGCTCTATGTTGTCTACAATAGTGACCTTAGTCGTGATTGGCATGTTAAGGTTAGTAAAATTAAGTTTGTCATGGGGAAAATCTAAATAAGCTACTAGCTTCCGATTTAATCCATTTGTTCTTGTATATTAATGTTACAACATGATGTAAATATTGATCAAATAAAATATGTTTAAACTAAACTAAGGTTAGTAAAAAGGACAGGTCGTCTGTGACTTGCTGAATACGCTGTGGGTAGAGTTTGAATTGGCTTGCTATTGCATGGAGATGAGAGTCCGAATCATATCCAGATATAGTGTCACTGGTATCAGCTGAGTATGTCTCTCATGAATGCATGGCCGACATCTCAACTCCATGCTTACACGTAGCTAAATCAGTTTGTTTGTGTGTTTGTTGTGGCAAATATAGTGGTACATGTGAGATGGTACGGTGGTCGCCAGATCGGACAGGTGGGTTTTCTCCGGTTACCCGGTTTCCTCACACACGAAAAAACACATTTACGCTTTCACCCGCGCCAACGAGAGTGATTAATATAAGTTGTTAAAACATGCTTCACAATCATTGTAAAATAAATAAAGCTTAAAAAATAGTGGACCTTCAACAACAAACATATTTACATAGTTATTGCATTTCCTTTGATGAACTTATGTGCCGTGGTTGCATACATGTTCGTATGATGGTTCCCAACTAATGATATGCAGCTGACATGCGCACTCGAAGTGTTGGCAGCGCTCATCGCTAGACAATGCGTGTTTTACAGTTTACGCTGTTCCAAGAATGATCTATTTACCTGCTCCGGCACACGGTAAGTTGCAAATCTTGACTAAATGCAGTGTGCTCTATTTTCTTTGTGTTATTGAAAAGAACAATTAATGAACAATTTGAAAATATAAGTAATGAATCGCGAGTGCATAGTTTACATCGGGATATGAACTACATTGGGCGTGTTTAAAGTTAGCGGCGATGGCTTTTGACAACGAAGAGAACATATCAGATCTACCAGTCGTTGACATATTATTTAGCCAGAATTAAGTGAAAAATCGACAGACTGAAACCCAGGCTTATCATATGTAAAACTACCATAGTCACGAACTATCACTGAAATCATATTTGTTTGTGATTATAAATATGTATGATTATACAGTTCATTGTCCTAACGCATGTATTTGTATTGTTGTTGTTTTGTGGAATTAATAGGAATATTAATATGGCTTAGCAATATGTGATATATCCAATTGTGTTGTTGTTTGATTTCACAATGTCACGAATATGTGCAATGATATTTGCTTTAAACAGGTCAAAGGGATGTATATCTAATATTCTAACACGACCCAGCTAATAACATACATGTTGTAGAATAAAATCTACCTCGGGTTATTCTGCGATATACCTACCTTGAACTATGCTGCACGAGCACCGTGTTTTGGCTATTCCATTTATACAATGCGGGTAAAGTTTTATGAATGAAAGTCAAGTGATGTTTGTAAATACTACCGTGGGAATTCGCGGAAGTGAGCTATTTTTAGAATCAGATAATCTCTTGTCCGTCTTGTTTTTCTGTTAAGTAACGTTTCAGTTACTATTCTGTACAGTTTTATTTGACAAAATAAATAATATTATTGATCAGTTACAACTTTTGGTCATCTATGCACTAGATTGATATTTTCCATAAAAAAATAACGTCATCACCCCTTACGCGGGAGGAAATTTCGAAAGCCAAATGCACGGCGTTTGAAGAAAATACTCCTTTTATTCTCGTCTAAAATTATTAGAAGTAAGTCGTGTTAGAATCGAAATAATAAGTATCAACCGTGGTATATCGCAGAATAACCCTCGTTTGCGTTCTTATACCTTCGGCCTTCGTGATATATTTCTACGCATAAGAACTTCAAACTCGGGTTATTCTGCGACATACCACGGTTGATACTTATTATTTCTTAATTAATATTAAAGTCTCATGTATATTGTGAATGTTATAATTTACATTATTGATAGTTTCATCGATGCAGATCCTGGAGGATGACACGATGTCGGTTTCACAGTGCTTTGTACGTTGAATTTCTCCCGTTTGATTTAAGTTTTAACAAGACAAATTATTACATATGAATATATAATAGAAGGATGATTGAAAACACTACCACTCTTACCACTATGCTAATTCAGTTTCATCTTTTTTTCATCTCCAACATGGCGTCTCTATTTACCGAGTGCAATGACAAATGCATATCAGGCTGTTAGAGACATGGTTTTGCCAGTAACAATAGCAGCCAGACAATATGGTGTACCACCCTCCACATTAAATGACAGTATCACAGCTTATCTCATTTTGAAGAGTAATCGTAATTTACTGGTGTTAAATTCCCCCGTTGCAAGTAACGGTTATTGCTATGCCCCTATGCTAATTCGATTTTTGGAAGCATAATCAACATTTCTCTTCCATACATTTTCTTAGATTGGCCAAACTAGTTCCATTTTTCGACGCCATGTTGAAATCACAAGCGAGTGAAAGTGTATTTTATGTTAAACATGTGCTATGAAATCTCAGTTTAGAATATTACATTCAATGCAAAATTTATCACTTTACTTAGTAATACTATTTCACTTTACTGTTGTAGAAGAGACTGGCTGCAATCTATTCACCGACATGCCTTAGATGACCGAATACCGGTACGCCCATTGTAACTCCAAGACGGGAAGTCGCCAAGACGATGCGCGCGTACATCATATAGAGTACTGCACGATGACGACCACTGTGGTCTGAGCTGCTACTGAGAGATGTACCTCGGTCACGATGTGCACGCCGTGAGGAGAGAGCAACGATCGAATTCCGATTAGCTCCTCAGTTCGGATCACTCGGAACCATTGCATTGTCAGAGTGCATTGTACTTTCAAATGCTGTAAGTGATAATAAACGAAAGTTTGTTATCAAAACATACCTAATGATAACAGCTACCAAATGGAAATATTAAACCCACGTTAACAGTAAAGCGTTTAGTCGAAACAGAGTGATTAATGTCATTGCCTTCAAATCACATGCAACTCTTCCATTGCTCCATGTTATAGCGTATGCCTTTGAAGATCGAAACATATAGGACATACCAGTAGCCAGGAACGTAGGCCCAAAAGGCCTGCAGATTGTCACAGAAAATGAAACATCTAAATCCCAGAAAATGCAATACATGTACATGGAAGTCACATACATTCTACACAACATAAAAAGTCAAATTCATATCTCTGCTTATTACAGTTATAAAATTGGTCTGTATTTGGTTTAAACAGATTTATTCATTCATAATGTACAGTACATATCAATTGTATACAGAATGAAAATGGATTTAATCGAAAGCTTAAAGCTTATTGAGATTATCTCCATTACATATATAAATGTGTGCACTATAGGCGACTAAGACGTAAATGTATTATGTAGTAAGACCAAAATATATAAGTGTATGAAATTATAGCTAGATATTCACAGACGAATCTGTAGTCCAGTGGTAACACGCTGGACTGGTGATCCAGGGATCGCAGGTTCGATCCCCCGTCTGACGCTAATAAAACTAACAGTCTTTCAGATGGGACGCTAAACCGAGGTCTCGTGTCGGTGATTTACACCGTGCATGTAAAAGAACCAGAGGAGATTCTGGAATTGGTCTCTGTCTGTATCATGCACTATCCTCCAAAATCTAAAATAACTAATCTCGCTCATATGGGCAACCGGTAGCGACGATAAATAAACGTAAAACACCCACCCTAGCAAGATAAACGGGGAACTGGAGGGGTAGAAAGCGATTAAATAACACATTTGTTTTGTCATGGTATATCACTATGCAATCACGCTTACATACATAGTGCCACATGGTCTGTATTTGAGAGTTATGTTAGTAATGAACAGGCCTCCGAGTAGCATACTTCATGATGCATTTGAAAGTTTAAATCGCGGAACATTTCACACCAAAATGGCGAGTTCATGATCGACGTATCCTGATGCTTGAGTGAAGCGTGATGTTTGGGACTGTGGTGCCAAGAATCGACTAGTGGAAGTCGTGATAGCGCAGTGGATGCGCGTTCGCTTCAAGTGCGAAAGGTCTGGAGTTCGAGTCCCGCTGGAGCCGTTACGATTGTGCCCTTAGGCAAGGCATTTAAATTCCACGTTGCCTCTACTCTCCTTCGTGGCGATGGATTCCATGAGGAATGAGGTCTCGAGAGTGATTAATATAAGTTGTAAAAACTTGTTTCGCAATCGAGCTAAAATAAATTTGTATAAACTAAAAATCGACTGTTGACCGATTACAGAATCATAAAGACCTTTCAGCACGCGAACATATCTATATGTTGTGTAGTCAATGTCGTCAAATGCCCTATTGCCCCGCCCCTAAGATCACGTGACGCAGTAACGGGAAACTTCAGACAACTCTATGGCAACGTCGCACTTGTGATTCGCAGGTTCGATCCCCCGTCTGACCCTAATAAAATTAACAGTCTTTCAGATGGGACGTTAAACCGAGGTCTGTTGTCGGTGCTTTACACTGTGCATGTAATAGAACCAGAGGAGATTCTGTAATGGGTCTCTGTTTGTATCATTGCACTATCCTCCAAACATCTAAAATGATTAATCTCTTCAGGATGCGTCGCTCACATGGGCAATCGGTAGTGGCGATAAATAAACGTAAAACACACACACCTATGATGTTCAATTTATTACTCGAGCCTACACATTCCAAACCGCTAGCTACGCCCCTGACTAGCAAAACATATAAAAACGAATACATACTTCCAACCTTTATTAAACCGTACTTTGCAATTCGTGCTCTCCTATTTCCAATTTGGAATTCAGAGATCAAATTGTTAGACACTCGATACGAAATAAATACGAGTTAAATGTTTGTTCCATAGTTTTACAAACGCAGCTCGTTAGTGTAATAGGGCGCTAATTTGTTGGTTTCGTGTCATCTTTTCCTGGCTTATGTATTTCAATCAGTATAGCCTCTCCCAACGAATCGGGAATGTCTTTTATTATATATATGGCCAGTTCACAGCACTTAGGGAAATGAGTGAACCAAAGGTGTTTGACTTGACATAATACGGTCAATAGGCATACGCCATCTAGATATATCGCCTTGTGGTTAAGGTGTCCGCCTACGAAGCGGTATGTGAAGGTTCGAATATCGGAGGGGTCGAAACCTCGTCAACGGTTCGTTCTGATATGGCCGGTTGTTGAGCCGACAGCTAGTTAAATAATGGTTACCGATAATCAACCCGGCGCTTGGTCTTCAAGGATAGGATTCTGGAAGTACTGATGTTCATAAAAAAAGTGTCTCATAAGTCAGTAATGGCTGGCCCCATTCGGTCAATGTCAATCCATGCCGGTCAATGTCAATACATGCCGGTCAATACATGCCGGTCAATGTCAATCCATGATGGTCAATGTCAATCCATGCCGGTTAATATCAATCCATGACGGTCAAGCCAGTCAATGTCAATACATGCCGGTCAATGTCAATACATGCCGGTCAATGTCAATACATGCCGGTCAATACATGCTGGTCAATGTCAATCCATGTTGGTCAATGTCAATCCATGCCGCATTAAAATATGTTTGAATATTGTACCCGATATGTATGCTTTCCTCCGCATTGCAGCTATGGACCGTAAGTGAACACTTTCGGAAGAGTGTATTCGCCGTCCCGTTTCATAGAAATCATAGACATTGACCATCATGTATTGACATTGACCGGCATGGATTGGCCGGCATGTATTGGCCGGAATGTATTGACATTGACCGGCATGGATTGACCGGCATGTATTGGCCGGAATGTATTGACATTGACCGGCATGGATTGACATTTTCATGCATGTATTGACATTGACCGGCATGACTTGACATTGACCGGAATGGATTGCCATTGACCGGCATGGATTGCCATTGACCGGCATGGATTGACCGGCATGGATTGACATTTTCATGCATGTATTGACATTGACCGGCAGGACTTGACATTGACCGGAATGGATTGCCATTGACCGGAATGGATTGCCATTGACCGGCATGGATTGACATTGACGGCATATAAAACTCCGGATGCCCATCCGAGTAATATTTCAGGTACCGACGGGCACACGGGCAGCTGGAAGCTTCCACTTTGGAAAGAGTTCGACACCCAAAGCAGTGACGGGGCAAGTGAATTGAAGTCAACTACCTAAACCACGCGGCCTCAGAGTCCCCTCCTGTAGTCATAGCACAAACATATCGAAAACATTATTTCATGCTTTTAGAATAAGCTGATCTCAATCAGATTCATGAGGCAACATCATCATCAATAACAACAGCGACAGCAACGACAACGACGACAACAACGACGACGACGACAACAACAACAAAACAACTACAATAACGATTATATATTCAATTGGAAACACCAGAAAGGCGCCAATTTTGCGATGACGACGTCTTCTATAGCTGTATTGAATTAATAGCGACGCCAACTAATAATTTAACATATCACAGTCATTATTATCAAAGTAATTGAAGTGGATTTTCGTATTATCGTATGCATTTCTTTTAAGCACGACAAAACTGCGTTGGTCTATATTGATGGAAGCCGAAGACACAGTATACATGTACTCATAGACAGGAACAATTGTTGAAATAAGGAGCAAAATACATGCAGGAAGAGTGAGGGTAGCGATATTTGCATGTACATAATTATAGCTTTGCTTTATTGTAAACTGTCATATGGCGACACTACAACTAGTATTGATGGAGGAAAACCTTTGGCCGGAGCTGCCTCCGAACAGTAGTTCAGACGCGCACAAGCCCCGGGTAGAACCACATATCTACAGTGGTGTGGGGCAAGTGATTTGAAAAAGATTTAACCCAAGCACTATTACTGAAATGATGTCATTACGGTCAGTAGCGGCAAGAGAGCTACCATGTAGCGACAAGAGAGTTACTAAGTAGCGACACGAGTGGTACAAAGTAGCGGCAAGAGAGCTATCAAGTAGCGGCAAGAGACTTACCAAGTAGTGGCAAGAGACTTACCAAGTAGAGACAATAGAGGTACCAAGTAGCGGCAAGAGAGCTAACAAGTAGCGACAAGATAGTTACAAAGCAGCGACAAGAGAGTTACAAAGCAGCGACAAGAGAGTATGTACCAGATATTTGAGATGGACGACCTGTTATCAGGAACAGCATGTCACACCAATTATGGTATTGAGACAGATTTTTTTTAATTTGCAATAGCATGGGAGCTACCACAGGTAAACTGCACGAGATACTTACGATGGCGGACATGTTATCAGGGACATTTCTGCAGACTAGTGTGCAATTACCAAAGCATAGATCGGCTGAAGTACCACTGGGAACTACAGTGCCGCATGCGTTGCTCTATAGGACGCCTATGTTTTTCAGCATGCTGTAAAGACAATGCCACAACGGCCTCTATCATTAGAAAGTACTAGAATATTTGATTTGATAGTATTGTATTGCTCTATATACATGAATATGTATGTAACAAGAACAATCGAATAACCGATAAATAATTACCAAATGGGTTGGGCCACTAGTTCTAACAACATTAGTGATTGGCCCTCCTGCCTTCCCATAGAAACTATTTGAACACTACAGACGGATCTATAGCGCAGTGGTAACACGCTGGACTGGTAATCCAGGGATCCCAGGTTCGATCCCTCGTCTGACCGTAATAAAATTAACAGTCTTTCAGATGGGACGTTAAACAGAGGTCTCGTTCGTGTCGGTGCTTTACACCGTGCACGTAAAAGAACCAGAGGAGACTCTGGAATGGGTCTCTCTCTGTATCATTGCACTATCCTCCAAAATCTAAAATGACTAATATCTTCAGGAGGCGTCGCTCATATGGGCAACCAGTAGCGACGATAAATAAACGTAAAACAAAAAGTGGCGTTATTACGCACGCAATCAAAAGCTGAAAACATGTACATATTATATAGAATATGATTATATGAGGTATTAATCTTTGAGTTTTTCAAAGAAAGGTATTAGGTAATAGAATATTTTCAATTTGAAAGGAGATATTATAATATAGATATGAAGTATGTGAGATGGTACGGTGGTCGCCAGATCAGACAGGTGGGTTTTCTCCGGGTGCTCTGGTTTCCTCCCACACGAATGACCACACATACGCTTCCATCAGACAGGTGGGTTTTCTCCGGGTACTCCGGTTTCCTCCCACACTAATGACCACACATACGCTTCCATCCGCGCCAACGAGAGTGTTTAAGATGTTAACACTTGCTGCGCAATCATTGTAAAATAAATAAAGCTTAAAAGATATGAAGCATCTTCTCCTTAAATAAAAGTCGACACAGCGTTGACGCAGAGTTTCTAAATGGTAAAATACTTATTGCATTTCATATCACAGACTAACTATATTAAATCATGCAAAATGCATTATGTACATTATGATTTCACCTTTAACTACGCCGCTTACATGCTGTTGTGTTCAAATACTGTTATGGTGAGGGCCAATCAGTAATGTTGTTTGAACTTGAGACACAACCCATATGCTAATGATCTATTGTACCGATTGTTATGTACATGTATGTAGAGCAAATCAATCTTATCAAATCAAATGTTAGTAGTAGTAGGACGTTTGCATACCCTCGCCGCCGGCGAACCATGTGGGCGAGCATTCTAAGCTGATTATCTGCATGGATTATTCGTGAAGTGTCTGTAGAATTGTATAATGATGTCTTGTAGTGTGATGGTCTTGAAGTATTCGATGATGGTGCGATAACACGACAACTGGAGTAGGCATCTTCTTCCTCTTCAGGATGACAAGTCCTGATGTTTTCCTCTTTCTGAACGGCGCTTTTTAGGGCCACCCTCTTCACTGTTGGTCATCCCACAGCAGCATATAAACGGATCTGACAGTTAGACATCTGGCCGTCTTGGTTGCTCCAGGGCCTGTCCATACCATCACCACTTCCGATGGTAGTCAGCGATGGTGAAGTGTGTGTCCCTTGTTGCAAGTTCGACGGCCAGAAGATCACAGTATCCTACGTTGCTGCTGCAGGATGTGCGCCGAACGCGACGTGCAGGCCATGAGAAGATCGGCCGCGTCCTCAAATGTTAAAGAACATAATTGGATTCATGTATACTTAGCGTCGCAATCACGTGCCCAAATACCACGTGACGCAGTCAGTGGGTCAAATGCGATCACGTGATATCAGTAAAGCGAAAAGAAACAGCTGCAAACAGGATACACCGCTAAATGCTTGTATTGTTATTGTAATTTATGTATCGGTCGATCTAGCTTGACAGAGATTAATAACCCATATGCCCGTGCAATTATCTGACATCTATATTATATCAACACGCCACCATCATCTGGGTCAGTAAGTCATAATGCTCGTGACGCCATCTTTACTCTATGTGTTGAGATGTAGACGTGAAGCGACGACAATTCCTTTTATGGCAGTATGGCAGAGTACTGCAGCGGAGTGGACTGTGTGGCTGCTAAGTTGTACTAATATAATTCATCAGATTATATTCTAAGTACTACATTTATTCTGTCACGTGAACGCATTAAAACAACGTGGTTCGTTTGATGTACTGGTAGTTGAGTGTATTTCATTAGTCTCAATGTTTATTCTACAGTTCTAAGTACAGAGTAAACGTTATATATTACAATAGCCAATCCGTAATCTCAAGAAAATGCTAGGGATATGAGAGGAGTTGTCTAATTGGCAATAATACCTAAGTGAAATGCATGACTGATTGTTTCGCATGTATGTATGCTTTTCACAATACAAACATGTGTTCGTTGTTCAATTTAAGTCGCCACTGCATAAATGTATTTGGGCGACTGAGAAAACTTGTGTTTTACGTTTATTTATCGTCGCTACCGGTTGCCCATATGAGCGACGCCTGCAGAGATTAGTCATTTTAGATGTTTGGAAGATAGTGCAATGATACAGACAGAGATCCATTCCAGAGTCTCCTCTGCTTCTTTTACGTGCACGGTGTAAAGCACCGACACGAGACCTCGGTTTAACGTCCCATCTGAAAGACTGTTAATTGTATTAGGGTCAGACTGGGGATCGAACCTGCGATCCATGGATTACCAGTCCAGAGTGTTACTACTGGAGTACAGATCCATCTGTATAACTGAGAAAACAGTTGCCTGTGTGTGTGTGTTTTACGTTTATTTATCGTCGCTACCGGTTGCCCATATGAGCGACGCCTCCTGAAGAGATTAGTCATTTTAGATGTTTGGAAGATAGTGCAATGATACAGAGAGACCCATTCCAGAATCTCCTCTGGTTCTTTTACGTGCACGGTGTGAAGCACCACCACGAAAATAATAAAAAAATAATTAAAAAAATATAATTTTTTAAAAACAAAACAAAAAAAACGTTCCATTTGAAAGACTGTTAATTGTATTAGGGTCAGAGGGGGGATCGAACCTGCGATCCCTGGATTACCAGTCCAGTGTGTTACTACTGGAGAACAGCTCCGTCTGTATAACTGAGAAAACATTTGCCGATGTCATATATATATATATACGCCTATGGTGGCGTCCGTTCCACATGTCGACGGTTCTAAGCCGCTTGATGGATGTGAGATATTCAGTATATCAAGATGATGCACATAATTATATATTAGTCATGCTAGTATTGTATAGCGGGAGGTCGAACCTGCGATCCACGGTTTACGAATCCATAATGTTAACCACTGGACCACTGATCTGATACAATATATTTCCGTTTCAAGACATTTGTTAAACAGACATTAGAAAATGAAAAACGCTTGGGAATAGATGAAGTTGGTAAAATGGTGTGTGATCTACACAGGGAATGTCATAAACATCAATGATAACATTGCAATGATAATGGAATGGACAACTTGATTAACTGCAGTCTACAATTATTTCAGTCAGTGGCTAATCGTACTGATAGCAAATATCCAATTATCGCACAGGTTTTTACGCTCGCAATCACGAGCCCGGGGTTATAAAACCGTCCTCAGAACTCAAGCTCGAGCTCTAATGATTTCATGTGTGTTTTCCGTTCATTTATCGTCGCTACCGGTTGCCCATATGAGCGACGCCTCCTGAAGAGATTAGTCATTTTAGATGTGTGGAGGATAGTGCAATGATACAGACAGATACACATTCCTGAGTCTCCTCTGGTTCTTTTACGTGTACGGTGTAAAGCACCGATATGAGACCGCGGTTTAAAGTCCCATCTGAAAGATTGCTAATTTTATTAGGGCCAGACGCTTGCAATCACGAGCCCGGGGTTATAAAACCGTCCTCAGAACTCATGCTCGAGCGTAAGTGATTTCATTGGCTGAATCTGAGATTTAAACTCAGCTAAACCAATCAGATGCTTTAGATTGAGTTCGAGATTGGAGAATAGCTTTATAACCTGGCGTCCTGGAATACATAAAACATACAGACGGATATATAGTCAAGTGGTAACACGCTGGACTGGTAATCCAGGGATCGCCGGTTCGATCCCCCTTCTGACCATAATAAAATTAACAGTATTTGAGATGGGAACCGATATCTCGTGTCAGTGCTATACACCGTGCACGTAAAAGAACCAGAGTAGACTCTGGAATGGGTATCTGTCTATATCATTGCACTATCCTCCAAAATCTAAAATGACTAATCTCTTCAAGAGGCGTCGCTCATATGGGCAACCGGTAGCGAAGATAGATAAACGTAAATCACACACATACAGAACACATTTACTTCAACAGTGATCAACAGCATCAGACGAACATGAAACTAAAGACAAAATTACAAATTAATTTATTTTCTTGCATAAACATGTATATAAATGTGTTCATGTTTAGACCACGAATGCATTGGGCATGGTTAAAGTTAGCACGGAGGTCTTCAGCATCAACATGGAAACTATTAACCCGCAATCCCTTTCTTAAGAAGATGTGCATAATAACGTTGATACCTATAATGTGAAATGATGTTTCAGGAATGGGCGGACATCATCTGCTTTTTTATTACCTCCCTTGTCACAACAAGTCCGATATATCCCGAAATGTATATTAGGTCCTTTTAGTAGGACTCCTTTTTGTTACTGTTGTTCACTGACAAAGATGTTGCGGTATGGTAGATGTGATTTGATCAAATTCATGTCAATTAATTGATAACAAAGTTGTAAAGATAAGTACCAATTTGATATACTATAGGATATCTGTCGAGATAGTGTAATTTAATAATTTTAAGATGAGAAAATGGACGAATATCTGTAGCATGTTATGCAAAAGAAACAACCATGAAAACAGAGGAATCCGCTTATATCCACGAGGACCAGTATATCGACCGATATCTCTCATTGGCTTATATTGTGTTGCTCTATATAATTAGTTATTTATTAATGTGATCACACGTGACATGTGTGTCTATACTGACAGTATAAGGTGACGTTGAAACGTATTAAAAGGCCTGTTGATCGAGTGTAGAGAATCGCTCGCCCACATGTTTCGATGGTGGCGAGGGTAAATAAGCCGACCCATCAACGTGTACAGAATAAGGCGGTAACAAGCACGATGTTTTGATGCTAGCGTAGGGTGAACTTATTATTTGTGTCGCCATGCCGGTATAGATGTGTTATTTAGCCAAACTTTCCGGGGTTCTAGGTTCGAGACCGTATACATGTATATACTAGTCAGGATAGACTGAGCAGAATCAACACATGTTGTATGTTTATGTATAGGATATAGGCCGAACACGATCCAATATGTAAGCATGTGAGGAACATCCTTCTAATTAAAATGGTTAATTTCGTACATGTACGCGTATAATTTAATTTATCCTACCTTCATGTGAAATAACGTACAAAAACAGCCTGCCTAATAAATTTTGCTTTATTAGTCAGTGCCTAATAAAGCTTTCGTGACGGCAGAGCCTCGCCTTGTATTTCTTCTCCGACTCGCCTAATAAATTCAAATTTATAAGACAGTAACCTAATATTCTCTATATAATACTCTGGTCTTTTCACAACAGTCCAATATTAATAATAATGGACTGCAAGTATAAAGGTATGACGTCACGACAGTGCTATAATTATAGATATATGGTATACAATTATGTCTGTTACTAATCATATCAATTCTAGTTGCCAGATGTTAGCTAACTCAGACACAGCGGATAGTTTTGCGCAAGAATTTTAGTTTAAACTTTATTTATTTTACAACGATTGGGAAGCAAGTTTTAACAACTTATATTAATCACTCTCGTTGGCGCCAATGAAAGTGTAAGTGTGGTCATTCGTGTGGCAGGAAACCAGAATATCCGGAGAAAACCCACCTGTCCCATCTGGTGACCATCTCACATACTTCCCGTTCCGAGGATCGAACCCGGGTTGCATTGCAATAATTTTGAAATGGCATGAAGGAAGTGATATATGTATTTTTATGAAATTAATAATAATAATAATAATAATAATAAAGACTTTATTTAACGAGAGTACTCATTTAACAAAAGTTAATCTACCATGAGGCCCTCAACATATATACAATCAAATGCAATCAAAAGATAGCACTATAAGTGAGAACTGCACATTGGAATAATATAGTAATGTAAAAGCTGAAAAATAGAGAAACTATATTTAATATGTAATGGAATATGATGATATATGGAATTGGCTAGCAGAGTAGAAAATGGGAATGAGACAATTAATGATACTAGATCTATCTAACAATATGCAGATTTGACTTGTAGTGGTATCTTCAAAATATGTATGAAATCAACTTAAAGACAGCAATATTTACGATTCTAATAAATATAGCAATCGCAATACACGTTTATAATAACAGTAGAAGTGCGCGATTAGTTCGAATTGTTATAGTTCCACCTTGATATAGCATTATTAGTTACTTACGACAGTATTGTATTCATTCAAATATTTTGATATTATTCATTAACAGTTTGTATTAGTATCAAGGTGTGAAACTTCATATCGTATTAAAATTGTCATAGGGTGGAGAAGGCACATATGCAAGTATAGAACATTCGACCTTCCTACCTCCCCCTCCTAAAATAGACGTGCATGGGTTGGGTACCACGCTCGCAGCATTCTGACCATTGCTACAAATAAGTGCATTGCTTAGATATTCTAATATGGAACAATATCTAGCTTCAATATATTTCGCTAATTGATGGTATGATATTGTTTAGATATGTACTTATGATATGTTGTTGTTGTATTTATGTATGTATGTATGTATGCTCCATTAATGCCAAACCCCTTGCGGGGACGTAGACATGTTTTCCTGGGCAGGCTTAGCCGACCTAAGTGGTTAACCAGTACTAAGCAATGTGTGTGAGGTGTTTTGCTCAATTACACAACATATGTGGCCTGACCGAGTATCGAACCCGGGACCGTTCGATTCCAAATCCGACGCTCTACCACTGGACCACGGATGCCACTATTTAGAGGTGCACATAAACAGCTGGCTGCAAACACTCTATTGCCTTATTTATTTTGTTGTTGGTTATGTTTTGTATAATGTGACGTATGGTCTGAGGTTATAAATTAATTATGCTCGTTTGAAGGAACTGAATTAGAGCATTAATTAAATAACATAAACTTTTGAACAAGCCATACATGTTTGGACATTTGAATTTATGAGCGTGTTATATTTATACCTATATCAATCCGATAATAAATCTAATCTCTTTGCAATGAAACAAAGATTTATTTGATACGGTTCATAAACTGTCACCCCCGTGTTATCTATTTCACTGTCCTATCGGTAGTGATCTCCCTTTGTTTACCTGTGAAAAATGGCGGACGAAATAGTGTTGTTTACATTTTGTACATGTATTAAACACTGAAAGTTTAAACTAATGAGCGATAGGGTTAACATTTGAAGACGTGTTTGCTTTTATAAGGTAGGATTCACTTATTATTTCTTTTATCCATAATTCTGATTAATATAGGACATCTATAATCGACACAACTACTTGAGATTTATGTGTACATGTACATGTCACACACAGGTGTATAATGTAGTACATACTGTATATAGATTGAAACTTCTAGTTGTGTGATCACATAATTATATATTAACATGTTTAGCTATATACATGTACACAGACGAATCTGTAGTCTATTTGTAACACGCTGGACTGGTAATCCAGGGATCGCAGGTTCAATCCTCCGTCTGACCTATTACAATTAACAGTCTTTCAGACGGGACATTAAACCGTTAAATCGATGCTTTACAACGTGCACGTAAAAAAACCAGAGGAGACTCTGGAATGTGTCTCTGTCTGTATCATTGCACTATCCTCTAAATATCTAAAATGACTAATCCCCACAGGAGGCGTCGCTCATATGGGCAACCGGTAGCGACGATAAATAAACGTAAAACACACACAAACATATACATGGTACTATTGAGTTATGTATGATTATTGTACGCCAGATAGATAGACAGACAACTCGCACCAGGGGACGCCAACTACATTGAACATGCATGCATGAAGAAACACAATTATTTCAGCAATATGGATTAGCGAAGTGGTGTGCACGTTTTCAGTTTAAACATAGTGTAGTGCTTTCAAATAAC
>CM026403.1:30558877-30640578 GCA_014843695.1 Archivesica marissinica
AGGATTCCATCAAAGATATATCACATCTTTATTACAAAACACAAACTGAACAACTAAAATGTTTAAAACTATGTACTTATATAGTTATTGTTTTTCATGTAAAAACATACTTATCCGAAATGTGCGCTTTCTATATTGATTTGGGAAAATTACAATAGCTGAACAAAATACATGAAATCGAGAATTTTACCAACTTCTCAAAAATATAAAATCGAAAAATCCACCATGATAAGCTGAACATAATATATCAAATTGACCAGGTTAACGGCAAAGTAAATATAGCTCGTGAACTAACAGTATAGACACTTGAAACTTGTTTATTTGCTTAAACGCTTATTTCTACATATAAATACATGGCGTTGTACAGTAATGAATTAAAAGATAATAAAAACAATACATCAATCATTACACAAACATTAAATAACCATTCAGTAATGAAGAAATCACATTAGAATATTCAGAACAATGCGTAGTAGTCTCTGAAGAAGTGGGTTTTCAATTGTTTCTTGAATAGGTTAACTGACTCACTTTGTCTAAGGCTCAAAGGCAGTTCATTTTAAACCTTGGGTCCAACAATACTAAAACTTTTCTTGACGTATAGCGTACTGATACTGGAAGTTGTTTAGCATAATTAAAAATACCAGCAGTTTGGTATTTCTCGTTGAAGTGTTTTGTTTACCATTTAGTTTATACAAATTTATTTTAGGCAGATTGCGAAACAAGTTCTTTCAACTTATATTAATCACTCTCGAGACCTCATTCCTTATGGAATCCATCGCCACGAGGGAGAGAGAAGAGGCAACGTGGAATTTAAATGCATTGCCTAAGGGTACAATCGTAACGGCTCCAGCGGGGCTCGAACTCCGGACCTTTCGCACCTGAAGCGAACGCGAATCCACTGCGCTATCACGACTTCCACTGTTTACCATTTGTGGATTCATTAGACAAAGATCTAAGAATTTAAAATAACACTTGTATAGGACAAGGCACACCATTAATCGCATTATTCTTCAATGTTGCTACAATTTATAAAAAAAACTCAGATACAAACTGTAGTTGCTTCATCGCAAATTAAGAAACGTATTCATTCGGCATGTGCACGATTGTTAGTCGCAGATTAAAACCAATTTCACCATGTTACTCGAATGTAATGTGGGAAATTTGGTTACGTAGAAATCAATTTTCTGAGAAAGAATTCCAGACGATAAAAATCAGAGATGATTTAAGGAAGATTAATGATCAGCGTCTTGATCAATATGTTCCACGGTTCATGTTAATATGGAGACTAAATTCCCATTCCGAGAATAAACACTTTCCAGGAAATAAGAAAATGAACACGGGAGATAATTGCCTGAGCATAGCAAGGTTATACCGCATCTTTTCTATTGTGAACATTTCTTTAACTGTAAATGTATCATTTTATGGAATAGCTTATAAAGTTGTATTTAAATGGAAACTATTATTAAGTTGTATTGAACTCGTTGAATTTTTGTTTTTAAATGCTAACAGTTTATATTAAACTTAAATAACTGGATATATCTAACAGCAGGTGCAAACACGTATGTTACGTGTACATGTACATGCATTTCTACTGTGTTTGTGTGCTGGCTTAAATGTCAATCTGCACCATTACGACAAATTTGACAATATAAATGACATGTTATATTATGGAAAAGTCATTTGGCGGTCGTGTCATTTGTAAAATAATGTTGAAGGAATGCTCTAGAGACAAGACAGCATATATGGTTGCCGATTTACTGTAGCACAGATTTATAGACGGTCCCACGAGGTTATAAAACTTCTCATATCTCAAACTCAAGTGATCTGATTGGTTGATTCTGAGTGTTACTGTCAGCTGAACCAATTAGACAAATGAGACTGCGTTTTGAGATTGGAGAACAGTGTTATAACCTCCAAGCCATGTGTTTTACAGTATTTGGAATAACCTAATAACAATATAACATCTTATTTGATACATTGTGTGTTTTACGTTTATTTATCGTCGCTACCGTTTGCCCATATGAGCGACGCCTCCTGAAGAGATTAGTTATTTTAGATTTTGGAGGATAGTGCATGATACAGACAGAGACCCATTCCAGAGTCTCCTCTGGTTCTTTTACGTGCACGGTGTAAAGCACAGACGCGAGACCTCGGTTTAACGTCCCATCTGAAAGACTGTTAATTTTATTATGGTCAGACGGGGGATCGAACCTGCGATCCCTGGATTACCAGTCCAGCGTGTTACCACTGGATTACAGATCCGTCTGTCATTGTATTACAGATCTTATTCAATGAATTGCTGTATAATCAGGAATAAGATGTATTAATTGCAATATGGAACTATTTATTTTGCATGGTTATTAGTTTGAGAGTAGATGGCAAAATGAAGTTGGTGTTTTTGTTGGTGAATTCTCACTACAGTTGAGTCGAGAATGACACACATGTAGATGTATGCTTGACGACACCATAATCGTGATGATTATGATATACCTGAAGGTTCAAGTATGTTGATTGTGATTTAGCTTAGTCACGCTCGCCACCGATGAACTATGTAAATCCGATTAGCATATACGAGACAGTATATGTAAAAGATACACAAATATGGCAACAATATGCGGACACTAGTACTTGTTACAACACAGGTAAAGCAACAAATACAACGTGCATATGTTGTGGCGTGTGTTTTTTACGTTTATCTATCGTCGCTACCGGTTGCCCATATGAGCGACGCCTCCTGAAGAGATTAGTCATTTTAGATTGTTGTAGGATAGTGCAATGATACAGACAGAGACCCATTCCAGAGTCTCCTCTGGTTCTTTTACGTGTACGATGTAAAGCACCGACACGAGACCTCGGTTTAACGTCCCATCTGAAAGACTGTTAATTTTATTAGGGTCAGACGTGGGATCGAGCCTGTGCTCCCTGTATTACCACAGGTTCGATCCCCCATCTGACCCTAATACAATTGTTGTGGCCGAAAGTATGCACGTATTTATATGCGATATGACACTATGTTATTAACATTGTGTTTGTTAAAGGCGCATCACTGAACAGTTTAGGTTATACACATGTCAACTCTCTTCAGTGTGCTATTAGTGGAGGAACACCCCAAGGGCCAACCAGTGCAGTATTTCAGGCACCGACGGCCACCGTGGGTTTCGAATCTTCAACGATGGGGTGGGGAGCAAGTGATTTGAAGTCAACAGTCTCAGATGCCTCGTATATAAACTGTTATTAATACAAAAGGTGATATGCATATAGCAGCTATGGACGTGAAGAAGACCTTGCTAGAAACGTATCCGCATTTTCTAAAGAGCCTGTAACCGAGTGCAACACAGCTGAGCTAACGGGCCACATCGAGAAATCTAAACACAATAAGGATTTATATACGTTGATCCAGATATACCGGTTTATAAATACAGTTATAAGTGCACAGCAATAACTGCGCAACATGTTACCGCTAAATCGATTTATTCCCTAATTCGCTCCGCTCAAACGTAAATAAATCATTTATCCCATAATCAAGTATTTCTAGGGGGAAAAGAATCACAAACAAGATTTAGGATTGGTCATTTGCATTACCATGTTAATCATTTATTAATATATACATGTATAAACATTCTCTTCAATTTTAAACCTGCGACCATAAAAATAACTCTGTGCGAATATGGATGCTTGAAAACCTCACAATATAAATAAAATCAGTGTGTGATGTAAAGTACACCATACTCTGTGTAAAAAGTATACATCTCGATATAAGACAGCCACGTAAATACGAAACTGTAGTGCCGGCTGCCCCCAACCCACTCCCCTAATTATATTATATATAATATAATCTCCTCATCTTTTTCTATTATTTCTTTTTTGTGGAGGAGGAGGAGAGGGAGGTAGAAAGAAACCATGCAACTATCCAGTGTGAAAAGGCCTTCTTTGCTGCCCCGTGACTTTCCCAACGAGCAGTATAACAATAAATGGTATCATAAATTAAGAGGCTAAAAACTGTTAACATCTATTATATCGTTTTCTTTTTCGGCTCAAATCGGTACCGCAACGTAGATTAAACCTAATATAACCTGTCTGAACTAACAGTCTTAGAACTTAAATCACATACATTGTAATTGGGAGTAGCTAGGTGACAAAGTAAAAACAAAGCTAAAGTCCGAAATTAATTTCCTAAGCCGCCATTTATGTAGATGCCATTCCTCTGACGAGTCGTCTCTTTGTAATCAATCACTGGATATAAACGCTTGGATAATCCTGATAAAGGGCGTCGAACCTGTCGATAAATAAATTCCGATTTTAATAGAATTACCAGGTACCCCAAGATCTGCAACGATCAATACCCTCCACTTGCTGCCATTGCAAACGGAAAATAGTTTCATCAAAAACAGACCTTAATCTTTCGAGACTGGCGTATTCAATTCAGGGCGGGTGGGTGGGGGCCAATAAACTGACGTACATATATATACCTTTATTACCTCCAATACTGGAGAGCAGAACAAGAAGTTTTCATATATAATTTACATAAAAATCAATACAAACAGAATGTAAAATTGCATAGAAGATTACAAATAGAAATGTGGCAAGTCGGTGTAAGATCTCCATCGGTCAGACATGACAGTAGATCCCCAATCCCTCATATATAAGCGATAAACATCTTCCACCGAGTCACTCTACATGTAAGCCAAGATGTGTATATTATAATGCACACGTGGATAAATAATATTCAGGAGAATTCGTATTGAGTTAGAAATTTAAGTCACATGCACTTATCAAATTCAGTACCCTTGTCGAAACGAAATACAAGGAGGACAATGTGACTTCTGAATGGAATACAATTAAGACAGTAACATGAATAAATGTGCTATTATCAATTTCATAATAGCATCATCATTATCATTTACATTGTAGTTGTATAAACCAGACAATAGGTGACAAAATTGCAAACAAGCACTACCTGTAACAAAATTGGAAAAGGCTTGGTCTCCCAGTATATGTAATGTGTCTCGCCATAGGCTATCCCTTATTATATTGTTGCTTATACAGTGATTTAAGAGATGTAATACTTTCTTCTCAACAGTAAGTCCACATTTATGACAACTTTCAGTTCTATTAAACGAGAATATGTTCTCAAATGCCCTTATTACAGTTTCGCATTTAAGTTTTATAAGTGGGTACTTCTGGCTTAATTTCCATATGCGACAGGGACCCCTGTGACTGAATATACTAGTGTGAAGTTCTCTATACATTAAAAGATCAAAACGCGCATTGCGTTCACAGTTTTGGAAACCATACACTGTTCGTTTAACTGATGAGTTCCATGAGTATTTAGTAGGAAAAGAGCCACTTTGAATGAAACTTGGTATAATGGTAAAATAGGTTGTATTTCTTTAACAGTCTGTATATGTCCGGACAGTCTGTATATGTCCGGACAGTCTGTATATGTCCGGAATGAAACCTTGAACTAAAGTATCGCCGTTAAGAAATCTTATGAGCCTGTGTATAAAAAATTGCTTTGAGAGATATTTATTCGGCAAGTTGCACAATTGACCAAAGAATTGTAACTTTTTAATATCAATCTCTGTTTCTATCGAGAATAAACCCAAAGCCCGGAGAGAAATGTCAGTTGATGTGGGTAATGGTAAGTGCTGCATAGATTTAGCACACAGGCGATGAGATCGTTCCAGTTGCATAAGGGAGGATTGTGATGCAAAGTTCATAAACACAACACTTGGTTACACACCATTACCAGAATTACTGTAAACATAGGATAAATATGTGTATACGGCTATAATTGTTATACAATATTGCATACATGTAGGTGATGTATGCATTCAACTTAAATCTCACAGACGGATCTGTAGTCCAGGGGTAACACGCTGGACTTGTAATCCAGGGATCGCAGGTTCGATCCCCTGTCTGACCCTAATAAAATTAACAGATGGGACATTAAACCGAGGTCTCGTGTGGGTGCTTTACACCGTGCACGTAAAAGAACCAGAGGATACTCTGGAATGGGTATCTCTCTGTATCATTGCACTATCCTCCAAAAATCTAAAATAACCAATCTCTTCAGGAGGCGTCGCTCATATGGGCAACCGGTAGCGACGATAAATAAACGTAAAAATACAATACAATTATTCTATTAGGCTTCACAATTACAGATGCAATTTTAAACATTTACACATGACAATAATATATGGAATTATAAATAAAAATGTATACATATATAGATATAACTACGATTTACTTGACATTGTTTATAATAATAGTACTACAGTAACTTAAAGCAGCATTACATCGTAATAAAGGATGTTTTGGGTAAAATATAAATACTACTGTGTGTGTGTTTACAAAAATTGAAATAGTCGCTCAGAAACGATAAAATTCCAATAAATTTAAACCGTCGTATACGCGAATTTGTTTATCAAAATACGAAATAAAACACACACAGTGCGCATGCGTGAAATAACAGAGGATGTAGAAAACAACGTATAATATTTTGAACATGAAAGACATCGATCTATCTTCCTCTAATGTCGAACCCCTCGCGGGGATGTAGAAATGTCCCTAAAAGACTTAGCTAACAAAGGTATAAATCAACATATCAAGTAATTTAATTAAAAAAGACAACGTGGGACAAATGGGGACGATACATTCCGAATGCAAACAAATGTGGACGATGCGTTCCGGTTGTAAACAAGTGCGTGACCGATCGACTCGGAAAGTCCTACTTTCGGTTTCGAGTTTATTTTATCGCAAAAAAACTGTTTACCAAATGAACATAAGCATACAAAGTGTAATGTTAGAATGTGTAGCAGCATTGCTACCCATACGTAAACATTGAATTTTTAACCTCCTTTATTTGGATTTGCGCAATATACTTTAAAGCAGATTGTATATTGTCGTAATCATAAAATTCAGCACTCTGTATTATTTGTAATACAGTCTACTTCTGTTATGTCAAAGTCGGTCATGTCGAATTCTCCGGTTATCTCGACGTCGGATCAAAGTCCCGTTTCAGACACTATCATGTTACATATAACTATCTCCGTTTATATCGAATTTCGTTACGTCAATTTCGGTTATGTCGAAGTATTTTGTTCGGTCCAATGGAATTCGACATAGCGGATATAGAGTGTATCTGACATGATGTGAATGTCAAATATAATGTATATGTATAGTAGGAGTGTGTGTACTGTATATGCATTTCATTTATTGACATATTTGTCATGACTGCTTTTATGTATATATGAGTTATTCAATGATGAACTATTTTGTTCAAATAGGAAAACAATGTTCTTCTTCGCTTTTGCAAACAACATAGATCTAGATCAGCCCTAGGGTAACGCTGCGTGTTGATCGGTATCTCTATTGTTAGCAAGATCATCTGAATAGCAAACAGCATAGGGCCTGATCAGACGGCACATTCCGTTCCGGCTGACCTGTCTCTATGCTCTTTGCAAATACTGTTTAAACGGTATCCAGAATATAAAACAACCGCCTTCGTGGTCGAGTGGTTACGGTCGCTAACTTGTATACCACTGTAACCTATCATCACTGATGATCACGGGTTAGCTTATGAAAAAGTTGGCAGTTTCTTACGGAGGTTGATGCACCCAAGTACTGGTTAACCGCTGGAGCCTGCCCAGGAAAGGTGTTGTTAGGTAAACTGCCCGCCGGCGATATAGCCCAAAATGGTGCTGATGCAGGCGTAAAACCCGAAATATAACATAATAAGAATAAAATGGCTTAAGTGAACGTTGGTAGACCACTATGTTTGGAACATTTGAAGGGCAGCTTCAACATGCTCATAGCGTACCTTTACCGTGCACATTGCATATTTCATAATTATTGCGTCATTAATATGCTTCATATATTTCAGAGGTTCATGAATGACGTGTGCTTACGGACGATGACGTCACTGTTCAGCAGGAGGAGGCTGGTACTGTTATTCTACGTGAACTTGGTATTCCTTGGAATTGTGATTGTAGTTATTTATGATACCAACACTTCACCTAGAGCGACACATTATCAAAAAGCTTATCACCGGTGGAAACAAATAAGAGAAAATTTCCATTCATACATTCAAACAAGGGACGATCACGAAGTCTATCTACAAGCGAAAGGTCGACAAATGGACGCCGTTGCTGGATTTGAATTCTTAGCCTCGAAACACAGTAATAGTTCACATCATTCTCGACAGGGAAATGAAGTGTATGCTTATAACTCAGATTTCCCACTAAATTTCATACCGAAGGTACCTGACTTTTCAGAAGCTGATATTGTGGCTTACATTTCTGATAACATAACAAGAAGGTATTTAGAACTACCGAGAAATGTGTTACACACTGACAAAATAGTGATACTTTCACCTATCTGTGATGTTGCCCATATACTTGATAATTTTATGAAACAGTTGACTAAACTAAGTTACCCTCACAATTTATTATCGATATATTTTGGCGAGGATAGTAGCACGGATCGAACGTTAGATATGGCTACATTAATAGCTGACGAATTAAAATCGAACTATGGCTTCAAAGATGCGGCAGCGTACCATTTCAATAATTCCGGCGGTGTTCACGGCACGTGGGGTGACGTACATCACAGGAGTAGTCAATATGAGCGTCGCGCGCACATAGCGAAGGCGCGAAATATGTTACTGCGACTTGGTCTTACTCGTGGACGGTTTGATTACGTCTTATGGATAGATAGTGATATTAAACAACTGCCAACGGATCTCATTCAACAGTTGCTCTTTGCAGGAAGTGACATTGTTGTGCCGTCGTGCTTATTTCAAAGCGGCACATACAAACGAAATTTTGATAAAAATTCATGGCGTGAGACTCCAACCTCGATTGAAGAACAAAAGCAATTGCCAAAGGATATTTTAATAGTTGAAGGATATACCGAAACAAGGAGGATATATTTACCGGATTTGAGGGCGGAAGGACGGGTTGTGTCGTTAGATGGCGTTGGAGGCTGCTCTCTGTTAATAAAAGCCAGCTGTCATAAACGAGGGCTTAAGTTCCCGGAAACAATATACAGCCATCATATCGAGACAGAAGGACTGGCGAAAATGGCAAACCACATGGGATACACAGTAGTCGGGGTGCCTTTTGTGGAAGTCTTTCATAACTAAAAGTACTAGGAGTTATTTTGTGTATATAGATGGACATTATTTGCAGCGAGTAACTACAACCTCAGAGTTACACCATTAAATAGTGTCTCGTCCCACATGGACCTCAAAAGCTGATGCTAGAAGAACACTTCGTATATCATGGTGGTAATTGTTCGGGCTCGCTTCTCACCAATGTAACCCGGGTTTGATCCTCGGACCGGAAAGTATGTGAAATGGTACGGTAGTGGTCAAGATCGGGCAGGTGGGTTTTCTCCGGGTACTCCGTTTCCTCCCACACCAATGACACCATTTACGCTTACATCCGCGCCAACGAGAGTGATTCATATATAAGTTGTTAAAACTTGTTTCGCAATCGTTGTTAAATAAATAAAGTTTAAACTAAATGTTCAAAACGACTTTTGTCCAAATTAAGGATACTATTTTTCTAAGAAAGACTAGGTCAGTGAAGAAAGATTTTGTTAATTTTGAATACATTTAAATGTATATTCTACGCTTGTATCGTCGCTACCGGTTGCCCATAGGAGCGACGCCTCCTGAAGAGATTAATAATTTTAGAGTTTTGGAGGATAGTGCAATGATACAGACAGAGACACATTCCAGAGTCTCCTCTGGTTCTTTTACGTGCACGGTGTAAAGTACTGACACGAGACCTCGGTTTAACGTCCCATCTGAAAGACTGTTAATTTTATTAGGGTCAGACGGGTGATCAAACCTGTGCTCCCTGGATTACCAGTCCAGCGTGTTACCACTGGACTACAGATCCGTCTGTATATATGTATTAATGTCCTTGAATTCAATTTGTATACTGAGACACATGGATGATAATGGTTTTATTTCAAGATCACAACCTTCTATTGAAATTGTGACAGTGATGTTATCTATATTCTCTAATTAGTTGAACATAATTATGATCCATATGTGTAACATGCGCTGGTTAGTAACGGGGGAATCGTTTCACACTACGATTATTGTCGAAATTGTAGTCTGGCCAAGATTTATGAAAAATCATTTGTGCACAATGTTTAAATTAGTTTAGACGACTTGAGGTGCTTGACTGCATTTCATTATTATCAATATTCTTGATGACGTGTATTGTGGATGTCTCTAGCTACATTGCACAATATGTGATTATTCGTGTCCCATTTAGTGCGTTCTCCTATTTATTATACATGTACTGGAAAGATAGAGGACATAGAAAACGCACACTTCGGATAAGTATGTTTTTACATGAAAAACAATAACTATATAAATACATAGTTTTAAACATTTTGGAATATGCTTAGTTGTTCAGTTTGTGTTTTGTAATAAAGATATGATATATCTTTGATGGAATCTTCGTATTTCGTTTTCATGTAATAATAATCATATAATGTAGTTGTGCGCTATCTATGTCCTCTAGTATATTAATGCTATATTGATGGGTCATATTAATTATTTTATCCATCTCATGCCGCCATGTTTAGATTTGAACAATGAAACAACTGAATTTCCCATTCATATGTTCTATTACCATCAACATGGGCGCATGAGATGTCGATTATTTCAAGTGAGGAAGCTATCCAGCTGGCGTGCGGAATGTATGTGGTGCTACCCAGGTGTTACTCCGTGCCTGTAATACTATTATGAATACTATTAATAATAAACATTACATCGCAAAAAGCAAATAAAATGCATTTTTTTCACGTATTAATGATTTGCTACTTCAAATTCTTCCGAATACATTAGAACACTAGCAGTGAATCAATAAACAGTGTTTTTGTGGTCTACAAACTTTCAAAATTGAAAGTAGAATTTCATAGAGCTGTCATCCATGCTCCTGAATTGACGTTTGTAAAACTTTGTCATCGGAGTTAATACTAAGCGCGATATCATGTCGTGTAGAGATAATTTAGCTAAGAGTAGTGTACAAATAAATATGCATAGGCACAAATGTGAGATATAACGGTAAATTTGTTACATAAATCGTGTTATTCGGGATACACGAGTTGTATTAAGCATGGATGTCGACTCTATTTACATTAGTTTGTTATGTCAACAAACCGCGTATACGACGTTTGCTTATTAGTTGAAATACTCATGTTTTGAGGCAAATATTTGGAAAAAAGTTCATATAACTGTCATCCACGCTCCTGAATTGACGGTTGCTGGCATTGAATTCAATACTAAACATGCGATACTTTCGTTTAGAGATAATTTAACGAAGATTAGTCTACAAATAAATATGCATAGACACACATTTGAGATATCACGCTAAATATGTAGCATAACTCGGATTATTCAGGATAAACGCTTTGTATTACGCATGAATGTCGACCCTATTTACATTAGTTTGTTATGTCAACAAAGCGCGCATACGACGTTTGTTTATTTGTTGCAATACTCAGTTTTTGAGGCAAATATTTGGAAAGAAATTACACCATATAATTTACATTCTGTAGAAAGTTGCGTTTTCACTGATGTGGTGTCGCTTTAAATGGCTGTATTCCTATAGTTTTCATTAAGCCCGAGATACTTGTTGTATACTGTTCATAATACAGTAGTACCCGATTAGTTTAACATATTTTATTTCCCCATATAATACATATTGAACAATGCATACATTACGCATATCAAAATACAGAAAAAGGATTAGAATGAAAGAGTCTTATATGATCCCTCTCCAATTATTTTTTTAAACTTTATTTATTTTACAACGATTGCCTAGCAAGTTTTAACAACTTATATTAATCACTCTCGTTGGCGGGGATGAAAGCGTAAATGTGGTCACTCGTGTGGGAGGAAACCGGAGTACCCGGAGAAAACCCACCTGTCCGATCAGGCGACCACCGTACCATCTCAAATACTTCCCGGTCCGAGGATCGAACCCGGGTTCCATTGGTGAGACGCGCTAATCGGACAGCGTCTCAGATTCGTTGGAACATAAATAGAAACGGACTTTGATGGTGCAAATTATTTCCGGCACCTAACGTTATTCAAGCTAGGGTGGTAAATGCAGTTGACAATAGTTGAAGGATTGTTACTAAAGGACTCGACATTTAAAATGTGGAGAGCGGCCACGATCATTTGCACCTTTTGTATTATAAATCAATATCAATTCGCGTTTTAACTTACATTGTTATACAAAATTTGTAATATATATATTTTTGAATGTACAATAGATTTGTTTGATATATTATAGTGTTTTGTTATTATACTTGATCACAGGAATGTAAGTTCATATTTTTATTGTATACATATTTATTTTAGCTCGATTGCGAAACAAGTTATTACAACTTATATTAATCACTCTCGAGACCCCATTCCTGATGGAATCCATCGATCGCCACGAAGAGCGAGAAGAGGCAGCGTGGAAATTAAATACATTGCCTAAGGGCACAATCGTAACGGCTCCAGCGGGGCTCGAACTCCACACATTTCGCCACAATGTTCATATCTTTATTGAACCAGTACCGATGCGACCGTGCGGTCGATTGGTTAATACCGTTGGGTTCAAATCACTTCCCCCCACGACTGTATGTTCGATTCCCACTTGGGGTGTGGAACTATTGCATGCTAGGAAGCAATCTGGAGGTCATAGAATACATGCGTTTCTATCTATAGTTTTAATATCTCTCCGAGTAGTGGTTAAAGAGTCCGCATACGGAGCGGGAGGTCGAATGTTCGAACCTCGTCAGGGATTCATTCTGATATGGCCGGTTCGTGAGTCTCCAGCTTGTTCAACAATATTTACTGATTGTCTGGTACCTGGCCTGCAATGATTCATAGGTGTCTCAAACACCAGATATGTCTAGTCGTTTCTATAGGTGGTAACACTAACACTATAATAAACAAACATTTTTATAATGATATACAATTGGTCAGGGGAGGTAACTGGAACCACTTAATGACCATATTCTATCTTCTTTGATTTCCCTTTATTCAAACTATCGATATCCAGGTTTTGTTTAGAATATAACGACTGGAGCTGGGCGCGAACTTTTTATCCCCCGTCTGACCCTATTTAGATGGGACATTAAACCGATGTCTCGTGTCAGTGCCTTCACGTAAACGAACCAGAGGAGACTCTGGAATGGGTCTCTCTCTCTGTATCATTGCGCTATCCTCCAAAAATCTAACATGACTAATCTCTTCAGGAGGCGTCGCTCATATGGGCAACCGGTAGCGACGATAAATAAACGTAAAACACACACGCGAACTCCTGATCTTTCATAGCCGAAGCGAACCATGGAGCAATCGCGACCCACACAGTAATGTTACACGTAGTCTATACATGTATATTATTTGATTATTTTGGTTATTTGTTACTATTGATAGATCGTAATATTCTGCACATTCTAGATGTGCATATACTAGTGAGGTGTTGGAATTTAATATGTACAGTCAAACCTGTTTTAAGCAGACAGCCAAGGGATTCACAGAGAGAGTGGCTGCTAACACATGTGGCTGCTTAATAGAGGTAACATATATAATAAAACAACCTATTGGTAATCTGGAAACTGGCTGCTTAATACAGGTTTGCTGCTTTAATGGAGGTGACCACTAACACAGGTTTGACTGTATTGGCATTTAGCTATTCACGAAAAATGTACCAGAGAAACGATAAGCGAATACGATAATCCTGCTTCAGATTGGATATATATAATAGTATATACATCTGTGTTGTTAATTTATTATACAATACTATACGCAATTACTCGTTTAAAGCCCCCCCAAAAATGACTTGTTACGTTTAAAATAGCAGTGCTGCTACAAATTCTTCTGAACTATTTAGAACACTAACTTTCAGCTAACCAGTACTTGGTGCACCAACCTCCGTAAGAAACTGCCAACATTTTCATATAAAGAGACATGGCCTGATTGGGACTCGAGCACGTGATACTCATATCAATGATGATAGATTACAGTGGTATACAAGTCAGTGACCTTAACCATTCGATCACAGAGGCGGGCCGTTAGATATTAGTAGATTTATTAGTAGGCATTTAACCTGTTATCTGCCGGGCTGAGCTGTAACAGTTGTTAGGTACTTGAATAAAGGTATATTGGTACGTTCCACGCTTCGCCGTGCACAGGTACGTTCCACGCACCGCCGTGTACAGGTACGTTCCATGCACCGCCGTGTACAGGTATGTTCCATGCACCGCCGTGCACAGGTACGTTCCACGCACCGCCGTGTACAGGTACGTTCCACGCACCGCCGTGTACAGGTACGTTCCATGTACCACACGATGTATAGTAGCAGTCTGTAGAACTGCAAACTATCTGTCAGGCATGTATTATGTTTGTACAAACTATCTGCAAAGGCATGCATTGTGTTTGTACAAACTACCTACCAGGCATGCATTGTGTTTGTACAAACTACCTACCAGACATGCATTGTGTTTGTACAAACTACCTACCAGACATGCATTGTGTCTGTGCAAACTACCTGCCAGACATTCATTGTGTTTGTACAAACTACCTGCCAGGCATGCATTGTGTTTGTGCAAACTAACTGCCAGATATGCATTGTGTTTGTGCAAACTACATGCCAGGCATGCATTATGTTTGTACAAACTATCTGCAAAGGCATGCATTGTGTTTGTACAAACTACCTGTTTGGCATGCATTGTGTTTGTACAAACTACCTACCAGACATGCATTGTGTTTGTACAAACTACCTACCAGACATGCATTGTGTCTGTGCAAACTACCTGCCAGACATTCATTGTGTTTGTACAAACTACCTGCCAGGCATGCATTGTGTTTGTGCAAACTAACTGCCAGATATGCATTGTGTTTGTGCAAACTACATGCCAGGCATGCATTATGTTTGTACAAACTATCTGCAAAGGCATGCATTGTGTTTGTACAAACTACCTGTTTGGCATGCATTGTGTTTGTACAAACTACCTACCAGACATGCATTGTGTTTGTACAAACTACCTACCAGACATGCATTGTGTCTGTGCAAACTACCTGCCAGACATTCATTGTGTTTGTACAAACTACCTACCAGGCATGCATTGTGTTTGTGCAAACTACCTGCCAGACATGCATTGTGTTTGTACAAACTACCTACCAGACATGCATTGTGTTTGTGCAAACTACCTGCCAGACATTCATTGTGTTTGTGCAAACTACCTACCAGACATGCATTGTGTTTGTGCAAACTACCTGCCAGACATTCATTGTGTTTGTGCAAACTACCTGCCCAGACATGCATTGTGTTTGTGCAAACTACCTGCCAGACATTCATTGTGTTTGTGCAAACTACCTGCCAGGCATGCATTGTGTTTGTGCAAACTAACTGCCAGACATGCATTGTGTTTGTGCAAACTACCTGCCAGACATGCATTGTGTTTGTGCAAACTACGTGCCAGGCATGCATTGTGTTTGTGCAAACTACCTGCCAGGCATGCATTGTGTTTGTGCAAACTACCTGCCAGGCATGCATTGTGTTTGTGCAAACTACCTGCCAGGCATGCATTGTGTTTGTGCAAACTAACTGCCAGACATGCATTGTGTTTGTGCAAACTACCTGCCAGGCATGCATTGTGTTTGTGCAACTACCTGCCAGGCATGCATTGTGTTTGTGCAAACTACCTGCCAGGCATGCATTGTGTTTGTGCAAACTACCTGCCAGGCATGCATTGTGTTTGTGCAAACTACCTGCCAGGCATGCATTGTGTTTGTACAAACTACCTGTTTGGCATGCATTGTGTTTGTGCAAACTACCTACCAGGCGTGCATTGTGTTTGTGCAAACTACCTACCAGACATGTATTGTGTTTGTGCAAACTACCTGCCAGTCATGTATTGTGTTTGTACAAACTACCTACCCGGCATGCATTGTGTTTGTGCAAACTACCTACCCGGCATGCATTGTGTTTGTGCAAACTACCTACCAGGCATGCATTGTGTTTATACAAACTACCTACCCGGCATGCATTGTGTTTGTGCAAACTACCTACCCGGCATGCATTGTGTTTGTACAAACTACCTACCCGGCATGCATTGTGTTTGTACAAACTACCTACCCGGCATGTATTGTGTTTGTACAAACTACCTACCCGGCATGCATTGTGTTTGTGCAAACTACCTACCAGGCATGCATTGTGTTTGTACAAACTACCTACCCGGCATGCATTGTGTTTGTGCAAACTACCTACCCGGCATGCATTGTGTTTGTACAAACTACCTATCAGGCATGCATTGTGATTGTGCAAACTACCTACCAGGCATGCATTGTGTTTGTGCAAACTATCTGCCAGACATTCATTGTGTTTGGGCAAACTACCTACCAGACATGCATTGTGTTTGTACAAACTACCTACCCGGCATGCATTGTGTTTGTACAAACTACCTGCCAGGCATGCATTGTGTTTGTGCAAACTACCTGCCAGGCATGCATTGTGTTTGTGCAAACTACCTACCAGGCATGCATTGTGTGTGTGCATACTACCTACCAGACATGCATTGTGTTTGTGCAAACTACCTACCAGGCATGCATTGTGTTTGTGCAAACTACCTACCAGGCATGCATTGTGTTTGTGCAAACTACCTGCCAGACATGCATTGTGTTTGTGCAAACTACCTGCCAGGCATGCATTGTGTGTGTGCAAACTACCTGCCAGACATTCATTGTGTGTGTGCAAACTACTTGCCAGACATGCAATGTGTCTGTGCAAACTACCTACCAGACATGTATTGTGTGTGTCCAAACTACTTGACAAACATGCTTTCTGTGTGTGCAAACTATGCAACGTTAATATAGCTAATCATTTATTTGCAATCTTGATATATAATCTTTTGTTTACAGCCGGCGCATATCTCGTAAGGAAAATACGCTCTGATGAGCTTTTGAAACGAATAGTATAGTAACTGTCGTAATGGGATTTAAAACCAGCAAATTTAACAAATTCCTGTTTTCAGAAAATGCATTGCACATTTTGTTATTTAACATTCGGGTATTTATTTATATGTGTTATGTAATTTCAAACTAGTATACCCAGTACAATGTAATGTATGCGTGTCTGTGTGTGTGTGTGTTTTACGTTTATTTATCGTCACTACCGGTTGGCCATATGAGCGACGCCTCCTGAAGATATTAGTCATTTTAGAATTTTGGAGGTGAGTGCAATGATACAGACATACACCCATTCCAGAGGCACCTCTGTTCCTTTTACCTCGGTTTAAAGTCCCCTCTGAAAGACTGTTAATGTTATTAGGGTCAGACGGGGGATTGAACCTGCGATCCCTGGATTACAAGTTCAGCGTGTTAACCACTGGACTACAGATCCGACTGTCATGCTTGTCTCGCGTATTATATTGTAATTGTATAATTAGTATGTAGTGTTCAGTCATGCATGTTACATGGGCGATGTATTGTTCAACCATAAATGTTGTATGAGCAATGTATTGTTCAACCATACATGTTGCATGGGCGATGTATTGTTCAACCATACATGTAGCATGGGCGATGTATTGTTCAACCATACATGTTGCATGGGCGATGTATTGTTCAACCATACATGTTGCATGGGCGATGTATTGTTCAACCATACATGTTGCATGGGCGATGTATTGTTCAACCATACATGTTGCATGGGCGATGTATTGTTCAGTCATACATGTTGCATGGGCGATGTATTGTTCAACCATACATGTAGCATGGGCGATGTATTGTTCAACCATACATGTTGCATGGGCGATGTATTGTTCAACCATACATGTTGCATGGGCGATGTATTTTAATTCAAGTAGATAACTACCAGCACGTGGCATGCATTACTATCCAGCACAAAACAGAAACAGGATTTGGAATATATTGTAGTCCCGTGTTCGATGCTCTGTCAAGGCACGCATTTAATGTCTTTGAGCAAGGCACCTCAATCAACACTGGGTTTGCCATAAATAGAAAATAGAATAAATAGAACTGCACAAATGTAGCGTGGAGGCGTATTCTTTTTGAATGGTAGGGATAATTACATTAATCTAACCCATTGCCGAAAGGAGTGAGTGAATCGGCTAATAATAATAATAATAATAATAAAGACTTTACTTTAACAACTGTTGAACACATTTAACAAAAGTTAATCAAAGGCCTTCAACATATATACCAATCAAATGCAATCAAAAGATAGGACTATACGAATTTAGTGAACATTTGTAATTTTAGTACAATTTAAATATTTTCTTCACATTTTCCTGAGAAATGTCCCGGTGCCTCTTTTCGTGTGTACGCGGCCATTACTACTATGGGTCATAGCAAATCACGTGCAATGAAATTTTCGTTCGAGGGAAATGCAGAATTATATACGAACATCCCAATTTCATACCGATAGCATTGTGCAGGAGTATTCCACATTTTACTGCCAATGTATTCAGTGGAAACCAAATAATTATAAAGAAATAAAATCAACGAGATCCAAACTAGTTTATATGTTTTATCTCAATTATCAACAATTGACATAAGTACATGTATGTAAATAACACTTTGATAATATGTACATGTACTTGCAAAACATCTCATTCGTATACTATCTTAAAGCGACACTATCAATGAACACATAGCAAATTTCAACGTTTTCATATGATAAGGCGTCGTTAGGTAAACTGCTCGTCGCTCAAATGGGCAATCGCTAGCGAAGTTAAATAAACTTAAATTAAAAAAGAGACACGTGTTATTGTCACTCGTATGATTATCTGAATAACTGTTGCGAGGGTAACTGTACATGCTTAGGACATTGTGAGGGGGCTCAGTTGTGGTTCTTGCACGTTGTATTGCATCGCATTTCCCAGTTTCATGCACTACCGGACAGTATTTGCGATGCTATGGTTATCTTGGAATGTACACCTGGTTATTATCATATGATACACTGCAATGTGTGTCGAGATAAAGTTCCAGGCATGTATTTAGTTCTGCATTATGGGTAACATAAAGGCTATAAATAGTTCAAATAATTGTAGTGGACGATAATACATCAATAGGTTTTCTGGACGAATGGGAATTATGTGACAAGAATTGCTATCATGTATTCGTATGGTAGATATTAAAATAGTCCATCTATTTTCAGGGAACTAGTTCCAAGCTTTCACTTGTGTGCGCATATAAATACAGGATTGAGCTGGAATCCAGAAATGTATTTACGTAGTCAGTTGAAATTCAGCAACATGTTATATTTCGGGCTTAACGCCTGCATCAGCACCATTTCGGGCTATTTCGCCGGCGGGAAGTTTACTTAACAACACCTTTACTGGGCAGGCTCCAGCGGTTAACCAGTATTTGGGTGCATCAACCTCCGTAAGAAACTGCCAACTTTTTCATATAAATGAGACACGGCCTGAGCGGGGCTCGAATCCGTGACCATCAGTTACAGTGGTATACATAGGTTATAGTGGTATACAAGTCAGCGACCTTAACCACTCGACCACGGAAGCGGACAGTAGACGATAATACATCAATATGTTTTCTGGACGAATGGGAATGATGTGACAAGAATTACTATCATGTATTCGTATGGTAGTTATTAAAATAGTCCATCTATTTTCAGGGAACTAGTTCCAAGCTTTCACTGGTGTGCGCATAGAGATACAGGCTTGAGCTGGAATCCAGAAATATATTTACGTAGTCAGTTGAAATTCAGCAAAAACAATAATTGGTTCCCATATGATTCGCTCATACATAGCATGGCTTGTTCTTACTTTTAGCTGAAAACTCTGGATATATTTTATGATCTAATGATATTCAATGACATATTGAACTAATATCAGCACGCAGAGCTTATGTTATATTTCGGGTTTTACGCCTGCATCAGCACCATTTTGGGCTATATCGCCGGCGGGCAGTTTACCTAACAACACCTTTCCTGGGCAGGCTCCAACGGTTAACCAGTACTTGGGTGCACCAACCTCCGTAAGAAACTGCCAACTGTTTCATATAAATGAAACACGGCCTGAGCGGGGCTCGAATCCGTGACAATCAGTGATGATAGATTACAGCGGTATACAAGTCAGCGACCTTAACCACTCGACCACGGAGGCGGACTGCACGCAGAGCTAGTGAGATTAAGGGAGATAATCCATTAAGTGTAGTATACACAATTATGGTTCTTGCAAGACACATTGTTATCAGATGGTGCCCTGCGATACGTGTGCCGGTATGCTCCTGACAATCATATAGCAATGAGAAGGACACACTCTGTATTGCCATTCTTTGCTCCCTATGTTCCATTCCACCATATTACATTAAAGCGACACTACATCAGCGAAAACGCAAATATCTACAGAATGTATTTTCCTATTATATGGTATAATTTCGCTCCAAATAGTTGCCTCAAAAACTGAGTATTGCAACAAATAAACAAACGTCGTATGCGCGGTTTGTAGACATAACAAAATAATGTAAATAGGGTCGACATTCATGCGTAATACAACGCGTTTATCCTGAATAACACGAGTTATGGTACATATTTACTGTGATATCTTAAAAGTGTGCCTATGCATATTTATGTGTAATTAAATTATCTCTAAGCAAAAGTAACGCATGTTTAGTATTGACTTCAATGACAGCAACCGTCAATTCAGGAGCGTGGATGACCGTTATATGAAATCCTACTTTCACTTTTGAAAGTTTGTATACCACAAACCACTGTTTATTGATTCAATGTTAGTGTTTCGAGTGTATTCAGAAGAATTTGTGGTAGCAATGCATTTATACGTGAAATAAAAATGCATTTTGTTTGCTTTTTGCGATGTAATGTCACTTTAAAGAAAGTCCTACGGTATATATGATCCCGACAAAGCATGTAACAACGAGGACACACTGTACTACTGTCATCTTTGCTCTTTGTTCCATTCCACCAATTACCTTACAGAAAGCCCTATGGTATATTTGGTGATTTTGAGGACACACTGTACTACTGCCATTCTTTGCCCTATGTTCCATTCCACCATATTACCTTACAGAAAGCCCTACGGTATATTTAGTGATTTTGAGAACACACTGTACTACTGTCATTCTTAGCTGTATGTTCCATTCCACCATATTACCTTACAGAAAGCCCTACGGTATATTTAGTGGTTTTGAGGACACACACTGTACTACTGTCATTCTTAGCTCTATGTTACATTCCACCATATTACCTTACAGAAAGCCCTATGGTATATTTAGTGATTTTGAGGACACACTGTACTACTGCCATTCTTTGCCCTATGTTCCATTCCACCATATTACCTTACAGAAAGCCCTACGGTATATTTAGTGATTTTGAGGACACACACTGTACTACTGCCATTCTTTGTTTGTATTGTGTGTTGGGCTTACAGTTGCACTAATATCTTATGCGACTCTCCAACTGTTAATGGCGGAGCAAAACCCATCCGAGCAGTATTTAAGGCACGTCACCCGGATAGAACCACGGATCTTCCGCATGACACCTGGATAGCTTCCTCACATTTAAGCATTTGACACCATAGTAGGATTCGCACATACAACGGTGAGGGGCAGATTATTTGAAGTTAATTGAACCACCCGGATAGAACCACGGATCTTCCGCATGACACCTGGATATCTTCCTCACATTTAAGCATTCCACACCCTTAGTAGGATTAGAACACACAACGGTGAGGGGCAGATTATTTGAGACTAATTTAACCACTCAGCCAAGGAGGCGCATTTAGTTCCATATACATCTGTTTAAATACATCTACTGGACTAGTTGTTTGCTTGGCAGTTTAATGTCGCACCATCAGCTCAGGTCATATGGCGACTCAATTGAGAAGACCGCATGTACTTCCCAGATACGCATAGCAGGTACGGATAGGCACACTGGTAGAACCATCGACCTTCCACAAGCCAGCTGACCAGCTTCCTCGAATGAAATAATTCCGACACCCCAATGGGATTCGAACCTACATTTGTAGAGTCAATAACCTTTACCACTCGTCCATGGAGGTCGCTCATATATACTAGACTAGTATTCACGCTTTCGTCTAATTTCATTAGAATCATATCTATATATTTTCGTGTTGAGATCGAAAATGCTGTGTCAGCATTTGAAGAAATAGGTGCGGCACATCACATGTGCGTATTTGGCCCCTTCTCATACCCCTGAAGCTCGGCGGTGGCGGCTGTGAAGCCGTATCCCCTTCTGTTTAATCAGTGCGCGAATCTGATCAATGAAGACGATTTCAGTAGTGCGCATTGCAGCACAGTCTGTTTGTAAGACAACAGAATGTTTGTTCCATATAGATTCTTGAATTTCAAAGGCGTCGTCACCTTCATGAAATACACAATGCTGCTCTACCCGGTTACGGATTGTCCGAAAGTGTTTCACTTCCTGCTGGAAATCGTTACCCAATGCTGCCATGAGTTGGGAGAATTTCTGACGGAAATATCTATAAATAGCTACATCAAGGAAATTTCTTTCCTCAAACTTCCTTTTGTCAATCACAGATATATTCAGGTCCACAACCGTTGGATGCTTATATTCATTTAACGGAATGTACAAAATGTCTTCCAGATTCCAATGTAGTAGTCGCTTTAATAGCACCAGCGACTCATCAAAATACTCGGTCACCATGACTAAGGGAAACTGAGCCTCTATATATTGTAAATAATCCTCAATCTTTTGGGAATCAGTCACGTGAATTCCGAGAGGGAATCCAAAATCCATAGCCATACTGTTTTTTGTCAGACTGAATTCCTCAGTATCGTAAAGTTCCGGATAGAGGATCAGGTTCTCGATATAGTTTTCTCTTGGCACTTTCTGTAGGTAGTCGACCTGCCACACGTTCCTGTGATAGTACGCACCTGAGATCATCAACTCCAACGGATCCCGGATGATTGCAATATTTATTGTATCATTTGGTAGCAGCTCGGAGTATACAGACTCGTTATAGACTGAATGTATTGCTAGCATGTCATAACAATTATCGTTAGTTCTCATTAATTCAGTATGAGGTTCACCATAGTATGTAGAGAATTTATACTTGTGTTCAGGTATAATAATAGACAGATGTCTTTTTAAACCAAATCTAAATAAAACATTTTGAACGGTGCTTCCTCCAGCTTTATGAACTTTCAAAAATCCAATATGGTGGACTTCAAATGACGTCACATCCGGTTTTGTGTAACGGTGTATGTATTCGGAGACTCTGTTAGATAGATCGACGACCAATGCATGGTTGTTCCTCAAGTAGACTACGACAACGGCAACAAGGAAAAGCACGATACAAATAAGGCACTGTTTAGCTCTGAAATGATACAAAAGACTAGGGTAAACAGGATATATAATGTTTGTTTATTTGGGTTTTACGCCTTCATCAGCCCCAGTTTGGGCTATGTCGCAGCTTACCTAGCAACACATTTCATGGGCAGACTCCAGCGCTTACACAGTAATCGGTGCACAAAACCTCTGTAAGAAACTGCCATAGTAGTACGCTTAAAGCGACATTACATCGCAAAAAGCAAATAAAATGCATTTTTTCACGTATAAATGCATTGCTACTACAAATCCTTCTGAATACATTCAAACACTAACATTGAATCAATAAACAGTGTTTTTGTGGTCTACAAACATTCAATAGTGAAAATAGGATTTCATATACCGGTCATCGACGCTCCTGAATTGACGTTTGTTGTCATTGAAGTCAATACTAAACACGCGATACTTTCGTTTAGAGATAATTTAACTAAGATTAGTTTACACATACATATGCATAGGCACACATGTGAGATATCACGGTAAATATGCACCATAAATCAGGATAAACGTTTTGTATTATGCATGAATGCTCCTATTTACATTATTTTGTTATTTCAACAAACCGCGTATACGACGTTTGTTTATTTATTGAAATACTCAGTGTTTGAGGCAACTATTTGGAAAACCAGTATACTATATAATAACAAATTACATTCTGCAGACATTTGCGTTTCCACCGATGTAGTGTCGCTTTAAGCATTCTTAACTAGCGTGTTACTTGTAGTAGCGTGTTATCCGATCATATCACTGATCTGATAACTCGCGTGTCTTGACAATCGAAACAAAAGCACAACTTGAAAACTCCCGTCACTCCACACATCCCGCAACAGTTATAGCCTGCAACCCACTCCGCTCGGAGTTAGTTCGGCTTATGGAATAATCAATAATAATTATATTAACATCGATATTTACAGTATGAGTAGCATGCTCCGTGAATCAAATAATTTTTGATTTTGTCCAGATTTCTAGTAATGTTCAGCATATCGCAAATTATATAAGTGTTCAGTCCGCCTCCGAGTGGTTAAGGTCGCTGACTTGTATACCACTGTAACCTATCATCACTGATGAGCACGGGTTCGAGCCCCGCTCAGGTCGTGTCTCATTTATATGAAAAAGTTGGCAGTTTCTTACGGAGGTTGGTGCACCCAAGTACTGGTTAACCGCTGGAGCCTGCCCAGGAAAGGTGTTGTTAGGTAAACTGCCCGCCGGCGATATAGCCCAAAATGGTGCTGATGCAGGCGTAAAACCCGAAATATAATAATAATGAAATCGAAATACAAACTCAATAAAGAAATGCTGAAAGTGAACACGATCACCAGACCACAACTAGCAACTGTAATACGACGAAGTGCATTTATGCGGTGGCTGACTTTAAACTAAACTTAACATCAAGCGAATAAGGAGCTATAACGCAATATAAAATACGTTACACTACATTGTCATCATTTTCCTTCCATAAACATGAACCATATGTTGCATATAAACTCCCAATAATAACGTGCAATCCTGCACTTCACTGCTTGACAGCACTATAGCATTATGGTTGTAAAACAACACATAAATTGCCTAAAGTGCACCAACCTCCGTAAGAAACTGCCAACTTTTTCATATAAATGAGACACGGTCTGAGCGGGGCTCGAACCCGTGACCATCAGTGATGGTAGGTTACAGTGGTTAAGTCTCGTATTATTCTGAATATTAAAATGACCATGTACTGTTGCATAATGTACTATTTATTTGTTGTGTTTGCTATATGTACATATAACAGATATGTACATATAACAGACTATTATAAAAGATTGACATATATGTAGAAATATAAAGGCTACTAAACTAGTATACTACAATTCCACCCCCCCCACCGCTCCCCACCCCACTTACTACACAACAATTAATTCACTGTTCGTCTAGTGTACACATAGTGTATTCAAATTTATTTTAGCTCGATTGCGAAACACGTTCTTACAACTTATATGAATCACTCTCAAGACATCATTCCTGATTGAAATCATCGCCACGAGGGTACACTTAAAATATTTCAATTATAACATGTTATATGTACATGTAGGACAATATTTAAAATACGGCTTCGTGAGTTTGAGCTAGGCATGGGGTGCGCATCGCTGTGCGCATGCCCGCAACAACATAAACAAGAACAGCTGAATACTGATGATAACGTGAGAGGACTAACTGGCTGGATCGGCACCGGGGGCATCTATTCGACAACATAATAATAGTTCGGCTGACCCCCCCCCCTTCCTTCCCGCCCCTACCCGACCCGCCATTGATATTAACAAAAACACGTGTTCAAATAAATGACATCGTACGACATCGTTATCTGGTATGATACGCTGCGTTGTATAATACTACGGCAGTGTACATGAATGCACGGACCATTTACAACATATTTTAAAGTTTACAGCAAATAACAATGAGCTGAACTTCATATACTGACAACATTAGAGACGCACACGCGAATGACCACAGTTACGCTTTCATGCGCGCCAAGGACAGTGATTAATATAAGTTGTTAAAACTTGCTTCGCAATCGTAACATAAATAACGTTTAAACATTAGAGATTTGTTCGTCCCAAGTAATATTCTAAACATTATATGAACAGTTTATTGAATAAAATCGGAAACAAGTTCATGTGTAGGGAAACCAAACGAGTTAAAGTGTCATCTATGAACATCATAGTATTAAATGAAATGCGTCTAGGTACTGTATACTATTAAAGCAAATTGCATACTATCGTCTCCGCCGGCGAGTGGATAATGTCTCCGACCTGCGGATAAGGATTTCGAAGGTTCGAACCTCGTGATGGGTTCATTCTGATATGTCGGTAGGTGAGCCGCCAGCTGGTTAAATAATGGTTACTGATTGCCTATAAGACTGATGCATGGCCTGCAATGATAGGCTTGGTCACTGATTGCCTATCAGACTGGCGCGTGGCCTGCAGATATGATTGGTTACTGATTGCCCATCAGACTGGCGCATGGCCTGCAATGATATGATTGGTTACTGATTGCCTATCAGACTGGCGCATGGCCTGTAAGGATATGATTGGTTACTGATTGCCTATCAGACTGGCGCATGGCCTGTAAGGATATGATTGGTTACTGATTGCCTATCAGACTGGCGCATGGCCTGTAAGGATATGATTGGTTACTGATTGCCTATCAGACTGGCGCATGGCCTGCAAGGACATGATTGGTTACGGATTGCCTATCAGACTGGCGCGTGGCCTGCAATGATATGATTGGTTACTGATTGCCTATCAGACTGGCGCGTGGCCTGCAATGATATGATTGGTTACTGATTGCCTATCAGACTGGCGCGTGGCCTGCAATGATATGATTGGTTACTGATTGCCTATCAGACTGGAGCATGGCCTGCAAGGATATGATTGGTCACTGATTGCCTATCAGACTGGCGCATGGCCTGCAATGCTATGATTGGTTACTGATTGCCTATCAGACTGGAGCATGGCCTGCAAGGATATGATTGGTTACTGATTGCCTATCAGACTGGCGCGTGGCCTGCAATGATATGATTGGTTACTGATTGCCTATCAGACTGGAGCATGGCCTGCAATGATATGATTGGTTACTGATTTATGTATGTACTTTTTGCGTAGATTACTAAAGCATGAACATGTACATATAAAATGATATTCGTCTTCTATGTCTAATTTATTACAGTAGTTACAGAATCGTTGATCTCTCGGTGTTCTATTTGTTGCATAACGTCTATTCTGAATTCTTAAAGAATGAAAGTCGCACCAACAGATTAGGTCATTTTGGCGACTCTCCAGCTATTACTGGTGCTCCCAGGTAGAACCACATATCACCCGCAAGCCAGCTGGATAGCTTCCTCACGTGCTATAATTTGCAACCCGCATTGTAATTCGAACCTATATTGTTGGTGGGCAAGTGGGTTGACGTCACCGACGTAAGCCACTCGGAGGCACTCAATACACAATGCCACTGGTAGGGCGGGTTCTAGTCATCGGGTGTTCATCCGAAGTTTCAAAGCAATAACGTTGACGGTTTTTGAGAAACGAATGTTTTAGTGATGTTTTCATAGCGTCCTCACATAAAAGTATTCAACTACCTCAGTCAGACTTCGAACCAACAGAGGTGAGTGGCAACTGAGTTTACGGCAACGACCGTAACCACTCGGCCACAGATGCCTGTATGCATAAATAATACAAGACTACCTTTTCGATTCCATGAATCCGCCACATTGTACTATTATTTTAAATATGATCACGATCTCCGTAATATCGCTCAAACTTATAATATAAACATAGTATTAGTTACAGTACAAGGTTAGTAACTATATCGTTAAGCATTTATATTTGATCAAATGTCAATGCAGTTTTGACCTTTTGCCAACCCACCGTAATTAATGGAACATTTCAAAGGCTCATTTTGTTTAAAGTGAGACTTGTCAGGCCAAGTTTTTGATAAATATCATTGCATACCTTTTGAAACTAGATATAACATACGTAGTATAATATACTACCTATTGCATTCTGATCAGCAACATTCAGATATTACTAGTATTAATTAGTACATCTATTGGAAGTATTTAGTTTAGTTTATACAAATTTATTTTAGATCGATTGCGAAACAAGTTATTTCAACTTATATAAATCACTCTCGAGACCTCATTCATGATGGAATCCATCGCCACGAGGGAGAGAGAAGAGGCAACGTGGAATTTAAATGCCTTGCCTAAGGGCACAATCGTAACGGCTCCAGTGGGGCTCGAACTCCGGACCTTTCGCACCTGAAGCGAACGCGCTATTTGAATATCCCATTTAAAACTACTGAAGGTGAACGGAACTGTATAATTATTTAAAGAGTATAATTTTATTACCGTTAATAATACCAATAATAATATCATTATTAATATTTTTATTTTCATTTTTATGATTAATATTTTTTGACACGAATAGTGAGAATTTTGTTTTTCTCACGTTTATTTACAATCGCTACAAGATGCCCATTTGAGCGATGACCATCAGTTGTTTTACGGTTGTTTATCGTCGCTAACGGTTGCATATATGAGCGACGCCGCCTGAACTTAGAGATTCTTCATTTTAGATTTTGGAGGCTAGTGCATTGATACAGAGATCCATTTCAGAGGTTCCTCTGGTTCCTTTACGTGCACGGTGTAAGTACCAACATGATTTAAACGGTTTAAAGTCTTACTAGAAAGACTTAATATTATTAAGGTCAGACGGGGGATCGAACCCTGGATTGCCAATCCAACGTGTTAACAGCTGGCCTACTGATATGTTATATTTCGGGGTTTACGCCTGCATCAGCACCATTTTGGGCTATATCGCCAACGGGCAGTTTACCTAGCAACACCTTTCCTGTACTTGGGTGCACCAACCTCCGTAAGAAACTGCCAACCTTTTCATATAAATGAGACACGGTCTGAGCGGGGCTCGAACGCGTGACCATCAGTGATGATAGGTTACAGTGGTATACAAGTCAGCGACTACGGAGGCGGACACTGGCCTACTGAACAGTCTGTAACATGACAGTAGACCGTACAGTATGTGATATATTTATGTCATGCTTCGTACTTGATATATTTCGTTATTATTTGTTATATTGGTATAATTATATCCTCAGGCGGTTAAGATAACACATAATGTATTAATGTTTAAGTAATATATTCACGGTCTGGAGGTAATAAAACTTGTCTCCAATCTCAAAACTCAGTCTCAAGCGTCTGATTGGTTCAGCTGACAGTAACACTCAGAATCAACCAATCAGATCATTTGAGCTTCAGTTTGAGATCTGAGAAAAGTTTTATAACCTTGGACCCATGGTCTGATTTTGCCCGAAATAGACTTAACACTGTGAACATCAAACCACAAAATAATGCAGTTACGGCAGCTAATTTATTCATTGAAAGAAGATGAATACTTCCGCATAATATAATAGTATACTTGTGCAAATTTAGGTGAGCTCGATTGCGGAGCAAGTTTATACAACCTACACCCCTAACATAACTGACAAATACCAACAATGATAACACACAAACAGTGAGTGAAAAAAGATGCCTCCTGTCCAACATGCATACTTATTCCTTAAAAAGCAAATACAGCTACGTCCTATATTTCTGTACTTGCTGGGTTTGAATGCGTGCGTGGGTGTTGGCTGTGCGAGTGAATGGGGGATGTAAGTGTGAATACGAGGCTATGTATGTGAGGGAGAAAGTGAGAATGATAGATTTAAATATTTTTGTAACTTGACCACATTTGATAAATATGTACACATTTGCAAATAATTTCTGTTATTATCAAACTGTTAAATGTATAATGTTTGTGAAATGTGTTTAAATAACAAAATAAATATATTCAATAATAAAATTTAAAAAAAAAAAAAAAAAAAAAAAAAAAGTTTATACAACGTTAGATTAACCCTTTCAACCCCAAGTAACTGACATGGACTGGTGCACGACATTAACCCATTCAACCCCAAGTAACTGACCTGGACTGGTGCACGACATTAACCCATTCAACCCCAAGTAACTGACATGGACTTGTGCACGACATTAACCCATTCAACCCCAAGTAACTGACCTGGACTGGTGCACGACATTAACCCATTCAACCCCAAGTAACTGACATGGACTGGTGCATGACATTAACCCTTTCAACCCCAAGTAACTGACATGGACTGGTGCACGACATTAACCCATTCAACCCCAAGTAACTGACATGGACTGGTGCATGACATTAACCCTTTCAACCCCAAGTAACTGACATGGACTGGTGCATGATAGTAACCCATTCAACACCAAGTAACTGACATGGACTGGTGCATGCCATTAACCCATTCAACCCCAAGTAACTGACATGGACTGGTGCATGATAGTAACCCATTCAACACCAAGTAACTGACATGGACTGGTCCATGACATTAACCCATACAACACCAAGTAACTGACATGGACTGGTCCATGACATTAACCCATACAACACCAAGTAACTGACATGGACTGGTTCATGACATTAACCCATACAACACCAAGTAACTGACATGTACTGGTCCATGACATTAACCCATACAACACCAAGTAACTGACATGGACTGGTCCATGATATTAACCCATTCAACCCCAAGTAACTGACATGGACTGGTGCATGCCATTAACCCATTCAACCCAACGTAACTGACATGGACTGGTGCATGCCATTAGCCCATTCAACCCCAAGTAACTGACATGGACTGGTGCATGACATTAGCCCATTCAACCCCAAGTAACTGACATGGACTGGTGCATGACATTAGCCCATTCAACCCCAAGTAACTGACATGGACTGGTGCATGGCATTAGCCCATTCAACCCCAAGTAACTGACATGGACTGGTGCATGACATTAGCCCATTCAACCCCAAGTAACTGACATGGACTGGTGCATGACATTAACCCTTTCAACCCCAAGTAACTGACATGGACTGGTGCACGACATTAGCCCATTCAACCCCAAGTAACTGACATGGACTGGTGCACGACATCAGCCCATTCAACCCCAAGTAACTGACATGGACTGGTGCATGACATTAACCCTTTCAACCCCAAGTAACTGACATGGACTGGTGCATGACATTAGCTCATTCAACCCCAAGTAACTGACATGGACTGGTGCACGACATTAACCCATTCAACACCAAGTAACTGACATGGACTGGTGCATGACATTAACCCTTTCAACCCCAAGTAACTGACATGGACTGGTGCATGACATTAACCCATTCAACACCAAGTAACTGACATGGACTGGTGCATGACATTAACCCATTCAACACCAAGTAGCTGACATGGACTGGTGTATGACATTAACCCATTCAACACCAAGTAGCTGACATGGACTGGTGCACGACATTAACCCATTCAACACCAAGTAGCTGACATGGACTGGTGCATGACATTAACCCATTCAACACCAAGTAGCTGACATGGACTGGTGCATGACATTAACCCATTCAACACCAAGTAGCTGACATGGACTGGTGCACGACATTAACCCATTCAACACCAAGTAGCTGACATGGACTGGTGCATGACATTAACCCATTCAACACCAAGTAACAGACATGGACTGGTGCATGACATTAACCCATTCAACCCCAAGTAACTGACATGGACTGGTGCATGACATTAACCCATTCAACCCCAAGTAACTGACATGGACTGGTGCACGATATTAACCCATTCAGCCCCAAGTAACTGACATGGACTGGTGCACGACATTAACCCATTCAACCCCAAGTAACTGACATGGACTGGTGCACGACATTAACCCATTCAACCCCAAGTAACTGACATGGACTGGTGCATGACATTAACCCATTCAACCCCAAGTAACTGACATGGACTGGTGCATGATATTAACCCTTTCAACCCCAAGTAACTGACATGGACTGGTGCATGATATTAACCCTTTCAACCCCAAGTAACTGACATGGACTGGTGCATGATATTTTCAGACCAATAAATTAATAAGAAAATTACCTTTGGACCAGTTCATTTATCAAAATGGGTAATTTTATCTAAAAATAGTAATAATTATTACTGGCAAAAAAGTGCAGATCCTGATGAGACGGCTCGTTACGAGCCGGCTCATCTGGATCTACACTTTTCATAAGCCTATTTAGAGGCCTGTGGGGTTGAAAGGGTTAATATTGACGGAATCCACCGCTATGTGCGGAGAAAGAACCAATGTGGAGTTAAAGCAGCATTACATCGTATGAAATAAAATAACATTTGAAAAATTCAATTTTTACGTATGGGTAGCAATGCTGCTACACATTATACTTTGTATGCTTATGTTCATTTGGTAAACAGTGTTTTTTTGCGATAAAACAAACTCGAAACCGAAAGTAGGACTTTCCGAGTCGATCGGTCACGCACTTGTTTACAACAGGAACGCATCGTCCGCACTTGTTTACATTCGGAATGCATCGTCCCCATTTGTCCCATGTTGTCTTTTTTAATTAAATTACTTGATATGTTGATTCATAACTCTGTTAGCTAAGTCTTTTAGGGTCATTTCTACATCCCCGCGAAGGTTCGACATTAGAGGAAGATATATAGATAGTCTTTCATGTTCAAAATATATATGTTGTTTTCTACATCCTCTGTTGTTTCACGCATGCGCGCTGTACATGTTTACATTTCGTGTGTTGATAAACAAATTCGCGTATACGACGGTTTAAATTTATTGGAATTTTATCGTTTCTGAGCGACTATTTCGATTTTTGTAAACATACACACATTAGTATTTATATTTTACGCAAAACATCCTTTATTACGATGTAATGCTGCTTTAACGGTCGTGCTTTCTTAGGACACCACCACAGGGTTCCATCTGTCTGAATGTTTATCTGCGCCACTTCTGTCGACAATGGAAATACACTGGAGCCAATTAAAAAACCCCATATACAGTCAAACCTGTGTTAGTGGTCACCTCTATTAAGCAACCCACCTGTATTAAGCAGCCAGTTTCAAGATTCCCAATCTGTTGTTTTATTATACATTTGACTTGGCTGGCTGCTTAAGACAGATTTGACTATATATATAATAGAAAATCAAAAAACAGTCATTCAGATGGGACGTTAAACCGAGGTCTCGTGTTAGTGCTTTACACCGTGTACGTAATAAAACAAGTGCAACTCTGGAATGGGTCTCTGTCTGTATCATTGCACTATCCTCCAAAATCTAAAACGACTAATCTCATCAGGAGGCGTCGCTCATATGGGCAACCGGTAGCGACGATAAATAAACGTAAATAACACAAATCGCAAATCATATATAGATAGATAGGTTGTACTAATTGTGTTCATTCAAAGTTTTAATTAAAACTTAATATTATTCTGTTGAAATCTGCTTAACACTATGCTTGTTTGTTCTTTTATGGATTAGCGTAGCAAACAGCTTAGGTCATGTGATGACTTTCCAGTTATTATTGGTTAAGGAAGACCCCGGGTGCACCTCGGATCAGTAGTTCACGCACTGACGGGCACCCGGGTAGAACCACCGACATACCACAACTATCACTTGAAAGAACTCGATACAATGGGAGTCCAACGTACCTGAGCGAGGGGTAAGTGATTTGAAGTCAACGACCTCAACTACTCGGCCACGTAGGTTCCTGTAACAACATTGTTTTAGGGTTTAAATTTTACGTTCTCGTATTGTTTGTTGAGGCATGGGTTAATCTATACATGCATTAACATGTGCACATATACTTATTTTACCTACACGTCGTGGTAGGAGCAGTTCCGCTCTCAATATTGTTCTCATTTATCATCTGTATGTATGTTGGCGGTCCGATTAGCGCAGTGGTTAGCGCGCTCGCTTCTCACCAATGCAACCCGGGGTCGATCCTCGGACCGGGAAGTATGTGAGATGGTACGGTGGTCGCCAGATCGGACAGGTGTGCTTTCTCAGGGGACTCCGGTTTCCTGCCACACGAATGACCACATTTACGCTTTCATCCGCGCCAACGAGAAGGATTAATATAAGTTGTTAAAACTTGCTTCGCAATTGTTATAAAATAAATAAATTAAAAAAAATATTTTATCATCTATCTCCATCAACAAAAATTATTATCACTTACATGACTGTATTGTTAAGCTTATGAGTGCCATATTTTTGTTTTGTTTATTTAGATATGGTACGATGTCACTGACTTGTTACTTATACTGTTACTTGTTTACACTTATAGTTTATATAAATTTAGTTTAGCTCGATTGCGAAACAAGTTCTTTCAACTTATATTTATCACTCCCGAGGCCTCATTCCTGATGGAATCCATCGCCATGAAGGAGAGAGAAGAGGCAATGAGGAATTTAAATGCCTTGCCTAAGGGCACAATCGTAACGGCACCACTTTACTCCGTTGTTCTTCTCCCCACAATATACGGGGAGTGGACTCGTGCTTGTGCAAGTTTGATTCTTTTTGACACATATTAATGTATTTTTGTTATAAAGTAGATGTAAAATTAATTTTATTTATAGTTTTATACAGACAGATCTGTAGTCCAGTGGTATCACACTGGACTGGTAATCCAGGGATCGCAGGTTCGATCCCCCCGTCTGACCCTAATACAATTAACAGTCTTTCAGATGGGACTTTAAACCGGGGTCTCCTGTCGGTGCTTTACACAGTGCACGTAAAAGAACCAGAGGGGACTCTGGAATGGGTCTCCGTCTGTATCATTGCACTATCCTCCAACAATCTAAAATGACTAATCTCTTAATGAGGCGTTGCTCATATGGGCAACCGGTAGCGACGATAAATAAACGTAAAACACACACACATTTTATTTAGCTTAGTCCCGTTCTAAGTCGTATCACATAAGCTACGTTGTGGCACCGTATATCCTATGTCACTGCATAACTTATAGTGGAAGTCGTGATAGCGCAGTGGATGCGGGTTGGGTTCGCTTCAGGTGCGAACGGTATGGAGATCGAGCCCAGCTGGAGCCGTTACGATTGTGCCCCGTAGGAAGGCATTTAAATTCCACGTTGCCTCTTCTCTCTCCCTCGTGGCGATGGATTCCATCAGGAATGAGGTCTCGAGAGTGATTAATATAATATAAGTTGTAATAACTTGTTTCGCAATCGAGCTAAACTAAATGTGTATAAACTGAATAACTTATACCAACAAGTGTTGCTTTGTCATCGTACTCGTACCAGAGTAGGTCAATAACACAGCGCTTATCAGAGCCAATAATATGGGTCACTGTCAATGGCGCGCGAATATTGCCGCTCTGTATTGATTTAAGCAAACATCAATATTGTTTAAACCGTAGTGATAAATATAGGTTGAAAGAACTTGTTTCGCAACCGAGCTAAACCACTGTAATTTGTTACCATCCAAGCAGCTACAATATTTGTAAGTCTCATCACCTACCGTTTAGTTTATACAAATTTATTTTAGCTCGATCGCGAAACCAGTTCTTATAACTTATACTAATCACTCTCGAGACCTCATTCCTGATGGAATCCATCGCCATGGGGGAGAGAGAAGAGAGAAGAGGCATGTGGAATTTAAATGCCTTGCCTAAGGACACAATCGTAACGGCTCCAGCGGGGCTCGAACTCCGGGCCTTTCGTATTAATACGAAGGGCTCGAACTCCGGGCCTTTCGTATTAATACGAATTAACATATGCATACTCTGTAATTAATTCTGTTTCGTTGTACAAGCATACTGTGTAGCGAGCATGGACGGTTCAACAATACAGGAGACTAACGTAAAATAAATTACAACATATGCTGTAATTCACATTTGCACAATCGAAATGTAACAGCACGCGCATGTCATTACAATTGATATGGTTGTATTATGTTGAAACATAAACCTATTAAAGTTATATAAACTGACATTTATACAGATTGTATTTCGCTCGATTACGACACAATTGTATAACATCTTTACACTATGGATGTTTTTCAACATTCACCGAGTACGGAGTTAAGAGTTCCGTCTATGCTAAGGTTAATTCTGTCTATGCTAAGGTTAACAGCCGTGCGACCACCGCAGTGCTTTCGACGCTCGAATCCACAACTCATCGGCCGCGAGGCGGACACCTTATCCATTACACCACGGAGCCTCACTTATTATAGTGCTATCTTTTGATTGCATTTGATTTGTATATATGTTGAGGGCCTGCGTGGTAGATTAACTTTTGTTAAATGAGTTCTCTCGTAAAATACAGTCAATATTATTATTACCAAAACAAATGAACATTATCAATTTAATTCAATTCAATTCAAATTCATTTATTACGTCAGGTTACATGAGTAACAACAGACAATACAATTTTATAACGAAAAACATGCACATGGGTAACAGCAAAAGTACATCTAAAACATGCACACACCGATGAATGCAAATTCCCCAAATAAATAATACGCAATAAATACATGTTTATTTACCTTCTCAGTGTGGATTTTTCCGGTCTTATTCCGATATATTTGGACTTATATGGCAATATGAAGAGCAGAACTCGCAGACGTAACTCCGCCTTGGCAGGCATAATGTTATATAATTTGCAGACACCGTTACACTATCACATGTTGCAGCTGTTACTGCACTGATCGCGTGTTTTCCCCGGGAACATAAACCTGCTCTACATAGTGGATTAGGCCAGACCATTGAGCCTATAGTTCCCGGTGCCACCAGTCGTAATCCTCTCCGCGTAACAGTGTCACGCTCTTATTGTTCAATCCTCTCCGCGTAACAGTGTCACGCTCTTATTGTTCAATCCTCTCCGCGAACAGTGTCACGCTCGTATTGTCCAATCCTCTCCGCGTAACAGTGTCACGCTCTTATTGTCCAATCCTCTCCGCGTAACAGTGTCACGCTCTTATTGTCCAATCCTCTCCGCGTAACAGTGTCACGCTCTTATTGTTCAATCCTCTCCGCGTAACAGTGTCACGCTCTTATTGTTCAATCCTCTCCGCGTAACAGTGTCACGCTCGTATTGTCCAATCTTCTCCGCGTAACAGTGTCACGCTCTTATTGTCCAATCCTCTCCGCGTAACAGTGTCACGCTCTTATTGTCCAATCCTCTCCGCGTAACAGTGTCACGCTCGTATTGTTCAATCCTCTCCGCGTAACAGTGTCACGCTCGTATTGTCCAATCCTCTCCGCGTAACAGTGTCACGCTCTTATTGTCCAATCCTCTCCGCGTAACAGTGTCACGCTCTTATTGTCCAATCCTCTCCGCGTAACAGTGTCACGCTCTTATTGTTCAATCCTCTCCGCGTAACAGTGTCACGCTCTTATTGTCCAATCCTCTCCGCGTAACAGTGTCACGCTCTTATTGTCCAATCCTCTCCGCGTAACAGTGTCACGCTCTTATTGTCCAATCCTCTCCGCATAACCGTGTCACGCTCTTATTGTCCAATCCGCTCCGCGTAACAGTGTCACGCTCTTATTGTCCAATCCGCTCCGCGTAACAGTGTCACGCTCGTATTGTCCAGTCAATGCTGATCAATAGCTTCTTTTGTTTCCCAAAGACAAACGGAAGGTGTACCTGAAAAGTGCATATATTAATATTACGTAAAATTAATGGTAGCTTTTTATCTGAAAATAAATTTAAAATGCATGATAATTCCCTCCCATACGAGTTCACATAATGCACCAAGAACATAATCCGAAGTTTAGTCCATGTTCTAGATATTAGATGGTTGTTATATAATTTTATAACATTTGTACATACCAGTGTCTGCATAATTCCTAATTATATTCAAGTATGCATGGATTCAAAACAACCACACTACATATAAACACTATAGCATTGCTAACCACAATCTGTGCTGTATACATATTTTATTAAAAAAACAACGACGATTAACAAGATTGTCATTCTGCTAAACTAGTCCGTTCCTAAATACGATCGATGGTATAATTATGTCAGTCAGCAGAGAAGTATAGCGGTCTATATTCTATATTTAACAGTACAGTAATGGTTTGTTTAAACACAACGCGTTCAGTATTCCGACATAAATAATGCACACAACCATTAGGTTGTCAAACTGGTCGTCACGGCTTCTAGGTCTCCTTAATAAATGAGATTAAACGAATAAATAGCGACTTAGATTGTTGGTCTAATTACCCATGGTGGCTGTATAATGCCCTGTACATATTATTAGCTCCATTTGAATAGTATTGAATTGGCAAATGTTCAGCTTACCTTTCAAATATTTGCTTATCATGCCGACGTGCATACCGTATTTCCACCAGCTGTGTACATGTGTACGTCCAGCCAATTTAAAATCACCTGTGTAGAATGGTCAATAAATATCCATGTACAAGCTGAATTTATGTACAGATAGCTACACGAGTATTGGGCGCCGTTTTGTTATTTATTCGGTATTTATGGATATCCATAATTCGATTTTTGAATATTCATAATTCCAGGCGCGCCGTTTTGCTATTTATTCAACATTTATGGATATCAATACATCGATGTTTGGATATCCAAAATTCGATTATTGGATATCGATAAATCGTTTTTTGGATATCCATTATTCCAATGATTATTGGCTATCCATAATTTGATTTATGAATATCCATAAATACTGAATAAATAACACAAGGGCGCCCCCCCATACGTGAGGGAATTATTAGTTCTAACTGGTTGTGTGCAATGTACGGAGTAGCGGTGCAGACATTCGCTATTTCATCATTTTTACTACACAAAAGTTCGCGATTTCAACTTGACTTGAATTAGTGATGTATAAAGTATGACTTGTTAAAGATAAACTCGTGAATTTGTGGAAGTCGTGATAGCGCGTACGTACTATTGATGTAATATTGACTGTGACTGTATCATTGACTGTATCATTGACTGTATCATTGACTGAATCATTGACTGAATCATTGACTGAATCATTGACTGTATCATTGACTGTATCATTGACTGTATCATTGACTGAATCATTGACTGAATCATTTACGGTATCATTCACTGTATCATTCACTGTATCATTCACTGTATCATTCACTGTATCATTCACTGTATCATTCACTGTATCATTGACTATGGATGTATCATTGACTATGGCTGTATCATTCACTGTATCATTCACTGTATCATTGACTATGGAAGTATCATTGAATATGACTGTATCATTGACTGTATCATTGACTGTATCATTGACTATGGATGTATCATTGACTATGACTGTATCATTGACTGTATCATTGACTATGGATGTATCATTGACTATGACTGTATCATTGACTGTATCATTGACTATGGATGTATTATTGACTATGACTGTATCATTGACTGTATCATTGACTATGGATGTATCATTGAATATGACTGTATCATTGACTATGACTGTATCATTGACTGTATCATTGACTATGGATGTATCATTGACTATGACTGTATCATTGACTGTATCATTGACTATGGATGTATCATTGACTATGACTGTATCATTGACTGTATCATTGACTATGGTTGTATCATTGACTATGGCTGTATCATTGACTATGACTGTATCATTGACAATGTCTGTATTATTGACTATGACTGTATCATTGACTGTATCATTGACTATGGATGTATCATTGACTATGACTGTATCATTGACTGTATCATTGACTATGGATGTATTATTGACTATGACTGTATCATTGACTGTATCATTGACTATGGATGTATCATTGACTATGATTGTATCATTGACTGTATCATTGACTATGGATGTATCATTGACTATGACTGTATCATTGACTGTATCATTGACTATGGATGTATCATTGACTATGACTGTATCATTGACTGTATCATTGACTATGGATGTATCATTGACTATGACTGTATCATTGACTGTATCATTGACTATGGTTGTATCATTGACTATGGCTGTATCATTGACTATGACTGTATCATTGACAATGTCTGTATTATTGACTATGACTGTATCATTGACTGTATCATTGACTATGGATGTATCATTGACTATGACTGTATCATTGACTGTATCATTGACTATGGATGTATTATTGACTATGACTGTATCATTGACTGTATCATTGACTATGGATGTATCATTGACTATGATTGTATCATTGACTGTATCATTGACTATGGATGTATCATTGACTATGACTGTATCATTGACTATGGATGTATCATTGACTATGGTTGTATCATTGACTATGGCTGTATCATTGACTGTATCATTGACTATGGATGTATCATTGACTATGACTGTATCATTGACTGTATCATTGACTATGGTTGTATCATTGACTATGGCTGTATCATTGACTATGACTGTATCATTGACAATGTCTGTATTGTTGACTATGACTGTATCATTGACTATGACTGTATCATTGACTATGACTGTATCATTGACTATGACTGTATCATTGACAATGTCTGTATTGTTGACTATGACTGTATCATTGACTATGACTGTATCATTGACTATTGCTGTATTATTGACTATGGCTGTATCATTGACTATGGCTGTATCATTGACTATGGTTGTATCATTGACTGTGGCTGTATCATTGACTATGACTGTATTATTGACAATGTCTGTATTGTTGACTATGACTGTATCATTGACTATGACTGTATCATTGACTATGACTGTATCATTGACTATGACTGTATCATTGACTATGACTGTATCATTGACTATGACTGTATCATTGACTATGACTGTATCATTGACTATTGCTGTATTATTGACTATGGCTGTATCATTGACTATGGCTGTATCATTGACTATGGCTGTATCATTGACTATGGCTGTATCATTGACTATGGCTGTATCATTGACTATGGCTGTATCATTGACTATGGCTGTATCATTGACTATGACTGTATCATTGACTATGGCTGTATCATTGACTATGGCTGTATCATTGACTATGACTGTATCATTGACTATGGCAGTGTCATTGACTATGACTGTATCATTGACTATGACTGTACCATTGACTATGGCTGTATCATTTACTATGAATGTATCATGAATATGGCTGTATCATTGACTATGGCTGTATCATTGACTATGACTGTATCATTGACTATGACTGTATTATTGACTATGGCTGTATTATTTACTATGGCTGTATCATTGACTAATAGCTGTATCATTGAATATGGCTGTATCATTAACTATGACTGTATCATTGACTATGGCTGCATCATTGACTACGGCTGTATCATTGACTATGACTGTATCATTGAATATGACTGTATCATTGACCATGACTGTATCATTGACTATGGCTGTATTGTTGACTATGACTGTATCATTGACTATGAATGTATCATTGACTATGATTGTATCACTGACTATGACTGTATCATTGACTATGGCTGTATTCTTGACTATGACTGTATCATTGACTATGACTCTATCATTGACTATGACTGTATCATTGACAATGTCTGTATTGTTGACTATGACTGTATCATTGACTATGACTGCATCATTGACTATGGCAGTATCATTGACTATGACTGTATCACTGACTATGACTGCATCATTGACTATGGCAGTATCATTGAATATGACTGTATCATTGACCATGACTGTATCATTGACTATGGCTGTATTGTTGACTATGACTGTATCATTGACTATGAATGTATCATTGACTATGATTGTATCACTGACTATGACTGTATCATTGACTATGGCTGTATTCTTGACTATGACTGTATCATTGACTATGACTCTATCATTGACTATGACTGTATCATTGACAATGTCTGTATTGTTGACTATGACTGTATCATTGACTATGACTCTATCATTGACTATGACTGTATCATTGACAATGTCTGTATTGTTGACTATGACTGTATCATTGACTATGACTGCATCATTGACTATGGCAGTATCATTGACTATGACTGTATCACTGACTATGACTGCATCATTGACTATGGCAGTATCATTGAATATGACTGTATCATTGACCATGACTGTATCATTGACTATGGCTGTATTGTTGACTATGACTGTATCATTGACTATGAATGTATCATTGACTATGATTGTATCACTGACTATGACTGTATCATTGACTATGGCTGTATTCTTGACTATGACTGTATCATTGACTATGACTCTATCATTGACTATGACTGTATCATTGACAATGTCTGTATTGTTGACTATGACTGTATCATTGACTATGACTGCATCATTGACTATGGCAGTATCATTGACTATGACTGTATCACTGACTATGACTGCATCATTGACTATGGCAGTATCATTGAATATGACTGTATCATTGACCATGACTGTATCATTGACTATGGCTGTATTGTTGACTATGACTGTATCATTGACTATGAATGTATCATTGACTATGATTGTATCACTGACTATGACTGTATCATTGACAATGTCTGTATTGTTGACTATGACTGTATCATTGACTATGACTGCATCATTGACTATGGCAGTATCATTGACTATGACTGTATCACTGACTATGACTGTATCATTGACTATGTATGTATCATTGACTATGGCAGTATCATTGACTATGACTGTATCACTGACTATGACTGCATCATTGACTATGACTGTATCACTGACTATGACTGCATCATTGACTATGGCAGTATCATTGACTATGACTGTATCACTGACTATGACTGTATCATTGACTATGACTGTATCATTGACTATGTATGTATCATTGACTGTATCATTGAATATGACCGTATCATTGACATTGGCTGTATTATTGACTAGGTCTGTATCATTGACTATGACTGTATCATGGACTATGACCGTATCATTGACTATGGCTGTATTATTGACTATGGCTGTTTCATTGACTATGACTGTATCATTGACTGTGTCATTGACTATGATTGTATCATTGACTATGACGGTATCATTGAATATGACTGTATCATTGGCTATGACTGTATCATTGGCTATGGCTGTATCATTGACTGTATCATTGACTATGAATGTATCATTGACTATGACTGTATCATTGACTATGACTGTATAATTGACTATGACTGTATCATTGACTATGACTGTATCATTTCCTATGAATGTATTATTCTCTATGGCTGTGTCATTGACTATGACTGTATCATGGACTATGACTGTATCATTGACTATGACTGTATAATTGACTATGAATGTATTATTGACTATGACTGTATCATTGACTGTATCATTGACTATGGCTGTATCATTGACTATGACTGTATAATTGACTATGAATGTATTATTGACTATGGCTGTATCATTGACTATGACTGTATAATTGACTATGAATGTATCATTGACTATGACTGTATCATTGACTATGAATGTATTATTGACTATGACTGTATCAGTGACTATGACTGTATCATTGACTATGTATGTATCATTGACTGTATCATTGACTATGACCGTATCATTGACTATGGCTGTATTATTGACTAAGACTGTATCATTGACTATGAATGTATTATTGACTATGACTGTATCATTGACTAAGACTGTATCATTGACTATGACTGTATCATTGACTATGTATGTATCATTGACTGTATCATTGAATATGACAGTATCATTGACTATGGCTGTAGTATTGACTATGACTGTATCATTGACTATGGCTGTAGTATTGACTATGACTGTATCATTGACTATGAATGTATCATTGACTATGGCTGTATCATTGACTATGACTTATCATTGACTATGGCTGTATCATTGACTATGGTTGTACCATTGACTATGGCTGTATCATTGACTATGACTGTATCATTGACTATGTATTTATCATTGACTGTATCATTGCATATGAATGTATCATTGACTATCGCTGTATCATTGACTATGACTGTATCATTGACTATGGCTGTATCATTGACTATGGCTGTACCATTGACTATGACTGTATCATTGACTATGAATGTATCATTGACTATGACTGTATCATTGACTATGACTGTATCATTGACTATGACTGTATCATTGACTATGTATGTATCATTGACTGTATCATTGAATATGAATGTATCATTGACTATGACTGTATCATTGACTATGACTGTACCATTGACGATGACTGTATCATTGACTATAGCTGTACCATTGACTATGACTGCATCATTGACTATGACTGTATCATTGACTATGGCTGTATTATTTACTATGACTGTATCATTGACTATGTATGTATCCTTGACTATGACTGTAATCATTGACTATGAATGTATTATTGATTTGGCTATATCATTGACTATGACTGTATCATTGACTATGAATGTATCATTGACTATGGCTGTGACTATGGCTGTATCATTGACTATGGCTGTGACTATGGCTGTATTGTTGACTATGGCTGTATTGTTGACTATGGCTGTTGCGCAAAAACAGCTATTTTGCACACGATACTAAGTATTGTGATTGTCTAATGTATATATTATAAATAGAAATGACCGTACTAATGTTATGCAATATTCGCGCCTAAAATCAACAAGCTATTTTGGCGCGTAAAAAGAATAATTACATGAGAACTTAATTTGTGTATCGTTAATTTAGCTTACCGCGAGGCTGATGTACGTACATATTATCTCACAGCGAGAGATTATGTAATAGTTGTCGGTTTCTTTTGATGAGGCGCAACTATGTGTGGCTGTTTCATTAAAGTTACGATTTTGATTGCGTAAGGTAATGTATATAATTCCGAGTAAAACTAAAGAGAAATTAGAGCACAAAAGGCTGTCCTTATGCAAGGATTGATTGTGTATCTCAGATAGAAAACAATTACTGTTTCTATGACACTAAAGACGAGATGTCTTCAGTATATTAATTTAATATACTTATAAAACGAACTATAAACTGAACTTAAGTGTTACGGACACATTGGGTAGCGATGGATTAAGTAGCACCGTATGGCTTGAATAGAATACGTGATAGCTAATATAATAAGATAAGAGATACAAATTATCTCTAATATATAGTATAATATAAAAAGAGACGATAGAGTAAAATAGATGGAAAAAGAACTTTGTGTGTTACGTTATTATTGAATTGATAGAGAAATGAAAAATACCCATAAACAACCGACCAGAGAGTTTATATAGCTTAAACCTTGGAAAGAGCCGTAAATAGACCAGACGTAGAGTAAGATTATTGTTGATGTATTGTTGACTATGGCTGTAGTATTGACTATGGCTGTACCATTGACTATGAATGTAGCATTGACTATGTATGTATCATTGACTATGACTTTATCATTGACTATGAATGTATGATTGACTATGACTGTATCATTGACTATGACAGTATCATTGACTATGACTGTATCATTGACTATGACTGTACCATTGACTATGACATTCATTTTATGTTAATATCCAAACTGTTAAAAGGTAGTCCGGGTATTTGGCCTGTCGAATTACCTCATTTATAAACACCCTGGTGATTGATGTCCAAATACAAGCCATCATTGTGAAACAATATATGCATCATGTGTATCATATTCACTGTATGCTAACTGTTTCATTTCATCCACTGCTCGATCGAAGGTACATTGAAGAAGTATAGGTCGCTCACTCGGTGAGGCTTGACACCCGACCTATTCCCATCACGTCTACATATCACGTCTACCCTTCACGTCTTAAATATTGCTTTAGAATGGGTTGCATTTTAATGCAAGCAGCATGCGCACTTAATTTCTAACTTTAGTGAATCTGATTTCAAATTATAAAACACTTGCACTATTGGTTTATGAAAGCAATTCAACTGCGCTTCCATTGATCATATATTTATATACACAGTTGATATTGGTGGAGGATGTTCCCTGCTGCCACTTCCAGCAGTAGCTCATTCACTGACTGGCACCCGGATAGAACAATCGACCTTCCGTAGGTAAGACATTTGAATAGCTTCTTCGCATGCAGTAATTCTACACACCCATTGAGATTCGAACCTACATCGGTGAGAGGAAGGTGATTTGAAGTCAACCAATTGAACTACTCAGCCATGGCGGCCCCCATTCCGTACCTTTTTCGTTTTTTCGTTAGTTGTTTATGTCCAGTCTGGTTCGGTTATTACATAGTCTGTCTAGTCACGTGACTGGGACAATGCCGAATGTGTCCTGTGTGCACTTTTTTAGAAGGAGTAGCTCCGTCAACTTGTCATGTCACCAGGACATCACGAAGAAACGAATAGGGTCCACGCAGTAATCGTCAATCTAAATAGCCCGTGTACAAACATAAGCACGAGCTCTGAACTACAATGAGAGACATCTCTAATTTTCTAAAACCTCCCTTGGCAGATAAAGTCTGATTTATTCCAAAATGTGAATAGGTCCTTTCAGTTAGAATCCTTTGTATTTACTGTTTTTCCCTAACCAGATGTTGCGGTATGATTATTGTGATTTTATCAAAATTGTGTTAATTAACTGATAGCATTGTTTGTCAAATAAGTACCCATTGCATATACTGTAGGCGATCTGTCGAGATATAGTAATTTGAAAATCATATAAAGCTATAATGAAATAAAATTGCTAGCATGTTGTGCAATGGAAACAGCGATAAAAACCGAGGAAAACACTTAATAGGACCTATCTACTTTTAGGGAGTATTCAGGGGCACTAGCTGACCGATGTATCTCATTGTCTTTCAACAATTGCGTTTGTATTGATTTGAGAAATGTCTCGATGCAATCTCTAGATTCCTCAATACAACCTATAAATGTCTCGATGCAATCTCTAGATTCCTCAATACAACCTCTAAATGTCTCGATGCAATCTCTAGATCCCTCAATACAACCTCTAAATGTATCGATGCATTCTCTAGATTCCTCGTTGCAATCTATCTAAGTGCCGGTTTACAATCTCTAAATGACTCGTTGCAATCTTTATTGTCTTCGTTGTAATCACTTAGGTCTTCGATGCAATCTATAAATGCCAAGTTGCAATCTCTAAGTTCCCCGCTACAATATGTGCATTCCTTGATACAATCTCTAAATTCCTCGTTACAATCTCAAAATGCCATGATAACTCTCTAACAACCTCGATAAATCTCTAGCTTGATAAATATCTATGTGTCTCAATGCAATCTTTAAATTCCTTGCTATAGCCTCTAAGTTGCAATCTCTAAATTCCTTGATACAATTTCTGAATTCCTTGATACAACTTCTAAGTACCTATACATTCCTCGTTCCAACATCCGGATTCATTGTCACAACCTCTATATTCCTTGTTCCAATCGCTACTCTTCCCGTTACAATTTCTAACTTCCTACATACCATCTCTAAATTCATTGCTACAACATCTACATTCCGTACTACAACCCCATAATCACTCGTTACAATATCTACATTACGTTACAATCTCTAAGTGGCCCGTCGTTTCTATCTCTAACTTATAATCCTCGATAAATCTCTAAATGCATCGCTACAACCTTTAAATTCCTCGTTACAATCTGTTTAGTCCCTGGTACATTCTCTAAATTCTTTGTTACAACCTCTAAATCCATCCTTACAATCTCTAATGTCCACAGTACAATCTCTAAAGTGCGTGTTAAAACCTCTACATGTATATTGATCATTGCATTCTCTAAATTCCGTTCTACAATATCTAAAAGCCAAGATAGTGTGATAGAAAAGAAATTACCTCTGCAAACACACATCTATCTCGTTGATGCATTAGACATGAAGCAGCTATGGACGTGAAGAAGACCTTGCTAGAAACGTATCCGCATTTTCTAAAGAGCCTGTAACCGAGTGCAGCACAGCTGAGCTAACGGGCCATATCGAGAAATCTAAACACAATAAGGATTTATATACGTTGATCCAGATATACCGGTTTATAAATACAGTTATATGTGCACAGCAATAAATGCGCAATCTGTTACCACTAAATCGATGTATATGGCTATAATTGTTATACAATATTGCATACAGGTAGGTGGTGTATGCATTCAACTTAAATCTCACAGACGGATCTGTAGTCCAGGGGTAACACGCTGGACTGGTAATCCAGGGATCGCAGGTTCGATCCCCCGTCTGACCCTAATCAAATTAACAGTCTTTCAGATGGGACGTTAAACCGAGGTCTCGTGTCGGTGCTTTACACCATGCACGTAAAAGAACCAGGAATGAGACTCTGGAATGGGTCTCTGTCTGTATCATTGTACTATCCTTCAAACAATTAAAATGAATAATCTCTTCAGGAGGTGTCGCTCATATGGGCAACCGGTAGCGACGATAGATAAACGTAAAACACACAAACTTAAATTTCAAACATTACCAGCTGATCACGACAATACACGATAGCTGGTTCACAATTGGCTTTGTTTTTTTGGGAACACATGCGTATAACAACAAAGGACGAAAGTATAGTTGGTGCATGTTCAACCGTCTATGTTAAGTATTATGTGCATGTATTTATGCATAGTTCACGTCACTGATCCGGGTATTTACAGGCTTGTGAACAATCGTTAATGCACACACGATACCAACTGAAAGATATATACCAATCCTCAACAGTTACTGGTTCTCAACAATGGACACAGCCATATGCACACCCGTATAAAGTAAAGTCTTTGTTTATTAATGTTTCGTCTCTATTGAAAGGACCAGTCATTTCTGACATATGAGGTATCTCTTTTCAAAATCGGTACATCCCGAATCCTATCTGTGCGAGCTAGACGCACTGCTGATAGACAACGAATACTCATTATTTAAACTAGCCGGCAGGTCACCTACCGGTCATAGGTCACGGAGGTGGTTATTTATAGTCTATTCCAATGTATTAGCTCGATTGTGAAACAAATCAGTACAACATTAGTTTAATCGTTCTCGACACCTGGTGGAATCCTCCGTAGTGGGGGATATAGAACACATATTAAGTACATAGGCCGGTCCTGGCGGGATTCGAACTAACACTTTCTCCATGCGAGGCGGATACCGTATCCATGACATATTAGGCAGACATCAGTGATGCGCAGGCTCGTATTGGTCAACATCGATTGCAAATCTAAAATGTATTTAATTTAATAATATTTTATTGCATTTTTTCATACAATACATTACATATATACATACAATACGAAGAACAAATCAGAGATTAATATGTAATTATATGGTTGCAGTATACGATACATTTGTTTTGTCTCAAGGGGGAAAAACGCAAATGGGTTGGGCTACAAGTTATAACAACATTATTTACAGCCCTCCCCGTCACTTCGAACTAAATAAACAATGTTGGATGAACAATTTCTGTAATGTATGATCTGATGTAGAAAAATAACACATACAATTAAGTTTCGTGGTGAATATTTGTTAATTATTATATCATATGTGAAAATAAAATGACACAAAGAAATGGAAAAACGTACAGTTAGTTTATGACTTGAATATGAGCTTAAGAATTAAATGTACATAGAGCTTGTCCGATTAGCGCAGTGGTTAGCGCGCTCGCTTCTCACCAATGCAACCCGGGTTCGATCCTCGGACCGGGAAGTATGTGACATGGTACGGTGGTCGTCAGATCGGACAGGTGGGTTTTCTCCGGGTACTCCGATTTCCGCCCACACGAATGATCACATTTACGCTTTCATCCACAGCAACGAGAGTAATTAATATAAGTTGTTAGAAATTGCATAGCAATCGTTGTAAAATAAATAACGTTTCAACTTGTTTTGGAGGGTATTGGTTGCAATTCTAAAAGGTACATATGTATGTGAGTTTATTGCTAGCATTGCTCTGGTAGATTAGCCAGTGTGCCATACCCAGGGACATATCAAGTTAGAAGACAGGAAGCCACACTAATCATCGCATTATCAAGTGGACCATGTGTTGCATTGCTTAAAGTTAGAAGACAGAAGCCACACTAATCATCGCATTGTCAAGTGGACCATGTGTTGCATTGCTTAAAGTTAGAAGACAGGAAGCCACACTAATCATCGCATTGTCAAGTGGACCATGTATTGCATTGCTTAAAGTTAGAAGACAGGAAGCCACACTAATCATCGCATTGTCAAGTGGACCATGTGTTGCATTGCTTAAAGTTAGAAGACAGGAAGCCACACTAATCATCGCATTGTCAAGTGGACCATGTGTTGCATTGCTTAAAGTTAGAAGACAGGAAGCCACACTAATTATCGCATTGTCAAGTGGACCATGTGTTGCATTGCTTAAAGTTAGAAGACAGGAAGCCACACTAATCATCGCATTGTCAAGTGGACCATGTGTTGCATTGCTTAAAGTTAGAAGACAGGAAGCCACACTAATCATCGCATTGTCAAGTGGACCATGTGTTGCATTGCTTAAAGTTAGAAGACAGGAAGCCACACTAATCATCGCATTGTCAAGTGGACCATGTGTTGCATTGCTTAAAGTTAGAAGACAGGAAGCCACACTAATCATCGCATTGTCAAGTGGACCATGTGTTGCATTGCTTAAAGTTAGAAGAAAGGAAGCCACACTAATCATCGCATTGTCAAGTGGACCATGTGTTGCATTGCTTAACGTTAGGAGACAGGAAGCCACACTAATCATCGCATTGTCAAGTGGACCATGTGTTGCATTGCTTAACGTTAGGAGACAGGAAGCCACACTAATCATCGCATTATCAAGTGGACCATGTGCTGCATTGCTTAAAAATAGTCCTAATAAATAATATAAAGCAATAAGTCTAAATCTCAAAACGTATTTGTATGACAATTACAGTATGTTCCATTTAAGGCTATTGTTGAGACAATGTATTGAAAGATGAGTGATTAGATAGAAAGACAACTTTGATGTACACGATAGTGTTCAATTACATTTTAATTTGTGACACGTTTGTCTATTATATAGTATATTTAAATTGCTGTGTTTTAAAAGAAAATAGTCATGCATGTTAAACATCTAAATATCAAGACCTGTGTGTACAACATTTATGTTGAATTTAAAGCGACACTACATCGGTGAAAACGCACATTTATACAGCATGTATTTTCCTATTATAATGTATAATTGTTCTCCGAATATTTACCTCAAAAGAGTATTTCAACTTATAAACAACCGTCGTATACGACGTTTGTTGACATAACAAAATAATATAAATAGGGTTAACATACATGCGTAGTGCAATGTTTGTATCCTGAATAACACGATGTATGGTACATATGTACCGTTATATCTCACCCTTTATGCATGTGCATAATTAGTTTTTCGATTAATACGATTTAAAATATCTCTAAGCGACAGTAGCACGCTCTTGGTAATATACTCCAATAATAAACAAACATCAATTCAGGAGAGTAGCTGACCGTTATATGAAATCCTATTAACAAGTCGGGATACTTTTATTTTAACGGTACCTGGTAATATCCAAATACAGGTAAATCAGGAATATTATCCGATAATTGGCGTTAATTTGTATATTTTCGTATTCTTAAATTTAAATCCATTAACTTATTTTGTAACCGATTCGTGGTCTAGTGGATAATTTATCCGATGTGTAACCTTATTGTCGTTGTGTGGCGTAGGTTCGAACCATACTTTTCAAATAACGTTTTGTTTTATTTATTTAGATATATTTCTTTTTTATTTATGTGTACATGTCATGACATATACACACATGTTCATCAAAATGCACTGTCAGTGTCTGAGTAGTCATCCTGCTCACTTGCGGTGTCTGTTCCCTCCTCATCACTGACCTCAATAATGAACCGCTCACAAGCTTGTTCCACTGCAATGTCGGTCTTGCGATATCGCTCCTCTGCCTCTCTTGCATGCATGCAGCGGTTCTCCCATTCAGGCGGTGTAACGTTGTTAATTGCCTCTTGAGACAATGCCATGATGTCCTTCATCTTGAATGTCAGATTCGCAGATGCTACACGTCTCTTCACAATTGCTCAGATCAATTCAATTGCCTTCAATTTCGCATGGTATTGCGGAAGACGTGGAACGTGTATGGCCAAACTGTTCCGGTGTGGAATCTAGACGATACTTTGGAGCCGGTTTAATCCTCTTACATAGTTCTAACAGTTCTGGCTTCAACATCTCTTCTGTATATGGAATGTTGAGTCTCTGAAGCCACACCTGTATCTCAGCTTTTCTAGAACTCTGGGTTGGGCATTTATCGTCCTGAATGTTACGATATGGCGCATTATCTACAATTAATACTGAATTGGCTGGCAAGTTCGGACTCAGCTTTTCGTTTAACCACTTGTTGAAATTCTGCCAATTCCAGGTAAAGAAAACTCAAAAATAAAAAATGGCGCATCTTCCAGGATTCGATCCAGGACAGCAATATTACAATGCACATGTTTTATCCACTAGACCACGTAGCTAATTGCATCCGATTGCGATATTAGATATAAATCGTATACCATGTCCATCCCAATTCCCTATTACATTGTTATGGGTTAATCCAGTATTGGTAAATAAAGGCCACAGTTATTTGCATTTTAATAATAAATTTCACTTTTGAGATAACTCAAAAACACTGTTTATGTATAGAAAGTTAGTGTTCGAATTAGTTCAGCCTTTTACGATTTAATGTCGCTTTAAGTCTCTTGGGAATATGTGCATAAAATGAGTGACACGTTTGAAAGAGAAATTCAGTGTTCACACGATACTTTCCAAATTAAATATCCAACGTATTCAGTTTACAATCCTTCTCGTCATATGCCGTTGCCATGACTAATACCTTGCTGGGATCTGCCCCTAATGTAGCCCACCCATCCCTCACTAGAGCTCCAGATAAGGAGTTTGTCCCGACAAGGAGCGAAGAAGCTTCATATTTTCTGATGCAAAGTCATCTTATCTTCAAAATATGTAATTGAAAGAGAAGCAGATCGAACCTGACCTTCCATCTCGTTGTTCTTCTTGTAAATATATCGACGCTCTACTGAACCTGAGCTTCCATCTCGTTGTTCTTCCTGTAAATATATCGACACTCTACCGAACCTTAGCTTCCATCTCGTTGTTCGTCCTGTAAATATATCGACGCTCTACCGTACCTTAGCTTCCATCTCATTGTTCTTCCTGTAAATATATCGACGCTCTACTGTACCTTAGCTTCCATCTCGTTGTTCGTCCTGTAAATATATCGACGCTCTACCGTACCTTAGCTTCCATCTCGTTGTTCTTCCTGTAAATATATCGACGCTCTACCGAACCTTAGCTTCCATCTCGTTGTTAGTCCTGTAAATATATCGACGCTCTACCTAACCTGAGCTCCCATCTCGTTGTTCTTCTTGTAAATATATCCACGCTCTACCGAACGCTAGCTTCCATCTCGTTGTTCGTCCTGTAAATATATCGACGCTCTACCGAACCTTAGCTTCCATCTCGTTGTTCTTCTTGTAAATATATCGACGCTCTACCGAACCGGAGCTTCCACCTCGTTGTTCTTCCTGTAAATATATCGACGCTCTACCGAACCTTAGCTTCCATCTAGTTGTTCTGCCTGTAAATATATCGACGCTCTACCGAACCATAGCTTCCACCTCGTTGTTCTTCCTGTAAATATATCGACGCTCTATCGAACCTTAGCTTCCACCTTGTTGTTCTTCCTGTAAATATATCGACGCTCTACCGAACCTTAGCTTCCATCTCGTTGTTCTTCCTGTAAATATATCGACGCTCTATCGAACCTTAGCTTCCACCTCGTTGTTCTTCCTGTAAATATATCGACGCTCTATCGAACCTTAGCTTCCACCTCGTTGTTCTTCCTGTAAATATATCGACGCTCTACTGAACCTGAGCTTCCATCTCGTTGTTCTTCTTGTAAATATATCGACGCTCTACCGAACCTGAGCTCCCATCTCGTTCTTCTTCTTGTAAATATATCGACGCTCTACCGAACCCTAGCTTCCACCTCGTTGTTCTTCCTGTAAATATATCGACGCTCTACTGAACCGGAGCTTCCACCTCGTTGTTCTTCCTGTACATATATCGACGCTCTACCGACCCTTAGCTTCCATCTAGTTGTTCTGCCTGTAAATATATCGACGCTCTACCGAACCATAGCTTCCACCTCGTTGTTCTTCCTGTAAATATATCGACGCTCTATCGAACCTTAGCTTCCACCTCGTTGTTCTTCCTGTAAATATATCGACGCTCTACCGAACCTGAGCTCCCATCTCGTTGTTCTTCTTGTAAATACAATGTATATCGACGCTCTACCGAACCTTAGCTTCCATCTGGTTGTTCTTCTTGTAAATATATCGACGCTCTACCGAACCATAGCTTCCATCTCGTTGTTCTTCCTGTACATATATCGACGCTCTACCGAACCTTAGCGTCCATCTCGTGGTTCTTCTTGTAAATATATCGACGCTCTACCGAACCGGAGCTTCCATCTCGTTATTCTTCCTGTAAATATATTGACGCTCTACCGAACCTTAGCTTCCATCTCGTTGTTCTTCCTGTAAATATATCGACGCTCTACTGTACCTTAGCTTCCATCTCGTTGTTCGTCCTGTAAATATATCGCCGCTCTACCGAACCTTAGCTTCCATCTCGTTGTTCGTCCTATAAATATATCGACGCTCTACCGAACCTTAGCTTCCATCTCTTTGTTCTTCTTGTAAATATATCGACGCTCTACGGAAACTGAGCTTCCATCTCGTTGTTCTTCTTGTAAATATATCGACGCTCTACCGAACCTGAGCTCCCATCTCGTTGTTCTTCTTGTAAATATATCGACGCTCTACCGAACCCTAGCTTCCATCTCGTTGTTCTTCCTGTAAATATATCGACGCTCTACCGAACCTTAACTTCCACCTCGTTGTTCTTCTTGTAAATATATCGACGCTCTACCGAACCGGAGCTTCCACCTCGTTGTTCTTCCTGTAAATATATCGACGCTCTACCGAACCTTAGCTTCCATCTAGTTGTTCTTCCTGTAAATATATCGACGCTCTACCGAACCTGAGCTACCATCTCATTGTTCTTCCTGTAAATATATCGACGCTCTAACGAACCTGAGCTACCATCTCATTGTTCTTCCTGTAAATATATCGACGCTCTACAGAACCTTAGCTTCCATCTCATTGTTCGTCCTGTAAATATATCGACGCTCTACCGAACCTTAGCTTCCATCTCGTTGTTCTTCTTGTAAATATATCGACGCTCTTCCGAACCTTAGCTTCCATCTGGTTGTTCTTCTTGTAAATATATCGACACTCTACCGAACCTTAGCTTCCATCTCGTTGTTCGTCCTGTAAATATATCGACGCTCTATCGAACCTTAGCTTCCACCTCGTTGTTCTTCCTGTAAATATATCGACGCTCTATCGAACCTTAGCTTCCACCTCGTTGTTCTTCCTGTAAATATATCGACGCTCTACTGAACCTGAGCTTCCATCTCGTTGTTCTTCTTGTAAATATATCGACGCTCTACCGAACCTGAGCTCCCATCTCGTTCTTCTTCTTGTAAATATATCGACGCTCTACCGAACCCTAGCTTCCACCTCGTTGTTCTTCCTGTAAATATATCGACGCTCTACCGAACCGGAGCTTCCACCTCGTTGTTCTTCCTGTACATATATCGACGCTCTACCGACCCTTAGCTTCCATCTAGTTGTTCTGCCTGTAAATATATCGACGCTCTACCGAACCATAGCTTCCACCTCGTTGTTCTTCCTGTAAATATATCGACGCTCTATCGAACCTTAGCTTCCACCTCGTTGTTCTTCCTGTAATATATCGACGCTCTACCGAACCTGAGCTCCCATCTCGTTGTTCTTCTTGTAAATACAATGTATATCGACGCTCTACCGAACCTTAGCTTCCATCTGGTTGTTCTTCTTGTAAATATATCGACGCTCTACCGAACCATAGCTTCCATCTCGTTGTTCTTCCTGTACATATATCGACGCTCTACCGAACCTTAGCGTCCATCTCGTGGTTCTTCTTGTAAATATATCGACGCTCTACCGAACCGGAGCTTCCATCTCGTTATTCTTCCTGTAAATATATTGACGCTCTACCGAACCTTAGCTTCCATCTCGTTGTTCTTCCTGTAAATATATCGACGCTCTACTGTACCTTAGCTTCCATCTCGTTGTTCGCCCTGTAAATATATCGCCGCTCTACCGAACCTTAGCTTCCATCTCGTTGTTCGTCCTATAAATATATCGACGCTCTACCGAACCTTAGCTTCCATCTCTTTGTTCTTCTTGTAAATATATCGACGCTCTACGGAAACTGAGCTTCCATCTCGTTGTTCTTCTTGTAAATATATCGACGCTCTACCGAACCTGAGCTCCCATCTCGTTGTTCTTCTTGTAAATATATCGACGCTCTACCGAACCCTAGCTTCCATCTCGTTGTTCTTCCTGTAAATATATCGACGCTCTACCGAACCTTAACTTCCACCTCGTTGTTCTTCTTGTAAATATATCGACGCTCTACCGAACCGGAGCTTCCACCTCGTTGTTCTTCCTGTAAATATATCGACGCTCTACCGAACCTTAGCTTCCATCTAGTTGTTCTTCCTGTAAATATATCGACGCTCTACCGAACCTGAGCTACCATCTCATTGTTCTTCCTGTAAATATATCGACGCTCTAACGAACCTGAGCTACCATCTCATTGTTCTTCCTGCAAATATATCGACGCTCTACAGAACCTTAGCTTCCATCTCATTGTTCGTCCTGTAAATATATCGACGCTCTACCGAACCTTAGCTTCCATCTCGTTGTTCTTCTTGTAAATATATCGACGCTCTTCCGAACCTTAGCTTCCATCTGGTTGTTCTTCTTGTAAATATATCGACACTCTACCGAACCTTAGCTTCCATCTCGTTGTTCGTCCTGTAAATATATCGACGCTCTATCGAACCTTAGCTTCCATCTCGTTGTTCTTCTTGTAAATATATCGACGCTCTACCGAACCGGAGCTTCCACCTCGTTGTTCTTCCTGTAAATATATCGACGCTGTATCGAACCTTAGCTTCCATCTCGTTGTTCTTCCTGTAAATATATCGACGCTCTACTGAACCGGAGCTTCCATCTCGTTGTTCTTCCTGTAAATATATCGACGCTCTACCGAACCTTAGCTTCCATCTCGTTGTTCTTCCTGTAAATATATCGACGCTCTACCGAACCTTAGCGTCCATCTCGTTATTCTTCTTGTAAATATATCGACGCTCTACCGAACCGGAGCTTCCATCTCGTTATTCTTCCTGTAAATATATCGACGCTCTACCGAACCTTAGCTTCCATCTCGTTGTTCTTCCTGTAAATATATCGACGCTCTACTGTACCTTAGCTTCCATCTCGTTGTTCGTCCTGTAAATATATCGACGCTCTACCGAACCTTAGCTTCCATCTCTTTGTTCTTCTTGTAAATATATCGACGCTCTACGGAAACTGAGCTTCCATCTCGTTGTTCTTCTTGTAAATATATCGACGCTCTACCGAACCTGAGCTTCCATCTCGTTGTTCTTCTTGTAAATATATCGACGCTCTACCGAACCTGAGCTCCCATCTCGTTGTTCTTCTTGTAAATATATCGACGCTCTACCGAACCCTAGCTTCCATCTCGTTGTTCTTCCTGTAAATATATCGACGCTCTACCGAACCTTAACTTCCACCTCGTTGTTCTTCTTGTAAATATATCGACGCTCTACCGAACCGGAGCTTCCACCTCGTTGTTCTTCCTGTAAATATATCGACGCTCTACCGAACCTTAGCTTCCATCTAGTTGTTCTTCCTGTAAATATATCGACGCTCTACCGAACCTGAGCTACCATCTCATTGTTCTTCCTGTAAATATATCGACGCTCTACCGAACCTGAGCTATCATCTCATTGTTCTTCCTGTAGATATATCGACGCTCTAACGAACCTGAGCTTCCATCTCATTGTTCTTCCTGTAAATATATCGACGCTCTACCGAACCTTAGCTTCCATCTCGTTGTTCTTCTTGTATATATATCGACGCTCTTCCGAACCTTAGCTTCCATCTCGTTGTTCGTCCTGTAAATATATCGACGCTCTACCGAACCTTAGCTTCCACTTCGTTGTTCTTCCTGTAAATATATCGACGCTCTACCGAACCTTAGCTTCCACCTCGTTGTTCTTCCTGTAAATATATCGACGCTTTACTGAACCATAGCTTCCATCTCGTTGTTCTTCCTGTAAATATGTCGACGCTCTATCGAACCTTAGCTTCCACCTCGTTGTTCTTCCTGTAAATATATCGACGCTCTATCGAACCTTAGCTTCGACCTCGTTGTTCTTCCTGTAAATATATCGACACGCTACCGAACCATAGCTTCCACCTCGTTGTTCTTCCTGTAAATATATCAACGCTCTATGGAACCTTAGCTTCCACCTCGTTGTTCTTCCTGTAAATATATCGACGCTCTACCGAACCTGAGCTCCCATCTCGTTGTTCTTCTTGTAAATACAATGTATATCGACGCTCTACCGAACCTTAGCTTCCATCTGGTTGTTCTTCTTGTAAATATATCGATGCTCTACCGAACCTTAGCTTCCATCTCGTTGTTCTTCCTGTAAATATATCGACGCTCCAACGAACCTGAGCTTCCATCTCGTTGTTCTTCTTGTAAATATATCGACGCTCTACCGAACCGGAGCTTCCACCTCGTTGTTCGTCCTGTAAATATATCGACGCTCTATCGAACCTTAGCTTCCATCTCGTTGTTCTTCTTGTAAATATATCGACGCTCTACCGAACCTTAGCTTCCATCTCGTTGTTCTTCCTGTAAATATATCGACGCTCCAACGAACCTGAGCTTCCATCTCGTTGTTCTTCTTGTAAATATATCGACGCTCTACCGAACCGGAGCTTCCACCTCGTTGTTCGTCCTGTAAATATATCGACGCTCTATCGAACCTTAGCTTCCATCTCGTTGTTCTTCTTGTAAATATATCGACGCTCTACCGAACCTTAGCTTCCATCTCGTTGTTCTTCCTGTAAATATATCGACGCTCCAACGAACCTGAGCTTCCATCTCGTTGTTCTTCTTGTAAATATATCGACGCTCTACCGAACCGGAGCTTCCACCTCGTTGTTCTTCCTGTAAATATATCGACGCTCTACCGAACCTTAGCTTCCATCTCGTTGTTCTTCCTGTGAATATATCGACGCTCTACCGAACCTTAACTTCCACCTCGTTGTTGTTCTTGTAAATCTATCGAAGCTCTACCGACCCGATACGTCATTGTGGAAATAAAACACAAAAACACCAAGCAAGTATTGCTCTTGTCCGAAATGGTTGGATACGGGCATATATTGCATTGCCTAATCGAAGATACGTCTTTGTTCGAAATAGACTTTATGGTCAGCCACAATGTGTGTGCTTTACGCTTATTTATCGTCGCTACCTGTTGCCCATATGAGAGACTCCTCCTGAAGAGATTAGTCATTTTAGATTTTTGGAGCATAATGCAATCACACAGACAGAGACCATCCCAGAGTATCCTCTGGTTCTTTTACGTGCACGGCATAAAGCATCGACACGAGACCTCCTCAATTTAACGTCACATCTGAAAGAATGTTAATTTTATTCGGGTCAGACGGGGGATCGAACCTACGATCCCTTGGTCAGCCACAGAAACTGCATGATTTTATTCATTTGATTTGTGTGCATCCATGGCATACACCTATTAATCATATGCATGTATCACATTCATACTGTAAGTAGGTTCCTCATCAGTTTAAGTGTACTATATAAAACATACATGTATATAAATCGAAATTATATAATTGTTTCCGTACATTTATCACATGCTTTTAACCCTGCATTCTACATGTTGTAATCTTTTGATTTTTTAATGTTATATGTGTGTTATGTTATATGTTTATATGTAAAGCGCTTTTGAATGTGTACTCTTTATATGATAAGGGCGCTCAATAAGAATAGTATTATAATAATAATGAGAGACATCGGTGAGTTACTGCCCCTGAATACTCCCTACAAGTAGATAGGTCCTATTAAGTGTTTTCCTCTGTTTTTATCGTTGTTTTCTTTGCACATCGTGCTAGCAATTTTATTCCACTATCGTTTCTTATAATTATTAAATTACTATATCTCAACAGGTCTCCTACAGTATATGCAATGTGTACTTATTTGTAATATAATGTTATCACTTAATTAACACGTTTTTGATAAAATCACAGTCATCATACCGCAACATCTGGTTAGGGCACAACAGTAACAACAAAGGATTCCAACTAAAAGTACCTATTCACATTTTGGAATAAATCAGACTTTATCTGCCAAGGGAGGTAATAGAAAATTACAGTCCCTCATTCATGTACTATTCCTGTTTAAAATGACTTGTTATAAGTTTTACACACGATGTTCATGTCACCATGCTATTGTATGTGATACAAAAGCAGTATTAGAAGTGTGTTGGCAAATAAATCAAACTCTCCTAAAATGGCAAGTATAACAAGGAAGAATATTACACAAAAATATACTGACACCAAAAGGAAACTGTGCACTTGCCTTAGAGGTAAAATTTATATTCTTTTTGAAAAAAGTATAGGCAAATGTGAACGTATATGCGCTTAAAGCGACATTACATCGCAAAAAGCTAATACAATGCATTGTTTTCACGTATGAATGCATTGCTACTACAAATTCATCCGAATATATTCGAACACTAACATTGAATCAATGAACAGTGTTTTTGTGGATTGAACGTATGATGTCCTATAACGGTCATCTATGCTCCTGAATTGACGTTTTGTTTTGTCATCGGAGTCAATACTAAACGCGAGATAATGTCGTTTAGAGATAATTTAACTAATCATAGTCTACAAATAAATAGTAAATCTGTTCCATAAATCATGTTATTCAGGATACACTAGTTGTATTACACATGGATGTTTACATTATTTTGTTATGTCAACAAACCGCGTATACGACGTTTGTTTATTAGATGAAATACTCAGTATTTCAGGCCAATATTTGGAAACAAATATAACATATAATAGGAAAATACATTCTGTACAAATTTCTGTTTTCACTGATGTAGTGTCGCTTTAAATAGTGGGTAAATTAGTGCAATGTGTGAAGGATTATTTTCTTCACTCATGATAGTAAAATCCATAATTCTAAAATTTGTAACGAAACAGTAACGCTCAATATAAAAGTGCACAGATGTTTATAGTGTCATTATATGTAATAGAAGGACCATTAAAAACTCACTCTGCATAATACACACTCGGGGAGTGTATTGGGTGAATGTATATACATTATAAAGTGCATAATTTAGTAACTAAATGCAAACATGTTGACAATAACTTGAAACCCTGTCCAACATAATAGTATATACCACATCCATGCTGTAACATTCGCGAATAATATGGGGACAAATTATTGTTGCAGAATTTCAACTATGTAACTATTTCGGGATTCCAGCTCAAGCCTGTATTTCTATGTGTACACAACCAATGAAAGCTTCAAACTATAGCCACCTGAAAACAAGTGGACACTTTTAATACCTATACTACGAATACATAGCAGTAGTGAGAGACATCGGTCAGTTATTGCCATTGGCTACTCCCTAAACGTACGTAGGCCCTCTTTCGTGATTTACTCTGTTTTCATCGTTGTTTCCTTTGCACATCATGATATCAATATTCATCCACTTTCTCATCTTATAATTATTAAATTTTATATCTCGACATATATCGTACAGCATAACAAATGAGTATCTATATGTACGAATTTGTTAGAATCATATGTATCATAACGCAACATCTGGTTAGGGAATAACAGTAAAAACAAACGATTTCAACTGAATAGACCGATATACATTTCGGGATGATTCAGAATTTATCTACCAAGGGAGGTAATAGAAAATACAGTGATGTCCCTCATAAATTCCCATGCGTCGCATACAATGCATATTCGTTTTTATTAACAGGACTATGAGTTAAATAAATACACTCCAATGAACTGATCAACACAACACTAACTATATAGAACTTATATAGCTGGTATATTACCACTGAGAATTGCGACTGGGAGGTATGATGGGGAACAACCTGATCAGAGACTATGTAAACTATGTGCATCAAACTTAACTGAAGCTGAGAAACACTTCTTATTTGATTGTGGTTTATACAGCGAGTTACGAAGAAACACGTTCAGAGAACTATTTTCGGACAATGCTCACTTAGGTAAAGATGTGAGGTTATCACATATAATGTCCATATATCCAAGGCAAATAGCTAAATTCCTAGTTCGAGCGTTTTTAATTAGAAGAAATACTTTGTATGCTTGAATATTGTAAATAAATAGAGGCAAATTTAAACCGATGCAATCTTGGGGTCCGGGGGCATGTTCCCCTTACAAGTGCTGAGGTATAGAAGCGATTTCCTGCGTTTTCTGATTTAATGAGTTTAGACGTATAATTATGTGCTGACCAATCAGCTCTCTAGCAGTCAACATTTTATACAGCAAAGGGATATTTTTGGCATCATTATTTTTTGCTTTGAAAATTTTAACCCAGGCAGCTGCCTCGGTGTGCCACAGTGTGGCTACGGACCTGCTAAAACTAATGTGTCTTGTAGCAGTAGAGTAAACGTAAGTTATATAAATATATATAGTTAAACACACTTGTCTTGTTGTTATTTTACTGTATTTGTACTTGGCATTCATTTAGTAGAATATTCTCAAACTCAACTGTATTGTAGCCCTCCTTTGAATGAGTAGCACACACTTATAAACATTTCCGAATCCAATCTTAGTTTTGTTATGTCTACTTAATATACATCCTATAACAAATTGAGCGGACATTACATATAGTATGCACATAGCCAATCATTTTGAAGTTTGAACTATTGTTTAATTGAGTACATTTAGCAAATAAAACCATAGCAACGTATACATTCAAACCTGTGTTCGTGGTCACCTCTATTAAGCAGCCAATCTGTATTAAGCAGCCAGTTCCCAGATTCCCAATATGCTGTTTTATTATACATTTAATCTCTATTAAGCAGCCACACAAGGGGATTATAGAAAGATAGGTTTGACTGTAGACGTAAATAGAAACAGATTTATCAAACATATACACATAAATAGAAACAGATTTATCAGAGTTGCTGGACATGACTGTTATCTAGAGTTACAGAGAGGGCAGTCATCTAAGATAATCAAGCTCAGTTTATTTAAATGACTGCTTTTGATTCTCGACATCGGGTTTATTTTAGTACTGTGTAACTTAATCTGAAGTCAACATCACAACCACGGAGGCCACTGCATTTATAATACACACTGGCGGTAAACCACTGTGCTAGTTAATCACAATGTGTTTATCTCAAGTTCGTAATATCGTATAGCCTTAGCTACAAAGCTACAAGCCTGGTGTGAGCCCAGCAGATCATGAGGCGTGTACTCCGCCTGACTGGGCACTGGGGTAGAAATGAGAACGGACTTGCCACAATGTACCATCTGGCCTAATATTACCTGACCTCGTTTTCTTTCATTGATTTGCATCTGAGGCGTAGCTGTTCAATCACAGGGTTGGTCGACGAGAATGATGTCACTACTTCCGAAGAACACAACTATCACTACATATAGTACAATATAACACAATTATCACCACATATAGTACAATATAACACAACTATCTCTACATATAGTACAATATAACACAACTGTCTCCACATATAGTACAATATAACACAACTATCACCACATATAGTACAATATAACAAAACTATCTCTACATATAGTACAATATAACACAACTATCACCACATATAGTACAATATAACACAACTATCACCACACATAGTACAATATAGCACAACTATCTCCACATATAGTACAATATAACACAACTATCTCCACATATAGTAAAATATAACACAACTATCACCACATATAGTACAATATAACACAACTATCACCACATATAGTACAATATAGCACAAATATCTCCACATATAGTACAATATAACACAACTATCACCACATATAGTACAATATAACACAACTATCACCACATATAGTACACTATAACACAACTGTCTCCACATATAGTACAATATAACACAACTATCTCCACATATAGTACAATATAACACAACTATCACCACATATAGTACAATATAACACAACTATCTCCACATATAGTACAATATAACACAAATATCTCCACATATAGTACAATATAACACAACTATCTCCACATATAGTACAATATAGCACAACTATCACTACATATAGTACAACTATCACCACACATAGTACAATATAACACAACTATCTCCACATATAGTACAATATAACACAAATATCTCCACATATAGTACAATATAACACAACTATCTCCACATATAGTACAATATAACACAACTATCACTACATATAGTACAACTATCACCACATATAGTACAATATAGCACAACTATCACCACATATAGTACAATATAACACAACTATCACCACATATAGTACAACTATCACCACATATAGTACAATATAGCACAACTATCTCCACATATAGTACAACATAACACAACTATCTTCACATATAGTACAATATAACACAACTATCTACACATATAGTACAATATAACACAACTATCACCACATATAGTACACTATAACACAACTGTCTCCACATATAGTACAATATAACAAAACTATCTCTACATATAGTACAATATAACACAACTGTATCCACATATAGTACAATATAACACAACTATCACCACATATAGTACACTATAACACAACTGTCTCCACATATAGTACAATATAACAAAACTATCTCTACATATAGTACAATATAACACAACTGTCTCCACATATAGTACAATATAACACAACTATCTCCACATATAGTACAATATAACACAACTATCTCCACATATAGTACAATATAACACAACTATCACCACATATAGTACAATATAACACAACTATCACCACATATAGTACAATATAACACAATTATCTCCACATATAGTACAATATAGCACAACTATCACCACATATAGTACAATATAACACAACTATTACCACATATAGTACAATATAACACAACTATCACCACATATAGTACACTATAACACAACTGTCTCCACATATAGTACAATATAACACAACTATCTCCACATATATTACAATATAACACAACTATCACTACCTATAGTACAATATAACACAACTATCTCCACATATAGTACAATATAACACAACTATCACTACATATAGTACAATATAACACAAATATCTCCACATATAGTACAATATAACACAACTATCTCCACATATAGTACAATATAACACAACTATCACTACATATAGTACAACTATCACCACATATAGTACAATATAGCACAACTATCACCACATATAGTACAATATAACACAACTATCACAACATATAGTACAACTATCACCACATATAGTACAATATAGCACAACTATCACAACATATAGTACAATATAACACAACTATCTCCACATATCGTACAATATAACACAACTATCTCCACATATAGCACAACTATCTCCACATATAGTACAATATAACACAACTATCTCCACATATAGCACAACTATCTCCACATATAGTACAATATAACACAATTATCACCACATATAGTACAATATAGCACAACTATCTCCACATATAGTACAATATAGCACAACTATCACCACATATAGTACAATATAACACAACTATCACCACACATAGTACAATATAGCACAACTATCTCCACATATAGTACAATATAACACAACTATCTCCACATATAGTACAATATAACACAACTATCACCACATATAGTACAATATAACACAACTATCACCACATATAGTACAATATAGCACAACTATCTCCACATATAGTACAATATAACACAACTATCACCACATATAGTACAATATAACACAACTATCACCACATATAGTACACTATAACACAACTGTCTCCACATATTGTACAATATAACACAACTATCTCCACATATAGTACAATATAACACAACGAGCACTACATATAGTACAATATAACACAAATATCTCCACATATAGTACAATATAACACAACTATCTCCACATATAGTACAATATAACACAACTATCACTACATATAGTACAACTATCACCACATATAGTACAATATAACACAACTATCTCCACATATAGTACAATATAACACAAATATCTCCACAAATAGTACAATATAACACAACTATCTCCACATATAGTACAATATAACACAACTATCACTACATATAGTACAACTATCACCACATATAGTACAATATAGCACAACTATCACCACATATAGTACAATATAACACAACTATCTCCACATATAGTACAATATAACACAACTATCACTACATATAGTACAACTATCACCACATATAGTACAATATAGCACAACTATCACCACATATAGTACAATATAACACAACTATCACAACATATAGTACAACTATCACCACATATAGTACAATATAGCACAACTATCACCACATATAGTACAATATAACACAACTATCTCCACATATCGTACAATATAACACAACTATCTCCACATATAGCACAACTATCTCCACATATAGTACAATATAACACAACTATCTCCACATATAGCACAACTATCTCCACATATAGTACAATATAACACAATTATCACCACATATAGTACAATATGGCACAACTATCTCCACATATAGTACAATATAGCACAACTATCACCACATATAGTACAATATAACACAACTATCACCACACATAGTACAATATAGCACAACTATCTCCACATATAGTACAATATAACACAACTATCTCCACATATAGTACAATATAACACAACTATCACCACATATAGTACAATATAACACAACTATCACCACATATAGTACAATATAGCACAACTATCTCCACATATAGTACAATATAACACAACTATCACCACATATAGTACAATATAACACAACTATCACCACATATAGTACACTATAACACAACTGTCTCCACATATAGTACAATATAACACAACTATCTCCACATATAGTACAATATAACACAACTATCACTACATATAGTACAATATAACACAACTATCTCCACATATAGTACAATATAACACAACGATCACTACATATAGTACAATATAACACAACTATCTCCACATATAGTACAATATAACACAACGATCACTACATATAGTACAATATAACACAAATATCTCCACATATAGTACAATATAACACAACTATCTCCACATATAGTACAATATAACACAACTATCACTACATATAGTACAACTATCACCACATATAGTACAATATAACACAACTATCTCCACATATAGTACAATATAACACATATATCTCCACATATAGTACAATATAACACAACTATCTCCACATATAGTACAATATAACACAACTATCACTACATATAGTACAACTATCACCACATATAGTACAATATAGCACAACTATCACCACATATAGTACAATATAACACAACTATCACCACATATAGTACAACTATCACCACATATAGTACAATATAGCACAACTATCTCCACATATAGTACAATATAACACAACTATCTTCAAATATAGTACAATATAACACAACTATCACCACATATAGTACAATATAACACAACTATCACCACATATAGTACACTATAACACAACTGTCTCCACATATAGTACAATATAACACAACTATCTCCACATATAGTACAATATAACACAACTATCACTACATATAGTACAATATAACACAACTATCTCCACATATAGTACAATATAACACAACGATCACTACATATAGTACAATATAACACAACTATCTCCACATATAGTACAATATAACACAACGATCACTACATATAGTACAATATAACACAAATATCTCCACATATAGTACAATATAACACAACTATCTCCACATATAGTACAATATAACACAACTATCACTACATATAGTACAACTATCACCACATATAGTACAATATAGCACAACTATCACCACATATAGTACAATATAACACAACTATCACCACATATAGTACAACTATAACCACATATAGTACAATATAACACAACTATCACCACATATAGTACAATATAACACAACTATCACCACATATAGTACAATATAACACAACTATCTCCACATATAGTACAATATAACACAACTATCACCACATATAGTACAATATAGCACAACTATCTCCACATATAGTACAATATAACACAATTATCACAACATATAGTACAATATAACACAACTATCACCACATATAGTACAACTATCACCACATATAGTACAATATAACACAACTATCACCACATATAGTGCAATATAACACAACTATCACCACATATAGTACAACTATCACCACATATAGTACAATATAACACAACTATCACCACATATAGTACAACTATCACCACATATAGTACACTATAACACAACTATCACCACATATAGTACAATATAACACAACTATCACCACATATAGTACAACTATCACCACATATAGTACAATATAACACAACTATCTCCACATATAGTACAATATAATACAACTATCTCCACATATAGTACAATATAACACAACTATCTCCACATATAGTACAATATAGCACAACTGTCACCACATATAGTACAATATAACACAACTATCACCACATATAGTACAATATAACACAACTATCTCCACATATAGTACAATATAGCACAACTATCACCACATATAGTACAATATAACACAACTATCACCACATATAGTACAATATAACACAAGGATCATGACAACTAGCGATATAGGACGGTATTGGTGGTGACAGCGTATATGAAAGACGAGGCTACACCCATGGGTAGATGGTTCATTCGTGGGCAAGTCGAATGTTGACTTACATTACCAAAGATTTAGGGGTGTAGACAAGATAAATAAATCATCCACGGATCCAAGAAAGTATTAAACACTTCATTGAGAACCTCACACAAGTATGGTCAATATGCTGGGGGGGGGAGATGATATGGATCCAGGGTCATCAACGTGACCAAACACGACCCTTTGCAAGGCCAGTGAAGGTCCGCCAGGGACGGCCGATGGTCCGCCTTCTCAGTTGTATGGCATTATGGTTGTTGTACGTTTATTGATATAAGTGGCAAGAAGTACAGCTGTTTATATTTAACATCAAAAATAGGAGATATATTATATACGACTGTCTTTCATTCTAATCCATTTACTGTATCTTTGTATGTACATTGTATACATTGTCCAAATTGTAAGGCGGAAGAACCTGTATACACTCTAAATACATCCATACACATACACAACCTTTGAGGTGTTCATTCAATTGGTAATACGTATGCTCGTGAGTGTCAAAGATATCGCGATATAGTCGAGTGGTTTACATACTCGGCACAGTATCTATTACATTCTATTACATTTATTAAAGTACGTATGTTTTGGCTCGTATCTAGTACATTCTATTACATTTATTAAAGTACTTATGTTTTGGCTCGTATCTAGTACATTCTATTACATTTATTAAAGTACTCATGTTTTGGCTCGTATCTATTACATGTATTAAAGTACTTATGTTTTGGCTCGTATCTATTACATTTATTAAAGTACTTATGTTTTGGCTCGTATCTAGTACATTCTATTACATTTATTAAAGTACTCATGTTTTGGCTCGTATCTATTACATGTATTAAAGTACTTATGTGTTGGCTCGTATCTATTACATGTATTAAAGTACTCATGTGTTGGCTCGTATCTATTACATGTATTAAAGTACTTATGTGTTGGCTCGTATCTATTACATTTATTAAAGTACTTATGTTTTGGCTCGTATCTATTACATTTATTAAAGTACTTATGTTTTGGCTCGTATCTATTACATTTATTAAAGTACTTATGTCTTGGCTCGTATCTATTACATTTATTAAAGTATTATGTCTTGGCTCGTATCTATTATATTTATTAAAGTACTTATGTTTTGGCTCGTATCTAGTAAATTCTATTATATTTATTAAAGTACTTATGTCTTGGCTCGTATCTAGTACATTCTATTATATTTATTAAAGTACTTATGTCTTGGCTCGTATCTAGTACATTCTATTATATTTATTAAAGTACTTATGTCTTGGCTCGTATCTAGTACATTTTATTATATGTATTAAAGTACTTATGGTTTGGCTCGTATCTAGTATATTCTATTATATGTATTAAAGTACTTATGTTTTGGCTCGTATCTAGTATATTCTATTATATGTATTAAAGTACTTATGTTTTGGCTCGTATCTAGTATATTCTATTATATGTATTAAAGTACTTATGTTTTGGCTCGTATCTAGTACATTCTATTATATGTATTAAAGTACTTATGTTTTGGCTCGTATCTAGTACATTCTATTATATGTATTAAAGTACTTATGTTTTGGCTCGTATCTAGTACATTCTATTATATGTATTAAAGTACTTATGCTTTGGCTCGTATCTAGTACATTCTATTATATGTATTAAAGTACTTGTGTTTTGGCTCGTAATTAGTACATTCTATTACATTTATTAAAGTACTTATGTTTGCAGGTACGGAGCTTGCATGCACAGTTTCAACATTCCAAAAAATATAGTCCCTGTCAAATCAGTGCCAGTTAGTCAAAGTTAGGCATTTGATACTATACAATTGTTCAACTATCATTACAATGCAAAGTTAGGCATTTGATACTCTACAATCGTTCAACTATCATTACAGTGCAAAGTTAGGCATTTGATACTCTACAATCGTTCACCTATCATTACAATACAACGTTAATCATCTATTCCATAGAAGTCAGCTTATTGTTAAGCATAAGTTCATCTAACAAGTCAATGCTAACAATATAGTCCGTAGCAATCAGCTTAATTGCAATTGATTATTTCTCTAATCCGTGTATTTTTTTAATCTCTCTCTCTCTCACTCTCTGTAGTAATGTTCGATATAAACATCAAACAAGGAACGTATTGTTCTGGAAGGGATCATTAATATTGCTTGAATCTTCTCTGAAATATTGATTATTCATATCCTTGGAATATTTCTACTTATGAACGAATTCCATTTTATATGCGAATATGGGACCACGTTTTTGCAACCAATAGTTCGTTCTCATGAAATGCAATGCCTTGTTTGCGATGAATCATTTCCCATTTGTCTCTTACGTTTTGGAATCCGCATCATCGAACGTTTATTAGCTTGGAAATCATATTGTTCTAAATTCTGGGAATGTGCGTCAACAATACATACTATTCAATTTCGTAATATGTTTAATTGCCACTTCCTACATGAATTGCTGCACAAATGACCTCCTCTGGTATGTCATGATTTCAGTTGTCCAGTGAACTGAGGGGATCGCAGGTCCGATCCTTCGTCTGATCCTAATACTATGCAAGTCTTTTAGATGGGACAATAAACCGATGTATCGGTGCTATTCACCCGGCATGTAAAATAACCAAGGTTGGCTCTGGACTATCCTCCACAAAATAAATATACCAATATACTTCTGGGTTAACCAGGGGGCGACGACAGATAAAGGTTGTATATACGGAAATAGGCAGAAGTGCACCCGCGGTCCACGTAGTCCCAATAACTAATATAGTTCATTTTTCATTTTGGTATAAATGCATTTTCATGACAGGCAGTGTATAGTTTTTGTGGTTTTTGAGAAATGATGCGACTTGTGAGGACGTATACAAGATGTGTATAAGAAGAAGTCAGGCCATTACAAACTGAAGGTTGGTATACTGTATTATTTGGCGAAGGAATACAGTGTGTAAACATAGTGACGTTATTCACCGGTGAGCACTGGATATGGAAAACATTATAATTGGAAGAGTTTTGCTCTTTTACAGTTTAATTTGAATACTGTGAAGAGCACAGTGGATGTGGTATCAGACGAAATGAAGGCTTGGAAATATAAATGAACAGACTTTTATTTTTTACTATGTATTTAATAGGCAATTTATTTGTTATTTTACAACCTAAACAAGTAATCGTATAAAACAAAATTCTGTAAAACAAAATGTTCACACTCATTTCCCATGGTAGGTACGTGTTACGTGTGTTGTTTCGGGACCCGCTGAAAATATTTTAATTTATATTGATGTGTTGATTTTTAGCGACGTTTGTGTCTACAGGTGACCTTCACAATTGACACACCATGTTCATATTCTGTCAGTGTAATGTGTGTCCTATACATTTTAAAGACTACTCAGATATATAGAGAATATTAGGTTAGTGTATTATAAATTTTAATTCATTAGGCGAGTTGGAGAACATATACAAAACGAGGATCTGCTGAGCCTTGTATTTTTTTCTGAGACGATCCTAATAATTTAAAATGTATAAGACAGTAATCTTATATTCTATTTACCTTGTCTTCTGATAAAAACGAAGTCTTAATTTAAATTTAATTTAAACTTTATTTATTTTACAACGATTGCGAAGCAAGTTGTAACAACTTATATTAATCACTCTCGTTGGCGTGGATGAAAGCGTATATGTGGTCATTCGTGTGGGAATAAACCGGAGAGCAAGGCCCCTCACACACATTGCTTAGTACTGGTTAACCACTTAGGTCGGCAAAGCCTGCGCAGGAAAACATGTTTAGGTCCCCGTAAGGGGTTTGACATTAATGGAACATACATACAAGAAGGCTAAACATATAATGGATGCTGAGTCTATGGTATTTCGAGAATATCGAGAACAAACAATATGCTTATTATTATGCTTGTTTTAATATTGGGTTTTTATGCTTACATTTAACAGACATGGACTGGTGCACGACATTAACCCATTCAACACCAAGTAACAGACATGGACTGGTTCACGACATTAACCCATTCAACACCAAGTAACTGACATGGACTGGTTCACGACATTAACCCATTCAACACCAAGTAACAGACATGGACTGGTTCACGACATTAACCCATTCAACCCCAAGTAACAGACATGGACTGGTTCACGACATTAACCCATTCAACACCAAGTAACAGACATGGACTGGTTCACGACATTAATCCATTCAACACCAAGTAACTGACATGGACTGGTTCACGACATTAACCCATTCAACACCAAGTATCAGACATGGACTGGTTCACGACATTAACCCATTCAACACCAAGTAACAGACATGGACTGGTTCACGACATTAACCCATTCAACACCAAGTAACAGACATGGACTGGTTCACGACATTAACCCATTCAACACCAAGTAACAGACATGGACTGGTTCACGACATTAACCCATTCAACACCAAGTAACTGACATGGACTGGTTCACGACATTAACCCATTCAACACCAAGTAACAGACATGGACTGGTTCACGACATTAACCCATTCAACACCAAGTAACTGACATGGACTGGTTCACGACATTAACCCATTCAACCCCAAGTAACAGACATGGACTGGTTCACGACATTAACCCATTCAACACCAAGTAACAGACATGGACTGGTTCACGACATTAACCCATTCAACACCAAGTAACAGACATGGACTGGTTCACGACATTAACCCATTCAACACCAAGTAACAGACATGGACTGGTTCACGACATTAACCCATTCAACACCAAGTAACAGACATGGACTGGTTCACGACATTAACCCATTCAACACCAAGTAACAGACATGGACTGGTGCATGACATTAACCCATTCAACACCAAGTAACAGACATGGACTGGTGCATGACATTAACCCATTCAACACCAAGTAACAGACATGGACTGGTGCATGACATTAACCCATTCAACACCAAGTAACAGACATGGACTGGTTCACGACATTAACCCATTCAACACCAAGTAACAGACATGGACTGGTGCATGACATTAACCCATTCAACACCAAGTAACAGACATGGACTGGTGCATGACATTAACCCATTCAACACCAAGTAACTGACATGGACTGGTGCATGACATTAACCCATTCAACACCAAGTAACAGACATGGACTGGTTCACGACATTAACCCATTCAACACCAAGTAACAGACATGGACTGGTTCACGACATTAACCCATTCAACACCAAGTAACAGACATGGACTGGTTCACGACATTAACCCATTCAACACCAAGTAACAGACATGGACTGGTTCACGACATTAACCCATTCAACACCAAGTAACAGACATGGACTGGTTCACGACATTAACCCATTCAACACCAAGTAACAGACATGGACTGGTTCACGACATTAACCCATTCAACACCAAGTAACAGACATGGACTGGTTCACGACATTAACCCATTCAACACCAAGTAGCTGACATGGACTGGTGCATGACATTAACCCATTCAACACCAAGTAACAGACATGGACTGGTTCACGACATTAACCCATTCAACACCAAGTAACAGACATGGACTGGTGCATGACATTAACCCATTCAACACCAAGTAACAGACATGGAGTGGTGCATGACATTAACCCATTCAACACCAAGTAACAGACATGGACTGGTGCATGACATTAACCCATTCAACACCAAGTAACTGACATGGACTGGTGCATGACATTAACCCATTCAACACCAAGTAACAGACATGGACTGGTGCATGACATTAACCCATTCAACACCAAGTAACAGACATGGACTGGTGCATGACATTAACCCATTCAACACCAAGTAACAGACATGGACTGGTGCATGACATTAACCCATTCAACACCAAGTAACAGACATGGACTGGTGCATGACATTAACCCATTCAACACCAAGTAACAGACATGGACTGGTGCATGACATTAACCCATTCAACACCAAGTAACAGACATGGACTGGTGCATGACATTAACCCATTCAACACCAAGTAACTGACATGGACTGGTGCACTACATTAACCCATTCAACACCAAGTAACTGACATGGACTGGTGCATGACATTAACCCATTCAACACCAAGTAACTGACATGGACTGGTGCACTACATTAACCCATTCAACACCAAGTAACAGACATGGACTGGTGCATGACATTAACCCATTCAACACCAAGTAACAGACATGGACTGGTGCATGACATTAACCCATTCAACACCAAGTAACAGACATGGACTGGTGCATGACATTAGCCCATTCAACCCCAAGTAACAGACATGGACTGGTGCATGACATTAACCCATTCAACACCAAGTAACTGACATGGACTGGTGCATGATATTAACCCATTCAACCCCAAGTAACAGACATGGACTGGTGCATGACATTAACCCATTCAACACCAAGTAACAGACATGGACTGGTGCATGACATTAACCCATTCAACACCAAGTAACAGACATGGACTGGTGCATGACATTAACCCATTCAACACCAAGTAACAGACATGGACTGGTGCATGACATTAACCCATTCAACACCAAGTAACAGACATGGACTGGTGCATGACATTAACCCATTCAACACCAAGTAACAGACATGGACTGGTGCATGACATTAACCCATTCAACACCAAGTAACAGACATGGACTGGTGCATGACATTAACCCATTCAACACCAAGTAACAGACATGGACTGGTGCATGACATTAACCCATTCAACACCAAGTAACAGACATGGACTGGTGCATGACATTAACCCATTCAACACCAAGTAACAGACATGGACTGGTGCATGACATTAACCCATTCAACACCAAGTAACTGACATGGACTGGTGCATGATATTAACTCATTCAACACCAAGTAACAGTCATGGACTGGTGCATGACATTAGCCCATTCAACACCAAGTAACAGACATGGACTCGTGCATGACATTAACCCATTCAACACCAAGTAACTGACATGGACTGGTGCATGATATTAACCCATTCAACACCAATTAACAGACATGGACTGGTGCATGACATTAGCCCATTCAACCCCATGTAACAGACATGGACTGGTGCATGACATTAACCCATTCTACACCAAGTAACAGACATGGACTGGTGCATGACATTAACACATTCAACACCAAGTAACAGACATGGACTGGTGCATGACATTAGCCCATTCAACCCCAAGTAACAGACATGGACTGGTGCATGACATTAACCCATTCAACACCAAGTAACAGACATGGACTGGTGCATGACATTAGCCCATTCAACCCCAAGTAACAGACATGGACTGGTGCATGACATTAACCCATTCAACACCCAAGTAACAGACATGGACTGGTGCATGACATTAGCCCATTCAACCCCAAGTAACAGACATGGAATGGTGCATGACATTAACCCATTCAACACCAAGTAACTGACATGGACTGGTGCATGATATTAACCCATTCAACACCAAGTAACAGACATGGACTGGTGCATGACATTAGCCCATTCATCCCCAAGTAACAGACATGGACTGGTGCATGACATTAACCCATTCAACACCAAGTAACAGACATGGACTGGTGCATGACATTAACCCATTCAACACCAAGTAACAGACATGGACTGGTGCATGACATTAACCCATTCAACACCAAGTAACAGACATGGACTGGTGCATGACATTAACCCATTCAACACCAAGTAACTGACATGGACTGGTGCATGACATTAACCCATTCAACACCAAGTAACAGACATGGACTGGTGCATGACATTAACCCATTCAACACCAAGTAACAGACATGGACTGGTGCATGACATTAACCCATTCAACACCAAGTAACAGACATGGACTGGTGCATGACATTAACCCATTCAACACCAAGTAACAGACATGGACTGGTGCATGACATTAACCCATTCAACACCAAGTAACAGACATGGACTGGTGCATGACATTAACCCATTCAACACCAAGTAACTGACATGGACTGGTGCATGACATTAACCCATTCAACACCAAGTAACAGACATGGACTGGTGCATGACATTAACCCATTCAACACCAAGTAACTGACATGGACTGGTGCATGACATTAACCCATTCAACACCAAGTAACAGACATGGACTGGTGCATGACATTAACCCATTCAACACCAAGTAACAGACATGGACTGGTGCATGACATTAGCCCATTCAACCCCAAGTAACAGACATGGACTGGTGCATGACATTAACCCATTCAACACCAAGTAACATACATGGACTGGTGCATGACATTAGCCCATTCAACCCCAAGTAACAGACATGGACTGGTGCATGATATTAACTCATTCAACACCAAGTAACAGACATGGACTGGTGCATCACATTAGCCCATTCAACCCCAAGTAACAGACATGGACTCGTGCATGACATTAACCCATTCAACACCAAGTAACTGACATGGACTGGTGCATGATATTAACCCATTCAACACCAATTAACAGACATGGACTGGTGCATGACATAAGCCCATTCAACCCCAAGTAACAGACATGGACTGGTGCATGACATTAACCCATTATACACCAAGTAACAGACATGGACTGGTGCATGACATTAACACATTCAACACCAAGTAACAGACATGGACTGGTGCATGACATTAACCCATTCAACACCAAGTAACAGACATGGACTGGTGCATGACATTAGCCCATTCAACCCCAAGTAACAGACATGGACTGGTGCATGACATTAACCCATTCAACACCAAGTAACAGACATGGACTGGTGCATGACATTAGCCCATTCAACCCCAAGTAACAGACATGGAATGGTGCATGACATTAACCCATTCAACACCAAGTAACTGACATGGACTGGTGCATGATATTAACCCATTCAACACCAAGTAACAGACATGGACTGGTGCATGACATTAGCCCATTCATCCCCAAGTAACAGACATGGACTGGTGCATGACATTAACCCATTCAACACCAAGTAACTGACATGGACTGGTGCATGATATTAACCCATTCAACACCAAGTAACAGACATGGACTGGTTCACGACATTAACCCATTCAACACCAAGTAACAGACATGGACTGGTTCACGACATTAACCCATTCAACACCAAGTAACAGACATGGACTGGTTCACGACATTAACCCATTCAACACCAAGTAACTGACATGGACTGGTTCACGACATTAACCCATTCAACACCAAGTAACAGACATGGACTGGTTCACGACATTAACCCATTCAACCCCAAGTAACAGACATGGACTGGTCACGACATTAACCCATTCAACACCAAGTAACAGACATGGACTGGTTCACGACATTAACCCATTCAACACCAAGTAACAGACATGGACTGGTTCACGACATTAACCCATTCAACACCAAGTAACTGACATGGACTGGTGCATGACATTAACCCATTCAACACCAAGTAACAGACATGGACTGGTGCATGACATTAACCCATTCAACACCAAGTAACAGACATGGACTGGTGCATGACATTAACCCATTCAACACCAAGTAACAGACATGGACTGGTGCATGACATTAACCCATTCAACACCAAGTAACAGACATGGACTGGTGCATGACATTAACCCATTCAACACCAAGTAACTGACATGGACTGGTGCATGACATTAACCCATTCAACACCAAGTAACAGACATGGACTGGTGCATGACATTAACCCATTCAACACCAAGTAACAGACATGGACTGGTGCATGACATTAACCCATTCAACACCAAGTAACAGACATGGACTGGTGCATGACATTAACCCATTCAACACCAAGTAACTGACATGGACTGGTGCATGACATTAACCCATTCAACACCAAGTAACTGACATGGACTGGTGCATGACATTAACCCATTCAACACCAAGTAACTGACATGGACTGGTGCATGACATTAACCCATTCAACACCAAGTAACAGACATGGACTGGTGCATGACATTAACCCATTCAACACCAAGTAACAGACATGGACTGGTGCATGACATTAACCCATTCAACACCAAGTAACAGACATGGACTGGTGCATGACATTAACCCATTCAACCCCAAGTAACAGACATGGACTGGTGCATGACATTAACCCATTCAACACCAAGTAACTGACATGGACTGGTGCATGATATTAACCCATTCAACACCAAGTAACAGACATGGACTGGTGCATGACATTAACCCATTCAACACCAAGTAACAGACATGGACTGGTGCATGACATTAACCCATTCAACACCAAGTAACAGACATGGACTGGTGCATGACATTAACCCATTCAACACCAAGTAACAGACATGGACTGGTGCATGACATTAACCCATTCAACACCAAGTAACAGACATGGACTGGTGCATGACATTAACCCATTCAACACCAAGTAACAGACATGGACTGGTGCATGACATTAACCCATTCAACACCAAGTAACAGACATGGACTGGTGCATGACATTAACCCATTCAACACCAAGTAACAGACATGGACTGGTGCATGACATTAACCCATTCAACACCAAGTAACAGACATGGACTGGTGCATGACATTAACCCATTCAACACCAAGTAACAGACATGGACTGGTGCATGACATTAACCCATTCAACACCAAGTAACTGACATGGACTGGTGCATGACATTAACCCATTCAACACCAAGTAACAGACATGGACTGGTGCATGACATTAACCCATTCAACACCAAGTAACAGACATGGACTGGTGCATGACATTAACCCATTCAACACCAAGTAACTGACATGGACTGGTGCATGACATTAACCCATTCAACACCAAGTAACAGACATGGACTGGTGCATGACATTAACCCATTCAACCCCAAGTAACAGACATGGACTGGTGCATGACATTAACCCATTCAACACCAAGTAACTGACATGGACTGGTGCATGACATTAACCCATTCAACACCAAGTAACAGACATGGACTGGTGCATGACATTAGCCCATTCAACCCCAAGTAACAGACATGGACTGGTGCATGACATTAACCCATTCAACACCAAGTAACTGACATGGACTGGTGCATGATATTAACCCATTCAACACCAAGTAACAGACATGGACTGGTGCATGACATTAGCCCATTCAACCCCAAGTAACAGACATGGACTGGTGCATGACATTAACCCATTCAACACCAAGTAACTGACATGGACTGGTGCATGATATTAACCCATTCAACACCAAGTAACAGACATGGACTGGTGCATGACATTAGCCCATTCAACCCCAAGTAACTGACATGGACTGGTGCATGACATTAACCCATTCAACACCAAGTAACAGACATGGACTGGTCATGACATTAACCATTCAACACCAAGTAACGACATGGACTGGTGCATGACATTAACCCATTCAACACCAAGTAACAGACATGGACTGGTGCATGACATTAACCCATTCAACACCAAGTAACAGACATGGACTGGTGCATGACATTAACCCATTCAACACCAAGTAACAGACATGGACTGGTGCATGACATTAACCCATTCAACACCAAGTAACAGACATGGACTGGTGCATGACATTAACCCATTCAACACCAAGTAACAGACATGGACTGGTGCATGACATTAACCCATTCAACACCAAGTAACAGACATGGACTGGTGCATGACATTAACCCATTCAACACCAAGTAACAGACATGGACTGGTGCATGACATTAACCCATTCAACACCAAGTAACAGACATGGACTGGTGCATGACATTAACCCATTCAACACCAAGTAACAGACATGGACTGGTGCATGACATTAACCCATTCAACACCAAGTAACAGACATGGACTGGTGCATGACATTAACCCATTCAACACCAAGTAACAGACATGGACTGGTGCATGACATTAACCCATTCAACACCAAGTAACAGACATGGACTGGTGCATGACATTAACCCATTCAACACCAAGTAACAGACATGGACTGGTGCATGACATTAACCCATTCAACACCAAGTAACAGACATGGACTGGTGCATGACATTAACCCATTCAACACCAAGTAACAGACATGGACTGGTGCATGACATTAACCCATTCAACACCAAGTAACAGACATGGACTGGTGCATGACATTAACCCATTCAACACCAAGTAACAGACATGGACTGGTGCATGACATTAACCCATTCAACACCAAGTAACAGACATGGACTGGTGCATGACATTAACCCATTCAACACCAAGTAACTGACATGGACTGTGCATGACATTAACCCATTCAAACCAAGTAACAGACATGGACTGGTGCATGACATAACCCATTCAACCCAAGTAACAGACATGGACTGGTGCATGACATTAACCCATTCAACACCAAGTAACAGACATGGACTGGTGCATGACATTAACCCATTCAACACCAAGTAACAGACATGGACTGGTGCATGACATTAACCCATTCAACACCAAGTAACAGACATGGACTGGTGCATGACATTAACCCATTCAACCCCAAGTAACAGACATGGACTGGTGCATGACATTAACCCATTCAACACCAAGTAACAGACATGGACTGGTGCATGACATTAACCCATTCAACACCAAGTAACAGACATGGACTGGTGCATGACATTAACCCATTCAACACCAAGTAACAGACATGGACTGGTCCATGACATTAACCCATTCAACACCAAGTAACAGACATGGACTGGTGCATGATATTAACCCATTCAACACCAAGTAACAGACATGGACTGGTGCATGACATTAACCCATTCAACACCAAGTAACAGACATGGACTGGTTCACGACATTAACCCATTCAACACCAAGTAACTGACATGGACTGGTTCACGACATTAACCCATTCAACACCAAGTAACAGACATGGACTGGTTCACGACATTAACCCATTCA
>CM026403.1:30641578-30685932 GCA_014843695.1 Archivesica marissinica
TTGGTGTTGTTGTTGTTGTTGGTGTTGTTGTTGTTGGTGTTGTTGTTGTTGGTGTTGTTGTTGTTGGTGTTGTTGTTGTTGGTGTTGGTGTTGTTGTTGTTGGTGTTGTTGTTGTTGGTGTTGTTGTTGTTGTTGTTGTTGTTGGTGTTGGTGTTGGTGTTGGTGTTGGTGTTGGTGTTGTTGTTGGTGTTGGTGTTGGTGTTGGTGTTGGTGTTGTTGTTGTTGTTGTTGTTGTTGTTGTTGTTGTTGTTGTTGTTGGTGTTGTTGTTGTTGGTGTTGTTGTTGTTGGTGTTGTTGTTGTTGGTGTTGTTGTTGTTGGTGTTGTTGTTGTTGGTGTTGTTGTTGTTGGTGTTGTTGTTGTTGTTGTTGTTGTTGTTGGTGTTGTTGTTGTTGTTGTTGTTGTTGGTGTTGTTGTTGTTGGTGTTGTTGTTGGTTGTTGTTGTTGTTGGTTGTTGTTGTTGTTGTTGTTGTTGTTGTTGGTTGTTGTTGTTGGTGTTTGTTGTTGTTGTTGTTGTTGTTTTGTGGTTGTTGTTGTTTGTTGTTGTTGTTGTTGTTGTTGTTTGTTGTTTGTTGTTGTTGTGGTTGTTGTTGTTGTTGTTTGTTGTTGTTGTTGTTGTTGTTGTTGTTTGGTGTTGTTGTTGTTGTTGTTGTTGTTGTTGTTGTTGTTGTTGTTGTTGGTTGTTGTTGTTGTTGTTGTTGTTGTTGTTGTTGTTGTTGTTGTTGTTTGTTGTTTTGTTGTTGTTTTGTTTGTTGTTGTTGTTGTTGTTGTTGATGGTGTTGTGTATTGTCGTTGTTGTTGGTGTTGTGTGTTATTGTGTGTTGTTGTGTGTTGTTGTGTGTTGTTGTGTGTTGTGTGTTGTGTGTTGTTGTTGGTGTTGTGTGTTGGTGTTGTTGTTGTTGTTGGTGTTGTATGTTGGTGTTGTGTGTTGTTGTTGGTGTTGTTTGTTGGTGTTTTGTGTTGTTGTTGGTGTTGTTGTTGGTGTTGTGTGTTGTTTGTTGTTGTTGTGTGTTGTTGTTGGTGTTGGTGTTGTGTGTTGTTGTTGGTGTTGTGTGTTGTTGGTGTTGTGTGTTGTTGTGTGTTGTTGTTTGTTGTTGGTGTTGTTGTTGGTGTTGTTGTTGTTGTGAGGTGTTGGTGTTGTGTGTTGTTGTTGGTGTTGTGTGATGTTGTTGGTATTGTGTGTTGTTGTGTGTTGTTGTTGTTGTTGTTGTGTGTTGTTGTTGGTGTTGTGTGCTGTTGTTGGTATTGTGTGTTGTTGTTGGTGTTGTGTGTTGTTGTTGGTGTTGTGTGTTGTTGTGTGTTGTTGTTGTTGTTTTTGTGTGGTGTTGTTGTTGTTGTTGTTGTGTGGTGGTGTTGTTGTTGTGTGTTGTTGTTGTTGTGTGTTGTTGTTGGTGTTGTGTGCTGTTGTTGGTATTGTGTGTTGTTGTTGGTGTTGTTGTTGGTGTTGGTGTTGTGTGTTGTTGTTGTTGTTGTGTGTTGTACAAATAATAGACAAAGCTCTCGCGGAATAATGCGACATAACGTTTAGGAAACATTGACTTAATTTCTTCGTTAATTATGGTCGATGTTGGTAAAATAAACGAATGTATCGTTCGAGAGCTACATTAATTAACAATACCAATTCATCGTATTTAGGCCGATTGTCAATTTAATAAAATCGTAATTAGACCGATTGTCAATTTAATGAAATCGTATTTAGACCGTTTGTCAATTTAATAAAATCGTATTTAGACCGATTGTCAATTTAATAAAATCGTATTGAGGCCGATTGTCAATTTAATGAAATCGTATTTAGACCGATTGTCAATTTAATAAAATCGTATTTAGACCGATTGTCAATTTAATGAAATCGTATTTAGGCCGTTTGTCAATTTAATAAAATCGTATTTAGACCGATTGTCAATTTAATGAAATCGTATTTAGGCCGTTTGTCAATTTAATAAAATCGTATTTAGGCCGATTGTCAATTTAATGAAATCGTAATTAGACCGATTGTCAATTTAATAAAATCGTATTTAGACCGATTGTCAATTTAATGAAATCGTATTTAGGCCGATTGTCAATTTATTGAAATCGTAATTAGACCGATTGTCAATTTAATAAAATCGTAATTAGACCGATTGTCAATTTAATAAAATCGTATTTAGGCCGATTGTCAATTTAATGAAATCGTAATTAGACCGATTGTCAATTTAATAAAATCGTATTTAGACCGATTGTCAATTTAATGAAATCGTATTTAGGCCGATTGTCAATTTAATAAAATCGTATTTAGGCCGATTGTCAATTTAATAAAATCGTATTTAGGTCAATTGCCAATTTAATAAAATCGTATTTAGGCTGATTGTCAATTTAATAAAATCATATTTAGGCCAATTGCCGATTTAATAAATCATATTTAGGCCGATTGTCAATTTAATAAAATCGTATTTAGGCCGTTTTATAAAATCGTATTTTGGCCGATTGTCAATTTAATAAAACAAATGAGTGGTGACCATGCTCAGTTGTTAATCCGGCGACAGTAGTATTTATTTGAAACATTTCATAAACCGTAACCACTGTGTAGATCTCTTACCTTGTCACATTGACAGTTACCCACCATTTAAAGCCTATGCGATCAAGTTGTCCTTCAAATTTAAATGATATTATTAATGTACATGCATGTATTATCCAGACCTCAGCAGCTTCCGAGAGCAGGTGTATGGCAAAGAAACAAACCCTTGTAGCCGAGAATATTTCCAAGATTGTTTTCATTTTCCATATATATTTAAGAATAATAAAACACCTCTCGAAACAGAAATATATGAACACATTTCTAAATAAGTATGTACAGAGAGTGGCTGTCTTGTATGATTATAATTCATTCAAAGTAGTACTGCAAGACACGGTTAGGCTTGTACCGCATATGTATATAGGTTGTATATACGTTAATAGGCAGAAGTGCATCCGCGGTCAACTCGAGTGTAGTCCCAATAACTAATATAGTTCATTTTTCTTTTTGGTAAATATGCATTTTCATGACAGGCAGTGTATAGTGTTTGTGTTTTTTGAGAAATAATGTGACTTGAGAAGACTTCAGACTAGTTGATGTGTAGAAAAGATGTGGTATAAGAATTCAGTAAGGTTGGTATACTGTATTATTTGGCGGAGGAATACAGTGTGTAAACAACAGTGACGTTATTCACAGGCGAGCTCTGGTTATTTAAAACTTACAATTTGAAATATTCTTGGTGTGTTTCAGGCTGCATTGAATACCTCTTCACAGTGGATGTGGTATCAGAAGAAATGAAAGATTGGAAATATAAATGAACATACCGTATGTTTTTACTTTTTACTATGTATTTAATAGGTAATTTATTTGTTGTTTTACAACCTATATAGCATGTACATGAAACACATATATACAACTCACACATCAACATTTACAACATTTACAATACTGCGATTATATTGTGTTGGTAAGCTAATACAAGCAATGTTCACAGTTGCTGCCAAGTTACACAGTGACCGTGCTAGCTGAGTTGATAGTGTATTTGCTTGACATTTAAGCATGTTTGCCCTGTAAGGGAAATGTCACAGGTTCGAACACCATTATGGTTTCACATTTTTTATATTTAGTTGCTTTTTATTTTCATAATAAACCTTCGAAAAAAATACTCTTAAAAATACAAAGTTTGTAAGACTATGTTCATTATAAAGTAAACATAATATAGTTGTCTTCTTTTAATACCGGGTTTTCTCTCTTTCCAAATAAAATTATATCAATGGAATAATTCATATTTAGTTTAGTTTATACAAATTTATTTTAGCTCGATTGCGAAACAAGTTCTTACAACTTAAATTAAAAGAGCCCTATTTAATAGACAAAATAATAAACTGACAATATAAATATACACTGCTGAAAACACAAGTCAAGTCAAAGTTTTTATTGGCATAAACATGTACATGGTTAACTCACGGTTAACTCAAGAATGAAAATCCATTCAACAGTATTTGGTCACACACACACGTGACCAAAACAACCATCGAAAACGAAACAATTTCCCTGACCTATAGTCTGTTTCAAATCAATCATAATACAATTAAATAAACAAAACAAAATAATAGAATTTCCCGCTCTTTTTTCCCATCTCCAAACTTGACTCTTCTCTCTCATATGCTCTTTATTATTTATTTATCAATCCGTGTCACAACTTCTGTTAATTAATTACATGTATACTCATATGTCATGTAAATGATCTGAGTTAATAAAGAATAATTGAATTGAATTGAATTGTCCATCGCCAAGAAAAATGATTGGCGGTTACATACAAAGTTACAGAAAAGCATGATATTATATAAGGTTTGAGTAAGCATAGCATTAACATTTACGAAATATATTGTTTGTTTAACAATATAGTTGGTATTCAGTGTCTCACACATCAATATTTTACAAGTAGGAAATTCATTTAGTTAATTACTATCATTTCTTTTACTTGTTGCTGAATAAATATATTCAGCTAAATTGACAAGTTTGCTTTTTGGTGTTGAATTCATGAGTGCTCTAAACTTATTAATGGTTGGCCATGAACAATAATATCTAGGTAAATATAGATTTCTTATATCATTATAATAAGGACAAACTAATAAGAAATGATATTCTGATTCAACTTGATGCATATTACATTTTGAGCACACTCTTAAAATGTCTTTCAATGTTTCGAAATCTTCCTTCTTCTATTGCCAATTTATTGACGGAACATCGAAATCTAGATAATGCAGTCTGATGTTTCATATTATCAACTTAAATATTTTGCTTGCTTGAATTCAGTCTTAAATATAATTTAATTTAGTTAAGGAACTTAATTGCGTGTACCATTGCTGTATATATTGGTCATATATGCGTTGCACATGTACAACCATATGTACTTCTATATTACTAACATTTTCCTTGTTCCACAAATATGCATAACCCAGTTCTGACAACATATTTTTAACATTAATTGACCAGTTATTTACAAGATTTCCGTTTGCATCTGATAACAACATCATTCTGTATATCAAGGAATTTGGGGCTTTCATAATTTTAAACCAATATTTAGTAATTCTTATTCTACGTAATATTAATAACGGAAATCGTCCGAATTCTCAGTAAACAGCAGCATTTGTTATCTGCTGACGAACACATAGAATTTGTATTAAGAATTTTAGGTGTATTCTCTCAATATCAGGTGCTTTATGGAAGCCCCATAATTCCGAACCGTAAGACAAAATTGTTAAAACCATAGCATCAAATAATTTCAATTTTTCTGAAATATCTGAGCTAACTACATCAAACAATGAATTAAGTGAAAACTGAGCTTTTACAGCTTGGTTAGATAACGCCTTTTGTGCTTGATAAAAACTGCCATTTGATGACAACTTTACAACTCTGTAAGTAAATGTCTTTACAACATCAAGCAATTTATGGTTAGAATACAATCCCACTCTTTCAACTCTATTGTCTGTTTTAAATACCATCACGACTGTCTTATCAACATTAACAGTTATACCCCACTGGTTACAATACGTATATAATCTGTTTAACAATAGTTGTAATCCATCTTTAGAATAAGAATATAACGCCGTATCATGTGTGCTTTTACGTTTATTTATCGTCGCTACCGGTTGCCCATATGAGCGACGCCTCCTGAAGAGATTAGTTATTTTAGATTTTGGAGGATAGTGCATGATACAGACAGAGACCCATTCCAGAATCTCCTCTGGTTCTTTTACGGGCATGGTGTAAAGCACCGATACGAGACCTCGGTTTAACGTCCCATCTGAAAGACTGTTAATTTTATTAGGGTCAGACGGGGGATCGAACCTGCGATCCCTGGATTACCAGTCCAGCGTGTTACCACTAGACTGCATATCCGTCGTATCATCAGCAAATAATAACAGATAAATCAGTAATTCACCCAATGAAAAAGCATCGACATTATCACTATGTAATTGCGCATTCATGTCATTAATAAATAAAATAAATAGTAATGGGGAGAGTGGTTCCCATGGTTTAACACCCATATAACTATCAAAGTAATCAGAAAGCGATCCGTTAGCTTTCACACAGGTGTACATACTTCTTATCATGCATACAATTTTGGTAGATACACCTATATATATATATATATAACATATCAAAGCATTTACGAAAATATACAAAGGATACATACACCTTTTTCTTTTCATGCTTAATTATTTTATTAATTATTGAACGTAAAACAAATATGCAGTCTATTGTACTCTTATTCTTTCTGAATCCATACTGGAATGTGTTCAATATTTCATTGCTTTCTGTCCATTTTTGTAGACGATTGTCTAACAATATAGAAAGCAATTTCGAAAAAATACTTGAAAGTGCAATTCCTCTGTAATTGTCTACATCATTTGGATTCCCCTTTTTCGGTATTGGTACAATAATTCCTTTACACCAGGATTCTGGATATTCACTTTTAATAAAAAATATAATTATATAATTTACATAATACAGGCGCTAACGTTAACTTACATTCAATAAATAGTTCAGGTATAATATTATCAATACATGCGCTTTTACCTGGCTTTAATAAGGAAATAGCCTTTATTACATCTTCCATTGCAAAATCACAATCAAGTTGATCAACATATTTCAAATTATATGTATATAGTATGACTATGTACTTATGTATGCGTCATGAATAAACTTATGTTCTGTTCTGTTCTATCGATCTGCTGTTCAACAAAGTCATTCGTAAAATTATCCATCTTCGTTAGAATATAAATATTTCAAATGTTCATAAAATGCATCGGTTTCTATTTTATTTTTAACATTTTGATTTCGATTTTTTTATATTTCACTCCAAAACTGTTGTGGATTATCTACAGATAATAAATGCATCTTCCTTTTTTGATCTACAAGATACTTCGTACGAGCCCGACGTTTAGCAATTCTAAAACAGCCTCTTCTTACAATTAGGATGTCCATGTTTTGAGTTAAACGATGCTTATTATAAATTTTATTTGCATGATTTAAATCACGCCTTGCATTTTCACATTCCTGGTTAAACCACGGGCTTTTAAATTTCCTTTTATTTACACCCTTTGAACAAGTGATTATTTTCGATTCACCAAAAATACTAAATGCTTTACTGTACACAATATCAGATAATCTTTCTATTCCGGAATTTAAATCAATATTCAAAATTTCACCTTCTATTACCTATCTATATGTATTTACATTATCACTGTCCCATTTTAATTTCTCAATAGTAATGCGTTCATTTCGACATGGCAAAGGAATCTTATTTATACATAATTCCAATTGAATAGATGCGGTGAAAAGGTATACAAGTCATGAACAATAAAATTATGAATAAGGGGAAATAAATCGTACGACATTAACACATAATCTATCAAACTTTTACCTGTACTCGATAAATAGGTGAAAACACCACTACCGGCACCTGTGCCCACGCGTCCGTTAACAATTTTTAAATCGGTACTAAGACATATATCAATTAATTTATTACCGGAAGGGTTAACAACCCCATCCATAGATTTTCTAACTGGACTATTTAAGTATACATCACTAGATTCATCCATTTCTCTTGAGTTTATATAGCGATCAAAATGGTTCGTTTCTTCCAAAACGTCCGATCTATTTCCACATATGGCATTGAGATCGCCGATCACCGAACCAAGGCCAAATCGCGAATATTCACGTACTTTCTGCTCCAATACCTAAACAAATCCTGCTTCATGCATATTAAAATAGATCGAATTACTTGGAGGTATATATATATAAAGCACACATATGTATCAAATTCATTGTGAAAATAATCTTTGCATAATTTAATCCAGATTATACCATTTGTATCGGTTTCAATAATTGCTAGGCCCCCTTGTAAATACTCATTATAAAAGAATCATACTCCACCATGGCCTCTTCTATTTCTTGTAGATAGAGATTTTGTTCTAGGTACTGAAATACACTCATACCCATCCAAAATGAAGTTATCTGATCTGCGTTCCCAAGTTTCACTGATAAATATTAAATCAAAGTCATGTACAAAATTCAAGAAATCCTCATTATCAAAACAACAAGATAAACCTTCAATATTCCACGATAGTATACTGATCTCACACTTTTCTGAGAGTTCCTAGCTACTGTCACCGGGCATGGAGGTGTCCCGAACAAGAACAGCCTTTTCCCCTTCCCTATGGGCTTCGCGCACTTTGGGAACCAGTTCACGTCTACGTTGCTGCACCTCTGGGGGGAATTGATCACTTACATGATATGGTGTCTGATAGAGATTTGCGCCCTTCAATGAGTTTTTAACTGTTATTTTGGAATCGGTATCGAACCTGGCTACTATAGGACGTGTCTTTCTATGGTCATATGGTCCGATGCGATGGGCTCTGTCCATTTTTAGAGTCTTTTCTGGGTGGTGGATATTTAACACTTGCTGGCAAAACCGATTAACCTTCGCAGTGCAATCGTCCCGGCAAGATTGTAGGTTGCACTTCCGGTTCTCGTCCATTACAAAAGTCTGAACATCACTGGAATTCTCGGGTGCACTCTCTCCAGTTGTAGGCACGGTGCTAACTGATACACATGTGGCTCCACCCGGGTTGGTGAAATTATGACGGGACTTGACGTCATAACCCGACACGGGTCCCTCCGGAATACCAAACAAACAACAGATTGTAACGCATAGAACGACATTTTATATCAATAATGGAATCATTCATACTTTCATTAGATTTCATTAGAGCAGTTTTCTCAGATTGCAGCTTCTTAACTTCTTTGTCAATTGTTTGATGATTATCATGGTTAACGGTCGTGCACTTTGAAATTGTTTCGTATTGCTCACTCACGAATGTTTGCCCCCGTTCCAGTTCGCACACTTTTGTAGTCATATCATTAAACTTGGTCGTTAGATCAGTCACTATTGCCTGTATTTTATCGAGCTTGCCTAATTTATTGTCAATATGCTCTAGTTTCTGTAGTATGATCTGTAATGTGTCATGATTTGTACTGCTTTGCTGGGGGCAATATCGGCGATCCTGGATTCAACATACCTGCATTCGTGAGTTGGGGGTACTGATATACTGGGGGGTATCATATATTGTTGAGGAGTCTGATTACCCGTTACCGAGTTTACCTTACCTGTTCGAACAGGCGAAGGAACACTTTGAGACATCTTTGTTGTTTTCTTTGTTTTCTTCTTTGTTTGAGTCACTGTTTGTTCAGTCGGTGACACGGTTGGGGAAACAGTACATACGCGTATATATAACTACGAGCCGCGGACTGGCACAAATCTGTGGACGTTTATCATACAATCTGTGAACATACAACGTAATGCACACACCACTTTGACGTCACTAACGGTTTATTAGATATTAACCAATAAGGCAAAGATTATTAAGCTGGCCGTTTTTCACCATATTACGCCTGTGGGTAGAATAACTACTCATACTTTGGAGAGATTAAAGACTATTTTCGACAAAGCAAGGCAATCAACCGAGCCTCCACATTAGCACAATTGTCAATTAGATAAGTGTCCTCGTATCAACATAAGTTTGTTGACATTTTAGAACACAGTCAGCTATTGAACTATGTAGTGTTTACTCATCACTTACAGATATAGATCAACCACTGGGAAACCCACTCAACTTTCAGTGATCAAACGATGCACGTCATGGCATAGGACAAAAATGAATCACATATAGCAATAATGTGATGAATTTGAATGCAATCATTAGAAATGTCTTTCAGCCCCTTTTCGAAATGTCTTTCTGATGAGAAACATGACATACTTGTCAATCAGGCATTCCTTTGTAAGTCAGGCATTCCGCTTTGCAACAATGCTCTGAACATGCTGGTATTGCTTTTGGATTGCATTGTATCTAAATCCGTAATATAACGTCATTGGTGAATGCATATTACCATTTTATGGTTATCATTTCATAGTATATTGGTAATGCAATACTAGGAGGACGTTAATTCTTCCGCATCCGTGGTCTAGTGGTTACGGTCGTTGACTTGCATACTACTGTAATATATCATCACTGATGGTCATGGGTTCTGAGCCCTGCTCAGACCGTATCTCTTTATATTAAGTATGCGAATGCCCCAGAAAATGGTAGACGTATTTACGAATTTTCCACCGTTGCTATATTTTCGTTTGTGTTTGTGACATTAAACTGTATTGTTTTTGTCAAAAATCATTGAACTTGAACTATATGAAAACGTTGGCAGCTTCTTACGGAGGTTGGTGCACCAAGAACGTATTAGCCGCTGGAGCCTGCCCAGGAAATATGTTGTTAAATAAACAGCCCGTCGCTCAAATGGGCAACCGGTAGCGACGTCAAATAAACTTAAATCAACATACAACACAAAATGCAAATTCATTGGCCTTACACTGATGTTGTGTAATTTTATTTAAATATTTTAGTGCTTCAGTCATCGTTTCATTTCGCTTTCGCTGAAACAATGCTGCTTGACAATAGTCACTATAATACCTGCTAACTATATTGCCGACGTCCTGGTATTCCTTGCACCGCATCGCAAGAAACACCATTATTGTGTGACCATGGGTCTGTGTACTTGCATTGCATTGTGGTATTGTGTACCATTTATTGTATACTATGCATTATATATTATATGTTGTACTACTTGTACATGTACATATCATCCATTGCTTAATTACATGTACATATTTATCCATCCATCCATCCATCCATCCATCCATCCATCCATCCATCCATCCATCCATCCATCCATCCATCCCTCATCCATCCATCCTCCATCCATCCATCCATCCATCCATCCATCCATCCATCCATCCATCCATCCTCCTCCATCCATCCATCCATCCCTTCCTCCATCCATCCATCCATCCATCCATCCATCCCATCCATCCATCCATCCATCCATCCATCCATCCATCCATCCATCCATCCATCCATCTGTTAAATAAACAGCCCGTCGCCCAAATGGGCAACCGGTAGCGACGTCAAATAAACTTAAATCAACATACTAAACAAAATCCACATGATTGCATGATTGGTTGACCATATTTTTTTAATGAATGACGTCAGAAGCCAAGTAACTTCTCTCAACTAGATTGTTTCTTGGATTCATTTATATACCCCTGCTTATCAGTTATCTGGCAGCACTTCTTGATGAGGGTGTAAACTCATGATCTACATGCAAACACAGTGGCGTCCATGGTCCAATTGTAGTGCTTTGGATTTGGAATCCTGGGGTCGATACTCGATCAGGCCAAGTATGTAGTGTCATTGAGCAAGACACCTCACACATATTGCTTAGTACTGGTTAACCGTATCGGTCCGCTAAGCCAGCCCAGGAAAATATATCTAGGTCCTCGGGGCGCAGCTTCCAGAAGTATGATACTATTTAATAGTTGGAGGATAGTGCAAGCTACAGAAGATGCTTCAATCCCTCGTTGATTTACAGTCCCATTGCATAGCACCAACACGAGACATCGGTTTAAAGTCCCATCTGAAAGCATGTTAATTGAATAAGGATCAGACGGATGATCGAATCTGCGATCCCTGGATTCGCTGTCCAACGTGTTACCCACTAGACTATTGACCCGACTATTTTGAAACACACTCGCGTATATATACCCAATAGTTGACGAATAACTGTCATACAGACGACCCAATAGTACAATGGTTAACAAGTTGGACTGCGAATCCAGGCATCACAGGTTCGACCCCCGTCTGACACATAATAATATTAACAGTCTTTCAGATGGGAGGTTAAGCCGAGGTCTCGTGTCGCTGCTCTACTTCGTGTACTTAAAAGAACCAGAGGAGACTCTGGAATGGGTCTCTGTCTGTATCATTGTACAATCCTCCAACAATCTAAAATAACTAATATCTTCAGAAGGCATCGGAACCGAAAGCTATATATAGCTTATAGAGGTCGTCTCCTATAATATGATACTTATTGTAGATATGGTATTGCAGTGTTGTAATCTTGTCTAAATTATTCAGTTTAATTTTAAAAGAACTTGTAAATAAAAATTATATGTTTTAATCATGAACTTTAAATTAGAAATAAGTAAGATAAAGAGATTATTAACATCAAGGTGAAACAAGTATATATTATAGTAATTAATTGAGAAAGTTGAGATTGACTCAATAGCAATGGGAAAGATAGGAGGAACATGATATATTCATTCAGATAGTTTAATGGTAGGAGCAAGCATGGTAAATATAGTGAGCAGATGTTCATGAAAATCACATACATGTAGTTCGTTCCAGTCTCTAAGAGCCGATGGCAGAAAAGCATTGTTGTATAGAAGTGTGCTTGTGCGTAAAGATGGGATAATATTGGCATTGCGCAAATGAATACTCCCTATAAGTATATAGGTCATATTAAGTGTTTTCCTCTGTTTTTATCGTTGTTTCCTTTGCACAACATGCTAACATTAGTTTAAACAATATTTTATTTCAATGAATATACATAGTATAATGATCACAATAAGAAAATACATGTAGGATTGAGGAGAAAGCAACTTGCTTATATGATTACCTCTTTCCTCATGCTAACATTGTTATTCTACTATCGCTTCTTGTGATTAATTAAATTACTATATCTCGACAGATCGCATACAGTATATACAATGGGTAGTTATTTGTAAAAGGTAATTAACACGATTTGGATAAAATCACATTTATCATACCGCAACATCTGGTTAGGGAACAACAGTAAAAACAAAGGATTCTAAATAAAAGGACCTATTCACATTTTGGAATAAATCAGACATTATCTGCCAGGGGAGGTAATAGAAAATTAGAGTTGTCTCTCATTATACCTGGACATTTCCCCATACAATAGGTGGGACTAGGTAAGAAAGATAATCAGGATCTAGACTGTCATTCATCTTGTCGAGCATGAATAATGTATGAGTATGTCTTCGACTCCCACGGGTTCCCAATGAACTTTCCTAAGTAGATCGTGAAATGATACACGATTTGTAGCTCTAGAAACAATACGAGTAGCTTCCTCTTGAATTTTGTCGAGTTCCCAGTTCTCGTAGTGTGTGCAATAGCTACGTCTGTGTATTCAATAAGAGGTATGATGAAACATAAGTACATGACTTCTAGAGATCTTCTATGTAGTTGGAATTTGAATGTTTGCATGATATATGTTCTTTTCCAGGCACGCTCGTTGGTGGAACAGACGGATCTGTGGTCCAGTGGTAAAACGCTGGACTGGTAATCCAGGGATCGCAGGTTCGATCCTCCGTCTGACCCTAATAAAATTAACAGTCTTTCAGATGGGACGTTAAACCGAGGTCTCGTGTCGGTGCTTTACACCGTGCACGTAAACGAACCAGAGGAGACTTTGGAATGGGTCTCTGTCTGTATCATTGCACTATCCTCCAAAAATCTAAAATGACTAATCTCTTCAGGAGGCGTCGCTCATATGGGCAACCGGTAGCGACGATAAATAAACGTAAAACACACACATCATTAGAATATCATGCATGATGTAAAACTCAAATGGTTTGCTTTGCACTATTTCGTGTATTGTCATTCTTCATTGATGTCATTTTCAACATGTACCACTACCATCACAGCGAACATACAGTTCCGGGAATGAGGTGCAGAGAGGTAAGCGAACTCGATCCGTTTAGTTAGTTATTCTAGTGTTGCTCATATGGGCAACCGGTAGCGACAATAAATAAACGTACAACACACTCGTTGGTGGAGTGTATATGAGAATTCCAAGAGGAATCAGCAGATTGGTCGAAACCAAGATGCGTGTGACAAATTACTAGAGTGATATATGTTGGTCGTGCATAGGTAGTTGTGGATGAAAGGGTTTAATAGTGTTACGTGATACAAGTATATATATTGTCTTTGTTTCTAATTTGGAAAGATTAGGCTTACGTGACTAGATAACCATTTGTCGGGTCTGTATAAAACGCAGATATGTTGCAATCTGTGTTTTCAGTGTATGCAATGCAGATTTGTCTGCAGACTGCAACTTACAAACTAGTGTGTGTGTATGGGGGTACAAATGACATATTTTATGTCTGCATACAGTATTTGCAAGACTGCGGTGTTATTAAATATATATATATATATTCGAATATCTTCCCGACCGAATATTCGAATCCCAAAATCGCTATTCGTTGCCATCCCTAATATATATATATGTATACAACTAAGTGACTAAAATGTAATTTGCATACCAGTTATTGATTGTCAACAAATTGAAAAACAATTTAAATAATGTAATAAATAGATCTACTTATTACATACTTTTCTCAAAGTATGTATATAAACGCCATTGATAGGTATTGTAATATGTTTTGCAAATATTGATTGATTGTAAAATAATTTCTGGCTTACGTAGAATGGCTATGTGTAATGTATTTGTTATACTATAAATTGAAATGTATGTACTGTACACAGATGACACAGAAATAAAGATATAATATATACGATAGTCAATAGCAGACAAGTCCAATCTAATCAAATTAATTTGTATTTACTGTCGGCATGTTACATACAATATAAGCTATGCGTAGCTTTTGACTGGCATATATGTAATTCAAATATATGAATGGCTATGTACTGTTTTATAGTATGTAATCTGATGTTATGATACATTGTACATAGATGAGACTATAATAAAGAATAATAAAGAAACAAAAGTGCATGTATATTATTAAAAGGATGTGAACAAGTAGACATGTTTTTGTACGGACTATTTAATTTATCTTAAATACATGCGCATATATTACTTAATTAATTACAGACAAATTAACAAATCATCATCACTTTAAGCAGCTTTCTATTTGTACTTATTTACAAACAACAGAACAATACAACAATAGTAATAGTATTACAAAATTTAAGATTGAAATATTTTATTAAGCAACGTAACTTGTTCTATGATAAATATATAGTAACATACAATGATACGAGTAGTCTTTCAGGTGGGAAGTTAAACCGAGGTCTCGTGTCAGTGCTTTACACCGTACGTGTAAAAGAACAAGAGAATACTCTGGAATTGGTCTCTGTCTGTATCATTGCACTCTCCTCAAAACATCTAAAATGACTAATCTCTTCAGGAGGCGTCGCTCATATGGGCAACCGGTAGCGACGATAAATAAACGTAAAACACACACATAGAGAATAAGAATTCAACTAAAAAGCAAGAATGAATATAAATATGATAGCTCTGTCCATACAGGTAACTGCCAATAATGAATGATTCTTCTCATAAGTGTATACTGTACAGAGTAACGGATGGAGCCGACATAAAAACAGAACAGAACAGAAGTGTATTAAGACGTTTACATATAGGACATATGCATAAATTATTTACATAGTGTATATACCATTTACACGTGATCAATTAAAAGAAAGCAAATTAATTATAATCATGATTTTTAGAGTAGAATTTTTACAGTAGAATTAGTTAATGCAAATTTATTTAGCTCGATTGCGAATAGTAGAATAACTAATATAGTTAATTTGTCTTTTTGATAAAAATGCATTTTCATGACAGGCAGTGTATAGTTGTTGTGTTTCTTAAGAAATTAGGTGACTTGAGAAGACTTCAGACAAGTTGATGTGTAGAAAAGATGTGGTATAAGAATTCAGGCCATTGCAAGGTGAAGGTTGGTATACAGTAGTATTTGGCGGAGGAATACAGTGTGTAAACACAGTGAAGTTATTCACAGGTGTGCACTAGGTATTTGAAACATAAAATTTGAAATATTCTTGGTGTGTTTCAGACTGATTTGAATACCTCTTCACAGTGAATGTGGTATCAGAAGAAATGAAAGATTGGATATATAAATGAACAGACCGTATGTTTTTACTTTTTGCTATGCATTACATTTTACAATTTATTTGTTGTTTTACAACCTATAATGTGAAGTGTAGAATACCAGTAAAGTCAGTATTATAGTCTATACACATTTATTTACGCTCGATTGCGAAACAAAATAAGTTCTTACAACTTATAATAATCACTCTCGAGACCTCATTCCTGATGGAATCCATCGCCACGAGGGAGAGAGAAGAGGCAATGTGGAGATTAAATGCCGTGTCTAAGGGCACACTCGTAACGGCTCCAGCAGGGCTCGAACTCTGAACCTTTCGCATCTGAAGCGAACGCGCATCCACAGCACTATCACGACTTCAGTGTTATATTGCTAATTTAAGTCGCACGAGCATAAGCCTCTTGTGCGTTTGTTAGTACACATGGTCTCATCAATATCAATCGTGGTATCACCTCACGTTTGCCTTAATAGCATGTTTGTTATGGGTTTGTTAGTGCTGTTGTTCTGATCGATATCAACGGTTTAATCACCACAAGTCCGCCTTAATAGCATGTTTTATAATCTGTAACTAAGAATCAGAATATAATTGAAACCTTGTCGTGAGGCGTCAACAAAATACATTGGTGGAATTAAATCAGACTTGGGTAATGAAAAAACGTGTTTAATATACCAAATAATGTACCAAATTAGATCAACATTTAGCCGACATTTCTTAAACTGTACATCAGAGTAATGTCAGGGTTACCTCGAAGTGTCATGTCATTGGAAACAGTAGGGCATTCTGGGAAAAGGAAAATCAATATTATAGCCACACTCTTGTTCAAAACGACTGCTACACGTTCTATGCATGTTTAACTCAGTGTATTCAAATTTATTTTAGCTCGATTGCGAAACAAAGTTCTTACAACTTATATCAATCACTCTCGAGACCTCATTTCTGATGGAATCCATCGCCATGCAGGAGAGAAAAGAGGCAATGTAGAATTTAAATGCCTTGCTTAAGGGCACAGTCGTAACTACTCCAGCGGAGACTCGAACTCCGGGTCTTTCGCACCTGAATAGAACCTGTATTAACTAATGCGCTTACTATGGAACATACATATGATAGATAAGTATTTGGCTGTCCGATTAGGGCGTTCGCTTCTCACCCATGCAACCCGGGTTCGATCATCAGACCGGGAAGTATATGAGATGGTACGATGGTCGCCAGATCGGACAGGTGATGTTCTCCGGGTACTTCGGTTTCCTCCCACACGAATGACCACATATACGCTTTCATCCACGCCAACGAGAGTGATTAATCTAAGTTGCTAAAACTTGCTTCGCAATCGTTGTAAAATAAAGTTTAAAGCGACATTACATAGAAAAAAGCAAATAAAATGCATTTTTAAAGTATAAATGCATTGCTACTACAAATGCTTCCGAATACATTCGAACACTAACATTGAACCAATAAACAATGTGTTTGTGGATTGAAAGTATGATTTCATATAACGGTCATACATGCTCCTGAATTGCCGTTTGTTTGTCATCGGAGTTAATACTAAGCGCGAGATAATGTCGCTTAGAGATAATTTAACTAAGATTAGTCTACAAATAAATATGCACGGGCACAAATGTTAGATGTAACGGTAAATGTGTACCATAAATCGTGTTATTCAGGATATACGAGTTGTATTACGCATGGATGTCGACCCTATTTACATTATTTTGTTGTGTCAACAAACCGCGTATACGACGTTTGTTTATTAGTTGAAATACAAATCTTTGGGGAAAAATATACCATATAATAGGACAATACATTCTGTAGAAATTTGCATTGTCTCTGATGTCGTGTCGCTTTAAATGTTTGTTATTTACATATTACTTCATGTATATCACATAATAGTGGAAATAAAGTGCATAATAATAATAATAATAAAGACTTAATTTTACGAGAGAACTCATTTAACAAAAGTTAATTTACCATGAGGCCCTCAACATAATTATATACAAATCAAATGATAGGATTATAAGTGAAAACTGCATATTGGAATTATATAGTAATGTTAAAGCTGATAGGTAGATACACTATATATAGCATGTTATGGAATATGATGATATATGCAATTGTCTAGCAGAATAGAAAAGGGGATATCAGACAATTAATGACAATAAATCTATATAACAATGTGCATATATGACTTATATGGGTATCTTGAAAATATGTATGAAATCAGCTTAAAGACAGCCATTCCCAGAATCTAGTAACTATTGCAATGGTAATTGTGCTAACGACTGTGTGCACTACCATCTGAAGTAATAATAGTAGAAATATGTGATTAGTTTGTATTGTTATTGGTCCACCTTAAGTAGAGAATTTTGAACTGTTGGATAGTTTTAAACTGAGTGAGACAATGAATTCCAAATAGATGATTCTGAAAATGCAAATGTATTACGAAAATAATTCACAGGTTTGGTCTTGGTGTGTATAACTGATACTCTGAGGTTGATCTGAGAATATGTATACATGTACATTGTTGAACAATAATGTATTCCTATATTGGCTAGGATAGTCTTCGCTTGTCGCTCGGTTCTCTTTTAACTCCATTTTTCAGTAACACATCATAATAGAAAATAATTGATATGGGTAAATGATTTTTAACATGTTTCGTTAAAATTGCTGGAATAAAACACGGGACACTAGAATACAGTGCAATTTCGCATATGACTTCACAGGAGGAATGTACATGTAAATTCTTAATTTGGAGTTTTAACATGTTTCGTTAGAATTGCCGGCAAAAAACAATGGAACACTAGAATACAGTGCAAGTTCGCATATGACTTCGCAGGAGGAATGTACATGTAAATTCCTAATTTGGAGGTATACACGTCAATTAAAATGCTACATAGGACAATGTACATGCCTGTCAACATCAAGATGAACTGAATGTAATGTATATATAACGGTAGATTGGTCAACTCAACTGTTGCCTCGCGGGTTCGATCCCCCGTCTGCCCCTAATAAGATTAACAGTCTTTCAGATGGGACATTAAACCGAGGTCTCGTGTCAGTGCTTTCCATCGTGCACGTAAAAGAACCAGAGGAGATTCTGGAATTAATATCTGTCTGTATCATGCACTATCCTCCAAATCTAAAATGACTAAACTCTTCAGGAGGTGTCGCTCATATGGGCAACCGGTAGCGACGATCAATAAACGTAAAAAGTTAAAAACACAGTCAACTGTTCAAATGTATTCTTCCGCCTGATTCGGACAGAAAGATTCTGGCAGATGCGTTATTGTAATTATTCATTATCAAATGAAGAAACCTTACATGAATTGCATGCCTAACGTGCATAACTTGTCAATTAATTAACGTCAACTAATGTAATGTGCTCTGTCAGTCAAGTGTGTATTGAATAGCAGTAGTGAGGTTATCGTCAACAATGCGAGGGGCTCTCAGTGGGCAAAATAGTACGGTGTGATCGGCCTGAGGCCTTCCATATGCAGAATAATAATGGTGTGATCGGCCTGAGGCCTTCCATATGCAGAATAATAATGGTGTGATCGGCCTGAGGTCTTCCATATGCAGAATAATAATGGTGTGATCGGCCTGAGGCCTTCCATATGCAGAATAATAATGGTGTGATTGGCCTGAGGCCTTCCATATGCAGAATAATAATGGTGTGATCGGCATGAGGCCTTCCCTATGCAGAATAATAATGGTGTGATCGGCCTGAGGCCTTCCCTATGCAGATTAATAATGGTGTGGTCGGCCTTCAATATGCAGAATAATAATGGTGTGATCGGCCTGAGACCTTCCATATGCAGACTAATAATGGTGTGGTCGGCCTAAGGCCTTCCATATGCAGAATAATAATGGTGTGATAGGCCTGAGGCCTTCCATATGCAGAATAATAATGGTGTGATCGGCCTGAATACTAATGGTGTGGTTGGCCTGAGGCCTTCCATATGCAGAATAATAATGGTGTGATCGGCCTGAATACTAATGGTGTGGTCGGCCTGAGGCCTTCCATATGCAGAATAATAATGGTGTGATCGGCCTGAGGCCCTCCATATGCAGAATAATAATGGTGTGATCGGCCTGAGGCCTTCCATATGCAGAATAATAATGGTGTGATCGGCCTGAGGCCTTCCATATGCAGAATAATAATGGTGTGGTCGGCCTTCAATATGCAGCATAATAATGGTGTGATCGGCCTGAGGCCTTCAATATGCAGAATAATAATGGTGTGATCGGCCTGAGGCCTTCAATATGCAGAATAATAATGGTGTGATCGGCCTGAGGCCTTCCCTATGCAGAATAATAATGGTGTGATCGGCCTTCAATATGCAAACTAATAATGGTGTGATCGGCCTGAGGCCTTCAATATGCAGAATAATAATGGTGTGATCGGCCTGAGGCCTTCCCTATGCAGAATAATACTGGTGTGATCGGCCTTCAATATGCAGACTAATAATGGTGTGATCGGCCTGAGGCCTTCAATATGCAGACTAATAATGGTGTGATCGGCCCGAGGCCTTCCATATGCAGACTAATAATGGTGTGATCGGCCTGAGGCCTTCCATATGCATAATAATAATGGTGTGATCGGCCTGAGGCCTTCACTATGCAGAATAATAATGGTGTGATCGGCCTTCAATATGCAGACTAATAATGGTGTGATCGGCCTGAGGCCTTCAATATGCAGACTAGTAATGGTGTGATCGGCCTTCCATCATACTGTTTTGTTAAAGAAATTATCATTATACAAATGTAGCAACAATACTTTGAAGCTTTTTCAATCATATCTTTGTGATAGAAAGCAAACTGTTTCTATAAAGACGTTTTATCTGAAAATAGAACTGTTAATTGTGGAGTCCCGCAGGGCTCAATATTAGGACCTCTTTTATTCTTACTTTTTATCAATGACTTACCACTAATGTTTTCAAATACAATCACCGGTAGCGATTTATATGCAGATGATACTACATTATATGATATCCATAATAAGAAAGAAGTGTTAGAAACAAGATTACAACAAGCTTTGGAAGACTTGAAATACTGGTGTTTCCAAAATGGAATGAAGATTAATACAGACAAAACGAAAGTTCTATTTATGATGACAGCCCAGCGAAAATGTGCTTTCCCTAACCCTACACTCTCTCTTAAATATGAAAATATATTATTGAAAACCAGCAAATCAGAGAAGTTGCTTGGAGTACACATTCAGGATTCATTAAAATGGGACTCACATATCAAATATTTTGTGAAAAAGATTTCAACTAACATTTGGCTATTAGGTAAAATACGGTATATTGTGAATCTGAACTACAGAATACTTTATTACAAGGCATATATACAACCACATTTTGATTATTGTTGTATCATATGGGGAAACACCACACAACAAAATATCAACACATTATTAAGATTGCAGAGACGAGCTTGTAAATTCATTCTGGGCCAAGATTATATTTCTTTGCGTGAATCAATGTCTGAAATTAATATAATGACTTTTGACCAACGGATTATTTTTCAAAAAGCAGTAACAATGTACAAAATTATGAACAATCTTGTACAGAATTATTTGAATGAACATTTTCAATTAAGACATTGCAATTCAGTTACTTCAGATATGACATTGAGAACTGTTTCAAATATGGATCTCTATATTCCAAGACCTAGATGTGAAATGTATAAGAAATCATTAGAATACTCTGGTCCAAAGATATGGAATTGTCTACCATTTGAAATTAAGACATCCAGATCTTTAAATATATTCAAGACAAAATGTAAAGTATGGATACAACGTTTTAATTGGTAGACACTAGACAGTTATATATATATAATGATTGTAAATCAATATGCTTATGTCGTTTTGTATTTCTATCAAAGTACCTGATTTACTTAGGCTGTTGTTTAAGTTACATTGTACAACATTATGCATGTATATTGTACGGCATAACTATGTTATAATTATTGTGTATGTACATTTATTCTATAGTGTTAACAAATTGAAGAGGGCCCTAAGGAGGATTAGTTCAAATCTAATTAGGTCACCCTCTATAAATAAAGAAATATATCTATCTATCTATCTAATAATGGTGTGATCGGCCTTCCATATGCAGACTAATAATGGTGTGATCGGCCTGAGGCCTTCCATATGCACACTAATAATGGTGTGATCGGCCTGAGGCCTTCCATATGTAGAATAATAATGGTGTGATCGGCCTGAGGCCTTCCATATGCAGATTAATAATGGTGTGATCGGCCTGAGGCCTTCCATATGCAGAATAATAATGGTGTGATCGGCCTGAGGCCTTCCATATGCAGAATAATAATGGTGTGATCGGCCTGAGGCCTTCCATATGCAGAATAATAATGGTGTGATCGGCCTGAGGCCTTCCTATGCAGAATAATAATGGTGTGATCGGCCTGGGGCCTTCCCTATGCAGAATAATAATGGTGTGATCGGCCTTCAATATGCAGACTAATACGGGTGTGATCGGCCTGAGGCCTTCAATATGCAGACTAATACTGGTGTGATCGGCCTTCCATATGCAGACTAATAATGGTGTGATCGGCCTTCCATATGCAGACTAATAATGGTGTGATCGGCCTGAGGCCCTCAATATGCAGACTAATAATGGTGTGATCGGCCTGAGGCCCTCAATATGCAGACTAATAATGGTGTGATCGGCCTGAGGCCCTCAATATGCAGACTAATAATGGTGTGATCGGCCCGACCCGTTTGCTTTTCTATAATTTGTCATGTTTGTATTCACATGTATATATGTAAAAAAACTAATCGAGCAATAAAATATGATTAAACCAAATCGGCCTGAGGCCTTCCATATGCAGACTAATAATGGTGTGATCGGCCTTCCATATGCAGATTAATAATGATGTGATCGGCCTGAGGCCTTCAATATGCAGACTAATAATGGTGTGATCGGCCTGAGGCCTTCCATATGTAGAATAATAATGGTGTGATCGGCCTGAGGTCTTCCATATGCAGAATAATAATGGTGTGATCGGCCTGAGGCCCTCCATATGCAGACTAATAATGGTGTGATCGGCCTGAGGCCTTCCATATGCAGAATAATAATGGTGTGATCGGCCTGAGGCCTTCCATATGCAGAATAATAATGGTGTGATCGGCCTGAGGCCCTCCATATGCAGACTAATAATGGTGTGATCGGCCTGAGGCCCTCCATATGCAGAATAATAATGGTGTGATCGGCCTGAGGCCTTCCATATGCAGACTAATAATGGTGTGATCGGCCTGAGGCCTTCCATATGCAGAATAATAATGGTGTGATCGGCCTGAGGCCCTCCATATGCAGAATAATAATGGTGTGGTCGGCCTGAAGCCTTCCATATGCAGAATAATAATGGTGTGATCGGCCTGAGGCCTTCCATATGCAGAATAATAATGGTGTGATCGGCCTGAGGCCTTCCATATGCAGAATAATAATGGTGTGGTCGGCCTGAGGCCTTCCATATGCAGAATAATAATGGTGTGATCGGCCTGAGGCCCTCCATATGCAGACTAATAATGGGAACACATAAAAGAAAACGTGTGTTATTCATTGTCACCATCTATTCTCCAGTTAGATAGTGTTGATAGTTTATTTTATTAAATTCCATTAGGTTTTCAAGCCCATGAGGACATACATACATATTATATACAGTTAGCGAACAGTGCAAACATAAAGCATACATTTTATACAAATTAGCTCCCACAATCATAGCCATTTACATTTATATCTATGTGTAAATACATGTAATATTTATCTGATATGTGTCTTATTATCTTGGGGAGGGCAGTTTACTAATGTTGCTAGAACTTGTTGCCCAACCCATTTTGCATTGTATCACATATAATGAATGTTAAGTCTATATATACTATATATGTAAAATAGCAAATAAAATATGATTAATCAATTATTATTAAAGCAAAACATGAGGAGAAGAATTATATAAGACTCTGTCTTCCATTCTAATCCTGTTTCTGTATTCTGATTATGCGTGGTTCAATATGTATTATATTGGGAAATAAAATATGTTTAAACTAATTTATAATTACAATATTACAACAAATGTACATTAATACAATAGCACCCGGCCCACTGGGCCTATAGGTCACCGTAAACTAATAAAGCAAGTATTTACAATGGTCAATATGATATTAAAGTATCTATATATATATGACATGACAGACACTTTACATATATCAACATCTAAATGATTGAATCGTATAAGAGAATACGAGATGGCTGTATATTACTCTGAATGCAAGCAGAGTTATGTCGCTCGCCCACATGGTTAGTTTATACAAATTTATTTTAGCTCGATTGCGAAACAAGTTCTTACAACTTATATGAATCACTCTCGAGACCTCATTCCTGATGGAATCCACCGAAAGTGATTAATATAAATTGTAATAACTTGTTTCGCAATCGAGCGCAAATAAATTTGTATAAACTACCTCACGCAACTTGAACGTGATATCACCGCTGTACCTTCGAATCATTTTGGGACTGTCTAATTTCTTTCCTGTAATGAAAGTATTCAGTTGACATGTGGACGATCGATTTTTCTACTCGGGGCCAGTTAGGGTCTGAACTACTGTTCCATTTGGTCATCCACCACTAACAGCTGGCTAGTCGCCATATGACGTAGCAAAGCAAACAAACATTTGTTTCAAATCCATATTTTCAACAATATCAGGCTTCTTTGTGGTGATGCAGATTGGTTGTAATGTGGCTTCAAAATAGTGTAACAACGGTTATGAACAAACATTCGATACGATATTCCCAATACAGGTATGTCACGTTATTCGCAATATTACTTCTGGTGGTGGTTTTACGTTTATTTATCGTCGCTACCGGTTGCCCATATGAGCGATGCATCCTGAAGAGATTAGTTATTTTAGATTGTTGGAGAATAGTGCAATGATACAGACAGAGACCCATTCCCGAATCTCCACTGGTTCTTTTACGTGCACGGTGTAAAGCACCGAAACGAGACCTCGGTTTAATGTCCCATCTGAAAGACTGTTAATTTTATTAGGGTCAGACGGGGGATCGAACCTGCTATCCCTGGATTACCAGTCAAGTGTGTTACCACTGGACTACAGATCCGTCTGTGCAAATATTACTTCTGACAGATATTTCACACTAAAATTGATAAGCAGCGTTACGCCATGGTTGTGAGAAAACGCCGACATTTTTAATATCAATATTTGACGCAAACACCTTGCTGCTTCGAATCGCATGTTGGATATAGATGTTGGTGTGTGTAAAAATACATCTAAGCTCTTTGTGTGTTTGATAACATATACCGTTCAATGATTGTATTATTAATACGTGCATTATAAAACATATGCATGTATATATTATATATATATATATATACCTGTAAGCTTTCTTATATTCCTTTTACCTACACAGTAGTGCACTTTTCCACGGTTTTATTACTTTACGTTGAAACCTCAGTAGATGCCTACTTTATTGTTTATTTACACTAAGGCACGCGCTCGACATGACATTGAATAATTGTCTATATGCTGTAGCAAATTTTTTGTTGGTGAGATAATAAATCAGCCAGTTTACAGAAGCATGTAGGTGGGCGAAAACAGCACTGTATATGTGGAGTTCCCTTGCGAAAGTGTTATTTGCATCGACCACAATTAAGATCGCGTATGGCGCCCAACACGTAATAAAAACTACGTAAATTATGAAAAGAGTCTTAGCTAAATGAAAACTTTTCGTTGTTGTCGTACTCTTAATCTCTCGCATTCTCCTACCATGAGCTCTTACAAATAAATATATTTTCAAGTAGCAGGCACCAATAACAATTGCGGGTATCCACACCAATGTTATCGAGAAGGCAACCGTGTATGAATACGTTGCCATGCGATCCCAGATGCATTCCATACTCTTCCCGTCAAATCCATGATCTCCAATTCCCGCAATGTTGAGCAGCACAAACACACTTCCGATAAAGTACAGAGATATACACATACAAATACAGTTACATTTTGTAAATATGCGTTCATATTTGTCATGTGCGCATATATAACAGTATCTGTTGATACTCAGCATGCCTATTGTCATCAATGACGTTACACAAGATACAGTACATATGCTGGCTACCGTTTGACACAATCCCGGAATCTGTTCAAAAAAGTCTTCCCCTTCGATCTTTGCTGAAATAAAATGTGACATTTTGATCTGGAATGAATTGTTTTATTTTCAAATGTAAGACAACATTTAATGATAGGTTAGTAGTATGTCATGATAAGAGGGTACCTCGTTATAAGTTGCACCATATTATGTATGCACTACTCTTTTTACACAAACACCCAGTGTGGGTAAATTGCACAGTTCTCAGCTTTTCTTCAGATGCCTCTGAGGCCGAATGGTATTGCTCGTTGGAATGAAGCTATTCAATTGGTTTGCGGAAGGTTGGTGGTTCTACTCGGGTGTCCGGCCGTACTTGTAATACTGGAATAATGGCACCCGTTTATCTTCCTTCTGGGTCCGTCTAGATTGTTATAGCTTTGAACAGTCCATATATATATCATTTTCCTATGAAAACTAATACTGAGCTATTCATTTTAGATTCATATAATTATGAAGAAGGTATAGAAACTAGAATAGTTAATTAATTTCTGTATGAAGTCATACTTTTAAAATAGGTAGACATTAATTAATAACGAATTAATAACGAAGACAATTATATGGTGAAAATAAACGAACAAAAGCATCAACGACCATTCGAATAAAATGTTGAATAACACAGGGTCGTTACTTACCGATTACATTCATCGGATCCGCCACTAAAATAACACGGTCGTTACTTACCGATTATATTCATCGGATCCGCCACTAAAATAACACAGGGTCGTTACTTAGAGATTACATTCATCGGATTCGCCACTAAAATAGCACAGGGTCGTTACTTACCGATTATATTCATCGGATCCGCCACTAAAATAACACAGGGTCGTTACTTACCGATTATATTCATCGGATCCGCCACTAAAATAACACAGGGTCGTTACTTACCGATTATATTCATCGGAGCCGCCACTAAAATAACACAGGGTCGTTACCTACCGATTATATTCATCGGATCCGCCACTAAAATAACACATGGTCGTTACTTACCGATTATATTCATCGGATCCGCCACTAAAATAACATAAAAATCAGATATCACTAAATTGACAATAAAAATGCTTTCTACATTTTTCATGTTCCTTTTATTCACAATGACCAACAAGGTCATGATGTTTCCAAATGTTCCGACAAGCGATGCTACACACAGAACTACCACAGCCGGTATTGCTAGTTCGGGGTGTGTTGTAATGAATTCATACCGACCGTAGCGTATTGTTCCAGAATATTCTATCGCATTTGATGAGTTTGAATTAGAAGAATTAATATGAACTCCATCACAGTCTGAATAGTTCAATTTATTTGTTAGGAGATCCATTCTATGCACATACGGCTTTAACTAAATTAGTTTTTTAAGCAATGTGTTTCTATGTCCTAAAATTATCCATGCTGTTATTCCCGTAGAACAACTAGCTGTCCTGTATGATGTACTATATGTATATATTTCGGCAATATGATATAAATAGATGCATGTCGATTCAGGTATGGATTAATCTCTGCACATTGTTAGTGTATTTCAGTTACTCGTATCTGTATTAGTTTCAATACGAACGGCATTGTCTTGTAAATTGTTGTTTTCTTCGAATGTGTCCTTGTGTACTGCCTTGTACATTGATACATTATTTAACACGTATGCGATTATGAAGCAAACTGGTGATTTAGCATTATCATAATCGTGGCCTGAAACGTATACATATATATGTCCTTCTTGGAGAAGACATGTGTAGTCAGATGCCAGTAAAGTCACCAGTTTAAGACTGAACACTAAACAGTTAAAAAAATCACACTTTGGAGATAGCTAGATGTGTTATTAAATAGTTATTTGTTTTCTCGTATGCTATATATCAATATGTATCATGTATGAAATTCCATACTATGAATAAAATATATAAATTCATGAATTAGAAGAGTCATTGTCTATGCAAACACTAATTTAATTGCCAACCGGAATATCTCAATATGATATGAAATTTCATATTGTGAATCAAACGTATACAGTCATGAATCCTAAAGTATATGCGAACATTTTAATATTTTAATTTTATATCCAACACGAGTGTCTCAAACTCTCAATAGTTTATGAAATTCCATAATGTGAGCACAGCAGATGTGAACATGAAATCCACGCGTTCATACGACACTACGTGAGACAGAAATATTGGATTTTAAGGAAGAATTTACGGAATACTGACGTTTGAATCTAATCAAGAGATAAATTGCTTACGTCATTCATTATTCAAATTATAATCGAACCGAAAATGTTAGTTCATTATGAATGCTGTTGTTTTGCGGCCCTATAAACCTGTTAATTCAATTTAATAATATTGCATTGCTATATAGAACAGAAGAGAAGCTTATTTAGACGTATGCATATAGTACATAGTCTATATATATATATATACATAGTATAGTACTATATACATGTATGCGCATGCACACAATACACACTGGTCGTGTTAGAACACACAAGCAAATGGATTGAGTGACAACATGAATAGTTTAAGATAACCCTTTCGTCAATTTCTACGTACATGTATCTGTTATATATATATATCATTATCTCGTACATGCATTTGTAATTGAACATGATTGAACATCGTCCATATCGATGTACAGGAAATGACGTAGCAATATTGCCTCCCTTATTACACTGATATAGTTCGGCCAGTATAGGTGCACGTGTCCACCCTCCAAATGACAACCACCGCTGCGCCCAGTCAAACATACCATCATAATAGAAACCTGATAAGTGATAATAATAATAAAAATAATAATAATAAAAATAGTCACATTCAATTAAATATCTGTTATATTGTTTGGTACATTTCTTTTGTAATGATAAACGGGAACATATATAGGGCACATTCTTCAGACGACGGATCTGTAGTCCAGTGATAACACACTGGACTGGTAATCCAGGGATCACAGGTTCGATCCCCCGTCTGACCCTAATACAATTAACAGTCGTTCAGATGGGACATTAAACCGAGGTCTTGTGTCGGTGCTATACACCGTACACGTAAAAGAACCAGAGGAGACTCTGGAATGGGTCTCTGTCTGTATCATGAAGTAGCCTCCAAAATCTAAAATAACTAATCTCTTCAGGAGGCGTCGTTCATATGGGCAACCGGTGGCGACGATAAATAAACGTAAAACACACACACGACAACAGGACAATATGTCTGTCTAGCAGCCGACTATTTGCTTGAGCAAACGACAATTTGCTTACACAGAAAGATAGTCTTTGTCCAGTGTAAATAAACCCAATCCTTGTAAATTGTGGAAGTATACTATTAAGAAGACAAACTATTACATATAAATATTCAATAGAAAACTCACTATGCATAATACACACTCGGATTGAATGAATGCATATAAATGATAACGTGCATAATTTAGTAATTGAATGCAAACATGATGACAATAACATGAAACCCTGTTCAACATAATAGTATATACCACATCCCTGCGGGAACATCCGCGAGCCACATGGGAACCAAATATTGTTACAGAATTCCAACTACGTAAATAATAATAATAATAATAATAAAGACTTTATTTAACGAGAGTACTCATTTAACAAAGGTTAATCTACCATGAGGCCCTCAAAAATAGATTGACATTGCCATTTCTGGATTCCAGCTGAAGCCTGTATTTCTATGCGCACACCAGTGAAAGCCTGGAAATAGTTCCCTGAAAACAAATGGATAATTTTAATACTTATGATACGAATACATTCTTATCACATAAATTACCACTTGTCCAGAAGGTCCGCCTGCGTGGTCGAGTGGTTAAGGTCGCTGACTTATATACCACTGTAACCTATCATCACTGATGGTCACGGGTTCGAGCCCCACTCAGACCGTGTCTCATTATATGAACAAGTTGGCAGTTTTTTACGGAGGTTGGTACACCCAAGTACTGGTTAACCGCTGGAGCCTGCCCAGGAATGGTGTTGTTAGGTAAACTGCCCGCCGGCGATATAGCCCAAAATGGTGCTGATGCAGGCGTAAAACCCGAAATATAACATAACATATCATTTGTCCAGAAAATACTAAATCCAGCTCTCCTGATATTAATACATTGAAGCAATATACGGATTATCGTTCAAACTAAACATTTTTAACACGCAGCAAATACTATGCACAACCGCTATGGGTCGTTACACACACTAATGAGCTTGATTGTCAGTTGATGAAATAGTCAATTTCGGAAAATAGAGTTATCGATACGTACCACATATCTGGCCACAATTTTTAATAAGATGATGCAGGAGTATATCCCAAGTGATGGCATAGGGTTGTAATTGTGCCAATTTACAAAACAATGCGAACATTCTGAACCCTTGAATTACAGGGAAACTACTCTAGTAAATATAATGGCTAAACTATTTTCATTGACACTTAGAAACAGAATCAATAAACAGTGTGACAATGAGGGTAAATGTAATGACTCTAGGTTGGTTTCAGAGAAAATCACTGTACAGCTGATTGTAAATTGTTGTTGCATACTATTTTGCAAAATATTTTGCTTATAAATGATGCGTCTCTATCGATTGCGAGAAGGCATTCTATACAGTTACAATACGGAAAGCAGTATGTGTAAAACCTGTACTAGGGTAGTTATGTAATCGATGCTATTGAGAATATTGATCCGCTTCTTAATATGTATGTCATTCAATTGACAATTTCAAAATGCTGTTACATTAAAAGTGTGTGCTCATTATATGCATGCACAGTTGCATGTGTGTACTTAGTAATTGTTATATAGTGCTGTATGCCATAGGCATATTTGTAAATGAATATATAAATTACCAAATGCATTGATTTATGACGTTTCTGTCAATAAATGAAATTTAATGAATAGTCAATTTCGGAACAGCTGTAAAAATAATGTGCTCTTAGTTGACAGTATTTTGATTGTATCTCTGTCATGTAATCGTAGATCGACACTAAAAGAGGGGTGAAACCTCTTAAGCTGGGACATGCGGTGGGTGACAAATGTCCTGACGAGCGATGACATGCGGTGGGTGACAAATGTCCTGACGAGCTATGCAACAGGCAGACCAATTCCAGCCTGTAATTGCTAATTATGGGTGTGCTTAAATGAAGTAGAATCCAGACTACTGAAGTAGCAACATTGAAATGAACTCCATTAATAGCTATAGAGTTAGCAGATACGTGTGATGCCAACTCCATTATATGCAATGTACGAACTGTTTCAAATTAACAGTATTCTTAGAAATGTGTTTATGTGTAATGATCGAACATTTATTCCGTACGCTATAATTGCATGTGGACTATATATGATAAGATAATTATTATATGTATATTAGTCGTTATGAGATAATAACCGATGTATATCACATTAGGTATGCATTTCGCCAAGTAGATTATGCCTGTAATAGTTCCATTGAGAACGGAACTGTCTTGTTGATTATTATTTACAAGTCATGATTGACTAAATGTTATACTATGAACACGTTTTAAGTTTCAAATATATTGGCACAATCAGCAGTAACTAGTTTGCCGTTTGGACATTTACAACAACGATAGCAGTATTACAAAGTCATCACAAAACATGCTACATAAACATATAACAATGCTAACTATGCGAACAAATACACTGTATTCATTACTATGAACAATATTGTATACTGTTATGATGTATCTAACGCAATATGTAAATGTGACGAACGCCGATTACATCGTATGCGATACACGTGATATGAAACTAATACAAGTGTACTTATGTTTGAATAGATATGTGTAACGGCCATACAATGCACGTAAGTATATCGCCGGCCTTGTATGTAAATTACCAAATGCATTGATTTATGACGTTTCTGTCAATAAATGAAATTAAATGAATAGCAAATTTTTGAACAGCTGTAAAAATAATGTGCTCCTCGTTGAACGTATTTTGATTGTATCTCTGCCATGTAATCGTAGATCGACATTGGGGGAGGGGGAGGGTGAAACCCTCTTAAGCTGGGACATGCGGTAGATGACAAATGTCCTGACGAGTGTAAGTACATGTATATAGCCGGCCTTGGAAATAGTGGCTAGGCGAATGGAGTAAGGTTTTTCGTTCCGACACTCATATTATTATAGAGAGCAACATCTGCGCATTTGTTTTTGAGGCCCCAAAAGTGGGTAACCCCGTTTATATTTTGAATGTAACATATACATATTCACAGAAATCACATAAAATACATATCAATTATAGACAATCCTCATATGAACTTAATATAGGTAGTTGTCTCCCTTTATCACCAAAGAAAAAACCCAATGTAATATTGAGACATGAATATTTCAGAATTATTAATGGTAATCAAATAATCAAATGATCAAATCTAGCAGAAACAGAAGTCTTGTTCGAAAAAGGAGAGTAGAAACTTGGTTTTCCTGCTGTTCACGGTGAAACAATGTGTCAGTCTTGTGTTATTTAACCGGTCTCCATAAATAAAATGTATGTGTTGATAGAATACGGTCTTCATAGACGGATCTGTAGTCCAGTGGTAACACGCTGGACTGGTAATCCAGGGATCGCAGGTTCGATCCCCCGTCTGACCCTAATAAAGTTAACAGTCTTTCAGATGGGACGTTAAACAGAGGTCTCGTGTCGGAGCTTTACACCGTGCACGTAAATGAACTCTGGAATGGGTCTCTGTCTGTATCACTGCACTATCCTCCAAAATCTAAAATTACTGATATCTTCAGGAGGCGTCGCTCATATGGGCAACCGGAAGCGACGATAAATAAACGTAAAACACACACAAATACGAACTTCCGGTCGGGACCCCAAGGACATATAACTGATATAAGTGATCTGGTCGTTTGTACCTAGTTTCTCGTCGATGTTTCTGCATTCTTGTTTTCCGTTGGTTGCCTTCTGTAATCATTCCTTACTATATGACCCTAGGGCAAACATATGTGTCCTGTGGCTGTGAGAGGCCAGGAGTTCGCGCCCAGCTGGAGCCCTTACGAGTGTAACTCAAGACAAGGCACAAGCGGTTAATATAATGTTGTAAAATCTTGTTTCACAATCGAGGTAAAATAAATTTGTATGAAATAAAAGTCGCACCAACACCTTAAGTCAGGCGGCCATTCTCCAGCTATTAATGGCTGTCCGATTAGCGCTGTGATTAGTACGCTCGCTTCTCGCAAATGCGACCCGGGTTCGATCCTCGGACCGGGAAGTATGTGGGGTGGTACGGTGGTCGCCAGATCGGACAGGTGGGTTTTCTCCGGTACTCCGACATCACTCGGCCACGGATGCCCCCGATCTAAAAGTACATGCACGTGCACGAGTATGCAATATATATTATAACAATTTAAACTATGTGCACGTGCATGCATGTTTGATTGAACAGATTATGTTACTGTCATGTAACGGGAGTGTTTCAAGAGTACTCTTGACACACACCCACATGGACACACACACGCACGCACATGGACACGCACATGGACACGCACACACACACACACACACACACGCACACACGCACGCACACACACACACGCACATGGACATGCACACACACGCACGCACGCACATGAACATGCACACACACACACACACACGCACGCACGCACGCACGCACGCACGCACGCACGCACGCACGCACGCACGCACGCACGCACGCACGCACGCACGCACGCACGCACGCACGCACGCACGCACGCACGCACGCACGCACGCACGCACGCACGCACGCACGCACCCGCACACACCACATGGACACACGCACATGGGCACGCACACACGCACGCACACGCACGCACACACACATGGACACGCACGCACGCACTCACGCACACACGCACGCACACACACACACACACATGGACACGCACATGGGCACGCACACACACACGCACGCACACACACACATGGACACGCACACACGCACGCACATACACACACGCATGCACACACACACATGGACACGCATGCACGCGCGCACACACACACCCACGCATGCACGCACTCATACATACATACTTTACTCCTTCATACATTTGTATAATGATATCATGTCACGACCGCTGCTAATGAAACATAGTAATAATTATATACTCGTTACGAAATGTTGCTCCAATTAACACAGTATATAACTTAATCGTTCTAAATGACACTAATGTGGATGAAATGTTCTGAGAAATGTCCCAGATGACATGTACACAACCATTATAACTGCCTGGTACAATTCACGCTTTGTAGATACTGTCATTGTGTGTTGTATCCAATGACATGTGTAGCAACAGTACTTGTGGCTTCTGAATTGACTCGGAGCGATCCCAGAAAACAACATTAAATAGTTGCACGCATGCTATGGATATTATATGTGATATTTCAAAGTCACACGAGAGACATGATGTCTTACAAAATCATGGCTTATATAGATGTAAATAGTATTCACCAACATTAAAACATGTCGGCGAGGCGGGCGAGTGTGGGCGAGTGGTCAATGTCGCTGACTTGTATAACACTGTAACCTATCATCACTGATTGTCACGTGTTCGAACACCGCTCAGGCCATGTCTCATTAAAAAAGGTTGGCAGCTTCTTACGGAGGTTGGTGCACCAAGTACTGGTTAACCGCTGGAGCCTGCACAGGAAAGGTGATGTTAGGTAAACTGCCCGTCGCTCAAATGGGCAACCGGTAGCGAGGTTGAATAAACTTCATTTTATCATCAGCAGTTAATGATTAAGTATTCTAACACGACCCAGTTAATAACATACATACTTGTAGAGTAAGATCTACCTCGGGTTATTCTGCGATATACCTAACTTGAACTATGCTGCGCGCACCGTGTGTTGGCTATTCCATTTATACAATGCATGTACAGTTTTATGAATGAAAGTCACGTGATGTTTGTAAATACTACCGTGGGAATTCGCGGAAGTGAGCTATTCTTAGAATCAGATAATCTCTTGTCCGTCTTGTTTTTCTGTTAAGTAACGTTTTAGTTACTATTCTTTACAGTTTTATTTGACAAAATAAATAAAATTATTGATCAGTTACAACTGTTGTTCATGTATGCACTAGATTGATATTTTCCATATAAAATAACGTCATCACCCCTTACGCGGGAGGACATTTCGAACGCCAAATGCAGCGGAGTAGCACCGCGTTTGAAGAAAATACTCCTTTGATTCTCGTCTAAAATTATTAGAAGTGGGTCGTGTTAGAATCGAAATAATAAGTATCAACCGTGGTATATCGCAGAATAACCCTCGGCCTTCGTGATATATTTCTGCGCATAAGAACTTCGAACTCGGGTTACTCTGCGATATACCACGGTTGATATTATTTCTTAAATATATTCTAGTGATTTGTTTTGTCCATAGTTTTTAATTTTGACAGTAAACAGGAACTAACTAGAAAGTTAGGAACTATTTCTTATTACGGACGTTCACACTAACAGAAGGGTTGTGTCGCGTAGCAGGCCCGTAGGAACGATTTGAACATTGGGGCGGCGAAAGGGGTAGGTGTAGAAGGGGGAACCTCCTCCTCCCTTATGTGGAAGTACGGGGGACCTCCCCCGGAATTTTTATTGAAAACCAAAATTTAAATGGTGTATTCTAGTGCGCTCTGGAGCTATATATAGTTGTACCTTAATGCAGTAAATTTGCGATGCCAAGTACTTTTCAGTATCTTGAGTAAATGTTGTCTGTGAATGTTGCATGTAGACAAAAACAGAATGATTCCAATTAAAGTTTAAACTTTATTTATTTTACAACGATTACGAAGCAAGTTTAACAACTTATATTAATCACTCTCGTTGGTGCGGATGAAAGGAGATATGTGGTCATTCGTGTGGGAGGAAACCGGAGTACCCGGAGAAAACCCACCTGTCCGATCTGGCGACCACCGTACCGTCTCACATACTTCCCTGTCCGAGGATGGAACCCGGGTTGCATTGGTGAGAAGCGAGCGCGCTAACCACTGCGCTAATCGGACAGCCATGATTCCAATTAATTGGAGTAATGTAGGGAACTGCACACATATACAAATACACATTTCAACAATACATATCATTTTATTTTTGTTGTACATACATATCATATTATCTCCACGTTTTGGTTTCATTTGCATATCAGGTTATTGCAGATTATTACGGCCTATAATCCCCTTTCACGCCCTGGCAATATCTCGCCGCTCCGATTAAGGCGCGGCGGTGGTCTTTTATAGAAACCACTCAAATTAACGAAGTAACACGCATAACAGTGTCGTTTATAGAAATTGAAACACAATTAAGAGACAATTGATGAGTTCGTATATTTTATTTCAATTTGTAATTTTTAAAAATATGCATTTCTGGCTGAATTATTGGGCCCTGCCGCCCCTGTTCCTATGGCCATGCATAGTGCAATGAGGCTCCAGACAGGTTACTTAAAATGTTAAACAAATATTATATTAGCCAAAGTCATTGTTAATCATAAAAGAAACAGACGATTTTTATTTAACGCCACTCGTGGAAATAAAATTTCGGTGATCACTCGATGAAATAACATCCTATCTTACACAAATAAACACAAATACCCTCTATATAAATGATCCTAGTCAATATATCTCAGCAATTTTCAAGTAAATTAAAACAATGTTTATACGGGTGGATCCACAGGCACAAGACACAATTTTTTTTGGCCTATGGTCATAAATGTTTACTAAAGGCTACCAACAGAAATGAAACATGCATGCAGAAACATCGACGAGGAGCTAGGTAAAACGATCAGATCACTGATATGCCCTCGTGGTCCCGACCGGAAGACTTTATTCTATCAACAAATACTTTTTATTTCACGGAGATCGGTCAAATAACACCAGAATGGCACATTGTTTCATCGTGGACAGCAGAAAATGCAATGTTGTCGTTTTCGCTGGGCGTTCGGTTTATACGGGTGGATCCTTGTTACTGCAAAACGTGGGTTCTACTGGATTTATTTATTGTTATAATTACAACGAATATTTTACAAATTACAAAATAATTTTTTTTTAATTCATCACACCATAAAAAAGTAGTCCGCTATGAACATTAATGAGAATAGAATACTTACGCGATTCATTGGGCTATAAACGGTGATCACATGGGCTGCATCAGCCAATCAGAAACGCAATACTGCAATAAGTTGTAGTAATAGCGTATGCAATTGCACGATAAATGCATTTATTAATGTGATCATACATGACATGTATGTTTATACTGACCATATAAGGGGACGATGAAGCTTATCAAAGTGCACGAGATTTTGATGATTGTGTAATGTGAATTTATCATTCGATGTGTTGCAGTCAAGCCGTTATAGGCGTTATTTAGCCAAACTTTATAATCGGTATATAAATTAACTTAATCACAAGGGATAAAATGGCAGAACAACTGGACAGCATAAAGCAATATGTTGATGCCAAATTCAGCAACTTTAAAAAGGAATTTACTCGCGGCTGTTAAAATCAAAGGCCAACCAGGAGCAGTTGGATTTCGATTAGGAGCTATTGACTTACATGAAGCGCACAGAGAGCCTCACAAATGAGGAGCATGAAAATATATACTGGATGCTTGCACAGATATGACGAAAGTTATTACACGTCGAAATAAGCTCATAATGCTGGCCGACAGGAGGCTGGCTGACGGTAAATCATTATAAACATGATGACTTGGCCAGTGACGACGAATACAGCAGAAAACTAGAAGAGAAGAGAAGGCGGCCATCTGCATGATTAAAGAGGGAGAGAGGGGAAAAGTGAAAGCTAGAACGTATGAGGCTACCAGGTGCGTATCGGTATTCCCCATACCCTTCCTTAGCACCGTTTGCTACGGAAGGCGTACGTTTACCAGCACACCGGACCTATTTTACACCACCACAATGCAATGGCGACCCAGAATCGCAACCCACAGAGCAACAGACCAGTGCTTTGCCTGCGGAAAGTATGGTCATTACAGAGCAAATTGCCCACACGACCATTAGTCAGAAACAGTACAGAACGCCACACGAGCAGTCATCGAGGCAAACACCACCAACAAAAGGCAATGAAGTACTTACTGTGAAAGTTAAGTATAAACCTTATGAACTCACTATAGAACAATATAATCAGCACGAGATGTATTTTGAGTATCTCGAGTCAGAATGTGTGACCAATTCGTCCGTTAAAGGCAAGTTAAATCAAAATATTATTTTTTGGGACACAATTTGGGACAACCAATACAATAGAAAATCCTTTTGAACGGCTAAGCTATTCCATTTATTCACACTCCAGAAAACGTTTATGTACAAATCGGCACACGAGAACTTGAGTGTTGTATTACAAGCAATTTATGGTGGGTGGCGCGTGCGGCGTGCGTGCGTGCGTGCGTGCGTGCGTGCGTGCGTGCGTGCGTGCGTGCGTGATGTATTTATAATTATATATATATATGATGTATGTATGTATGTATGTGTATATGTGTATATATAATTATGATATATTTATGTGTAATTATGTTTATGAATATCGATTTGTCAAATTCATGATGTCGTAGGGGAAATATCGTCATATCAGGTCGCTCAACTAAATTACAGCAGAGCTTGCTTATAATCAACTTCTTAACTCATGAAGAACACAAGTCATGTTTGTTGCAGGACGCAAACATTTATAAACTTAGATAGGTATGGCTAAGAATAGTTAACTTCTTAACTCGTAAAGAACACAAGTCATGTTTGTTGCAGGACGCAAACATTTATAAACCTAGATAGGTATGGCTAATAATAGTTAGCTTCTTAACTCGTAAAGAACACAAGTCATGTTTGTTGCAGGACGCAAACATTTATAAACCTAGATAGGTATGGCTAATAATAAAAGAAAATTCATTAACATGTTCGTTATAAGCAGAGTTTTTTGTACGAGATATGACGCTACATATTATATAGTATTTAATGACTTTAATAGCATTTGCTCGAATGTACGACAATATTTTATCGCGCCTGCTGGAAGGTAGTGTATGATCAATCGGCCCGAATGACTGAGGCCCGAGTGGCCATTATTGCAGCCTGAATGGCTGAGACCCGGGTGGCCTTAGATGCAGCCTGAATGACTGAGGCCTGAGAGGCCATTAATATATACCGAATAACTGAAATGGTCTTAATTGGAGCACGAATGGCAATAAATGTATATGCCAACATGGCAAACTTGTTTCTCGGGAAACTGGGCATTATACTCGATTGCAAATATGTGATGCGCGTCTTTCATGGTAGAAAACGTTCATGTTGTATCACACATATTATATTTAATTTAGTAAATATATGGGTATTCCAGATATTTTCAAATTTGGATGTTGGCTTAAGAAAAATACAGAACCGAATATTCAGCTCAGGAACATAACCAGACATTATACTTAAAAATAGATCCGCAAACACAAGAAAATCTTACGAGACACCTTTTAAAAATTGGATCCAATGGTGTAAATCCGTGAATATTGAGCAGACATTTCCAGCTTTAGATGTCCATGTAGCTTTGTATGTTCTTTGATACAAAACGGAAAGTCCGTATCAGTGATAGAGGAGGTGTATTATAGCATCAACTGGTTACACGACATGTCTGACACAAAAAAATCCGTGCGATTCTAAAATGGTATCATTTATGCTGGACGCGGCAAGAAAGGCATGCGGTGCCCCTGTACTGAAGTAAAAACATATAACTGCTGACATGATTGCTGTATCGACTTACATCAACAAATCTATATCATTTGAGATATTTAGTAATGTTCAGTCTGGAATTTGCGGGATTCTTGAAAATCGGTGAGTTAATAAATTCCCAATACAACCCGGGTTCGATCCACGGACCAGTAAGTATGTGAGATGGTACGGTGGTCGCCAGATCGGACAGGTGGGTTTTCTCCGGGTACTCTGGTTTCTTCCAACACGAATGACCGAGAGTGATTAATATAAGTTGTTAGAACTTGCTTCGAAATCATTGTAAAATAAATAAAGCTTAAACTTAATAAATTTAAAAATCACTGACATTGAATTTAAGGAAAGGTACAATAAGTTGAATAGTAGGTAGAGCAAAGCTTATCAGTGTAATGCTGGTCCATTTAACGTTTTGAAATTATACATGGATAAGGCTGAATGAAAGCTGTACTTTCAATGGGTTTAACTATAACAAAAATAATAAAGATTATAAGCTAAGAAAGACTGTACCGTGGCCTAGTGGTTAAGACGTCCGCCTACGGAGCGCGGGTCGAAGGTTCGAATATCGTCAGGGGTTCGTTCTGATATGGCCGGTTGGTGAGCCGCCAGCTATTTAAATAATGGTTACCGACCACAGTCTACCAGCCTGGTGCCTGGCATACAAGCATTGGATTCGGGAAGTACTGATGTTCATAAAAAGAGGTGTCTCATAAGTCAGAAATGGCTGGCCCTATAAATAGGGGTGACACTATAATGAACAAATACTTTACTTTACTTTACTCCACGGTTGTATATGGATGATAGCATCCATATAGTTTTCTGGATTAATCGGCAGATTGTATTTGTCTTTCCGCTATTAAGGTTGCCTTATTTCTAGTAATGCAGCATGCTCTTGAATGTATTCCCCTTTGGGTAGTAATAATTAATTAACTTTTCTTAATATCATATTTAATGTTTTATTAATCTATTAATTACATGACGTGCTCTTTGGTGTGCTTCGTTTTAATTAACTCGATGCAAATATAAAATATAGTTGACAATCGAGTGCCTGTATTCCTAATCTCGATCTACTTAAACGTTAACTGCAAATTATATTGAGGACCCTAATGACGATTTGTTCAGAACTAATTAGTTCACCCTCTATAAATAAAGAACTCTTATCTATACATTGGAATACCACTGGATTGTCGAATTCGTTCACGTTGTAATTATCCAACTGGCTTTGGGCATGTCGGTGGTTCTCCCCCGGTACCAGCCGGTGGTTCTCCCCCGGTACCAGCTCGTGCCGGAAATACTTCTCGAATGGGTACCTAGGATCTTCCTCCACCATTCGTGGATCGCCATATGACATACGCTGTTGGTGCGACTTTAAGCAAACAGAATATGTGTGTCTTACGAACTAACGATGATACGCTTGATTAAGGTCGCCACCGCAATACAGCATTTGGGCGACCGAATATTTCTAAGTAGGTTAGTCGTCTTCTAAGTAGGTTAATCCTCTACGGTGCTTATTGTTGATTCTAAGATGATTCTTCTTTTTTCTAAGCTGGTTCTTCTATGATGATTTCTTCTGTCTTCTACGATGATTCTTCTGTGGAGCTTACGAAGACATCCTCAGGTGGCTCCTTCTTTCCGTGCCAGGGTGACAAGGCCTGGTCTGTACGTGGTCCTTTGTTTATTTATCGTTGCCTATATGCGTGACGCCTCCTGAAGAGGTTAGTCATTTTAGATGTTTAGAGGATAGTGCAATGATACAGACAGAGACCCATTCAAGAGTCTAATCTGATTCTTTTACGTGTATGATGTAAAGCACCGACACGAGACCTCGATTTAAATTCTCATCTTAAAGACTGTTAATTTTATTATTGCTAGACGGGGAATCGAGCCTGCGATCCCTTGATTTAAGTTAAAATTTGATTTAAATTTTAAAAAATAAAGAAAGAGAAAAACAAACGACCTAGTTAAATATACCGTCATACTGTTGGGTATGTTAGAATATGCTTACACTGGCTCAAAGTTCATGATTTGTCAAATTAAATAATGGTAATAAATTAGGATATGGCTGCAAGGTACTGACGACCATCTAGCAAATAAATGATTAGCCCATAAGCTATTTATTGGCGACATAAACATAGTTTGGAGTTCTGGGGAGGATGAATTACCCGCACATGCTGTGTGACTACTTGGTTAATTGTGGCGCTCACAACACAAACCATGGTTTACTCCACTAGAAATAACAGAATTACAATTATTTCGATTCTAACACAACCAAATTATCTAAATTGAGCAAAGATAATTGGTGTTAAGATGCGTACAGTATTGCCAGATTAATATACATGTAGAATGTTGTTTAGAATGCATATACAAGTATTTTGTTTTATAGTAGTTTCATGAATTTAAAAACTGATTATCACGTAAGCAAGGTAATTAATTAAAATTACAAATAAAATGTGAAGTACGTCACGATATTGTACTATGACTTATTTACGTCACGTGATTTTCATTCATAAATAAGTTTTTCACAGGGTGGGGGCAATTCAACAGCCATAAAATAGATCGGCTGTAGCCGTTGTTTATTGCAGATTTAACAATTTAACAACAGTAGATTAGTTCTTTGTTTATAGGAACAAAATAAGTATCAAGTCCTGTTAGAATAGCATGAATGTAAGAAGGGAGACAGAAACTAATGTATTGTTTGTAATGTTGAATCTGGATATAACGATATTTAAAGCGACACTACATCAGTGACAACACACATTTCTACAGAATGTATTTTCCTATTATATGATATAATTTCCCTCCCAAATATTTGCCTCAGATACTGAGTATTTCAACTAATAAACAATCGTCGTACATGACATAACAAACTAATATAAACACCCATGCGTAATACAACTAGTGTATCCTGAATAACACGATTTATAGTACAGATTTACCGTTATATCTCACATTTGTGCCTATATATTTGTAGACTATTCGTAGTTAAATTATCTCTAAACGACATTATCTCTCGTTTAGTATTGACTCCGATGACAAACACTCGTCAATTCAGGAGCAAGGATGACCGTTATATGAGATCATACTTTCAATTCACAAAAACACTGTATATTGATTCAATGTTAAGTGTTCGAATGTATTCGGAAGAATTTGTAGTAGCAATGCATTTATACGTGAACAAATGCATTTTATTTGCTTTTTGCAATGCAATGTCGCTACCACCGCCTACCGTGGTCGAGTGGTTAAGGTCGCTGACTTGTATACCACTGTAACCTATCATCACTGATGGTCACGGGTTCGAGCCCCGCTCAGGCCGTGTCTCATTTATATGAAAAAGTTGGCAGTTTCTTACGGAGGTTGGTGCACCCAAGTACTGGTTAACCGCTGGAGCCTGCCCAGGAAAGGTGTTGTTAGGTAAACTGCCCGCCGGCGATATAGCCCAAAATGGTGCTGATGCAGGCGTAAAACCCGAATCATATAACATATCATACCTCTAACACGGTCAATATCTTGCACAAGTCGCACAGAGTCTGCCAATATGTATTCGTTCACGTTATATGTTCATTAATGCTATGCTTTTTTATTTATATCCCACATGTTAGCAGTGACAGCCACATATATGAGTGTCAAACGTGTTACATAACACACGATAGAATGCATGCATTAATGTTCACATATTATATAAAATAACTATGCATAGTTTATGCTACGTTACAATCTCGACTTAATGATGTGCCAAGCCATATTAATGATAGCTGTCATCCCTCATTCGTCCGCCTTCGTGGTCGAGTGGTTAATGTCGCTGACTTGTATACCACTGTAGCCTATCATCACTGATGGTCACGGGTTCGAGCCCTGCTCAGACCGTGTTTCATTTATATGAAAAAGTTGGCAGTTTCGTACGGAGTTTGGTGCACCCAAGTACTGGTTAACCACTGGAGCCTGCCCAGGAAACGTGTTGTTAGGTAATCTGCCCGCCGGCGATATAGCCCAAAATGGTGCTGATGCAGGCGTAAAACCCGAAATATAACATAACATAACTCATCCCTCATTACATATATACATCAAATTATATATGTGAGTCAAACATGTTACATAACACACGATGGAATGCATGCATTAATGTCACGTAGTATGTAAAATAACTATGCATAGTTTATGCTACGTTACAATCTCGACTTAAAGATGTGCCAAGCCATATTAATGATAGCTGTCATCCCTCATTACATATATACATCAAATTATAATACAGTTAGCTAACGCCGGCCCGACGGGCTTATAAGTCACCTTCATAACTGCAATGTCTAAAATACACGAGATCAAATGTCTGAGCGTAAAGCGATATAACACGAATCACCAAACCTGTGCATATTTCCGAGAAGTGTATCACAAAGTGTAGCCGGTTCAGTGATTGGGTGTGTCCCTACATACGAGGATTCCGCTACACCTGTGACACACTCCTCAGAATAAGCAGCATGTGTTGCATCATGTATTCGAATAAGCACAGTGTTGCATCATGTATTCGAATAAGCACAGTGTTGCATCATGTATTCGAATAAGCACAGTGTTGCATCATGTATTCGAATAAGCACAGTGTTGCATCATGTATTCGAATAAGCACAGTGTTGCATCATGTATTCGAATAAGCACAGTGTTGCATCATGTATTCGAAT
>CM026403.1:30686932-30732906 GCA_014843695.1 Archivesica marissinica
CACAGAGTCTGCCAATATGTATTCGTTCACGTTATATGTTCATTAATGCTATGCTTTTTTATTTATATCCCACATGTTAGCAGTGACAGCCACATATATGAGTGTCAAACGTGTTACATAACACACGATAGAATGCATGCATTAATGTTCACATATTATATAAAATAACTATGCATAGTTTATGCTACGTTACAATCTCGACTTAATGATGTGCCAAGCCATATTAATGATAGCTGTCATCCCTCATTCGTCCGCCTTCGTGGTCGAGTGGTTAATGTCGCTGACTTGTATACCACTGTAGCCTATCATCACTGATGGTCACGGGTTCGAGCCCTGCTCAGACCGTGTTTCATTTATATGAAAAAGTTGGCAGTTTCGTACGGAGTTTGGTGCACCCAAGTACTGGTTAACCACTGGAGCCTGCCCAGGAAACGTGTTGTTAGGTAATCTGCCCGCCGGCGATATAGCCCAAAATGGTGCTGATGCAGGCGTAAAACCCGAAATATAACATAACATAACTCATCCCTCATTACATATATACATCAAATTATATATGTGAGTCAAACATGTTACATAACACACGATGGAATGCATGCATTAATGTCACGTAGTATGTAAAATAACTATGCATAGTTTATGCTACGTTACAATCTCGACTTAAAGATGTGCCAAGCCATATTAATGATAGCTGTCATCCCTCATTACATATATACATCAAATTATAATACAGTTAGCTAACGCCGGCCCGACGGGCTTATAAGTCACCTTCATAACTGCAATGTCTAAAATACACGAGATCAAATGTCTGAGCGTAAAGCGATATAACACGAATCACCAAACCTGTGCATATTTCCGAGAAGTGTATCACAAAGTGTAGCCGGTTCAGTGATTGGGTGTGTCCCTACATACGAGGATTCCGCTACACCTGTGACACACTCCTCAGAATAAGCAGCATGTGTTGCATCATGTATTCGAATAAGCACAGTGTTGCATCATGTATTCGAATAAGCACAGTGTTGCATCATGTATTCGAATAAGCACAGTGTTGCATCATGTATTCGAATAAGCACAGTGTTGCATCATGTATTCGAATAAGCACAGTGTTGCATCATGTATTCGAATAAGCACAGTGTTGCATCATGTATTCGAATAAGCACAGTGTTGCATCATGTATTCGAATAAGCACGTGTTGCATCATGTATTCGAATAAGCACAGTGTTGCATCATGTATTCGAATAAGCACAGTGTTGCATCATGTATTCGAATAAGCACAGTGTTGCATCATGTATTCGAATAAGCACAGTGTTGCATCATGTATTCGAATAAGCACAGTGTTGCATCATGTATTCGAATAAGCACAGTGTTGCATCATGTATTCGAATACTAGAAGCACATTCTCACATCCAGATAAAACAAAATACATGACATGGATATATACGGACACCAAAACGAAACTGCAGTATGTATGATTATATGTCATTATCATCACCACCATCATCTCCATCGTCATCATCGTCATCATCGTCGTCATCATCGTCATCACCATCATCATCTCCATCACCATCATCATCTCCATCGTCATCATCATTACTAACAGCTTCCGGATCTGTATCCGGATCGCCTTCTTCCTGTACAAAGTTCGTCTCGTCATATTCAGGAAGAGTGATTTTCAATGGCTCATATTCGACTACAAGAACACAATAAGAACAATAATGCTGTTCAATTCGAGTGTAAGTAGTTAGTAAATTGACATGGTTCAATATCACCGTTATGTTAGCATTAGTTTGAACATATATATACAGCCTACATCCGTTAAATGATAGTGTGTGAAACGGGAATTTGATCCGACTTCGAGATAACCGGAGAATTAGACATAACCGACTTTAGTTTATACACATTTATTTTAGCTCGATTGCGAAACAAGTTATTTCAACTTATATAAATCACTCTCGAGACCTCATTCCTGATGGAATCCATCGCCACGAGGGAGAGAGAAGAGGCAACGTGGAATTTAAATGCCTTGCCTAAGGGCACAATCGTAACGGCTCCAGTGGGGCTCGAACTCCGGACCTTTCGCACCTGAAGCGAACGCGCATCCACTGTGCTATCACGACTTCCACGATTTTCCACCGACTTTGACATAACGGATGTAGACTGTAGATGTTAATGCCGGGTTGTTAGGATTCGATGCTATTATTATTGTTGAATTCAAGTCATATATATATTCAATTCAATATGTTTATTACATTACATATGACAACATATTTATAGCAAACAATACATCAACAAAGCACACTGGAAATGTATGGATACATTTTCAGAAGAGCGTATGCTGGTTGTAGATTCTTAACCCATTCAACACCAAGTAACTGACATGGACTGGTCCATGATATTTCTAGACCAATAAATTAATAACAAAATTACATTTGGATCAGTTCATTTATCAAAATGGGTAATTGTTTTCTAAAAATAGTTATATTACTTGAAAAAAGTGCAGATCCTGATGAGACGGCTCGTCACGAGCCGGCTAATCTGGATCTACACTTTTTTGTAAGCCAATTTAGGGTTAACTGATGTTGTTAATGTCTTGCTAAACGTTCGTAATATATAAATGTGCATAGGTTTCGAACACTCTCCTAATAGTCACGTAAGTAAGGTAATACACTTTTATTGTGTAGGCCAAGTGTGGTAGTAGATTTCAGATTCTTCCTTAGATCTCTAAATGTAGGTCATATAAGAAGAAAATGATATTCATTTTCGATCATTCTATAATAACAATATATACATATTCGTTCATTCAACAAAGCTGTCTTATCGTAGACCTACTAACGTATAGGCATATTCCTAGTATGCACCACCAATTTTAACACAACGTGTCAAAATATAGTTTATGCATAATTTTGTATTGCTATTATGAGAGAGAGATATTCGTTAGTTCGTAGAGCTGCATCTCGTGTGGCGTTCGTGGTCCATGGTAGAGCGTCGGATTTGGATTCGAAGGGTCCCGGGTTCGATACTCGGTCAGGCCACGTATGTAGTGTCGTTGAGCAAGGCACCTCACACACATTGCTTAGGACTGGTTAACCACTTAGGTCGGCTAAGCCTGCCCAGGAAAACATGTATAGGTCCCCGCAAGGTGTTTGACATTAATGGAACATACATGTACATACATATTAATGGCGGAATAGAAAATGAATTTTCGAAATAGTGTTCGGGTGGGCACCCGGAGTGTCTTTCCCAATCCGTAATGGCTGGAGAGTTGCCATTGTATGACCTAAGCTGTTGGTGCGACTTTAACCCCCAAAACAAACACACATTTAAAGCAATTATTTCATACTAAGACATTATTATACAAACCTTGGGGTGAAAATATTTCCGGCAGGCTGTTAAAATCCACATCAGTCACCAGTCCATGGACGATCCGCCACTTCATGATGTTGGATGTTTCTCTCGTTACAGAGTAAAAATATGTTCCGCATGCACTCCAGTACACTTCGTCTACCTTATAAAAACAAACATTACACATTATATTAGTAGTTTCAAGAAAACACATTCATATTACTTTTATTAGCATCGAGCAATATACATTATTTACCTTTATTTATTCACCAAGTGCAGTGGATTGGTTGATATATTGATGCATTGTATTAGATCCCAAGCCAGACGATCTACCCCCCACGCATTCATACAATTACGTGAAACATATAACACAATCAGTGGTGTATCACATTCTAAAATATATATGGTGATTTATCTTAATTTCAGATAATACAGCAAGCAAAATCATATTTAATCATCTGGAAATATAAGAAGCCATTTTAAAGTGATAGTTTTACAACTACAAACATGTTTAATAAAATAGCAAATTTCTGATTTCAAAAGCCTTAGACATATACACTTATTAAGTCTTCGTAAGTGAGCAATTCGATGAAGTTTGGAATAGTTGGTATTTTCCAATAGTACGACTTTACGACTTCCTTGCATAAAGTACCTTCTAATAAAAAGTGAAATTCATCTTCAAGTTTGTTACAGTATGTACATTTTCTTTCATTGCTAGGAATACTGTTACGTTTATGCCTCCGTTCTAATACTGTGTGGCTTGCGTAGTTGCTTGACCAAATATATTAAATAATATCACAGTATTAAACCATTCTATTCAAATAAACTGCAATCTTAATGTTAGGAAATACAGTAGCAGATATCTGGAATCTAATATACATCATTTCTAAGTGTCGCTGAAAATTACAACCAGGCATTATTATATCCTGGGTATACCGGTAACCGGTGACATAACTAATAACCTGTGTATTTGTGTTTCAAAAAGAGGCTGTGCACATAATTATCCGCTCTCAATTAAGCATACTATTATATATGTTATTGTATGCAATATCAGTTAGCAAGCAATACATCATAACCGAATCAAACTTTTATTTACACGGTAATACCAATAATTATTAACCGCTGGAGCCTGCCCAGGAAAGGTGTTGGTAGGTAAACTGCCCATCTCTCAAATGGACAACCTGTAGCGACGTTAAATAAACTTAAATAAAAAAGCCAACAAAAAAACCCCACCGTCTCCTCACGTATTACTTACGGCTTGGTCCTGAGAGAAAGAAGCGATCTGCGTGCATGATGTTTTGTCCCATATTCTAATACAATCTTCATCTGAAATCGTGAGGATATACGGGGCGTTGACGTTCACGTCAATCTGTACTGACGCTGAATGGCCTTCTAGTCTGTCGAGGAGTTTGCCTGGTCAGGTATTCAAACATACAGCATTATACATTATGTGGCAATGAATGCTACATACCATTACCTGGTTCGTATATTATGTTGGTATGATTATGATGTAGACATAATAGACGTTCTATTCAACAGTATTTAATCATTCCCTCAGGACTTTACTGTATATTGTCTGCACACACGCACACATAGTGTATACTGACTCCAACACGAACAAACTGTGCACTTGCCTTAGAGGTAACATTTATATCCTTTTAGAAAAATATATAGGCAAATGTGGACGTATACGCCCTTAAATACTAGAGATGTATGCCCATCATTAATTACAGACGGATCTGTAGTCCAGTGGTAACACGCTGGACTGGTAATACAGGGATTGCAGCTTCGACCCCCCCGTCTGACCCTAATAAAATTAACAGTCTTTCAGATGGGACGTTAACCGATGTCTCGTGTCGGTGTTTTACACCGTGCACGTAAAAGAACCAGAGGAGACTCTGGAATGGTCTATGTCTGTATCATTGCACTATCCTCCAAAATCTAAAATGACTAATATCTTCAGGAGACATCGCTCATATGGGCAACCGGTAGCGACGATAAATAAACGTAAATCACACACACCATTATTAATGATGGCTTCCTCACAAGCAATACGCAATATTTCGACACCCAGCGCCTGAAGTTATAAGATCTTTGTCAGATCTCAAACTCGAGCTCAAGATATTTAGTTTAAACGTTATTTATATTACAACGATTGCGAAGCAAGTTTTAACAACTTATATTAATCACTCTCGTTGGCACGGATGAAAGCGTATATGTGGTCATTCGTATGGTAGGAAACCGGAATACCCGGATAAACCCACCTGTCCGATCTGACTACCACCGTACCAATATAGTTGATTGGTTACTTCTGAGATTTATACTAAGCTGAACCAATCAGAAGATTGAAAGTGATTTTGAGATTGGAGAAACACCTCCTGGCCCCGAGGTTATAAAACAACTTTCCTCAAATCTCAAACTCAAATGATCTGATTGGTTGATTCTGAGTGTTACTGTCAGCTGAACCAATCACACGCTTGGAGCTGTGTTTTGAGATTGGAGAACAGTTTTATAACCTTCAGGCCAGGCCTTGTAGAATTCGAACTTACATCATTGCGAGGCACGTGATGTGTGTTTAAACGATGTCAAACACTCGTACACGAAGGTACGGCACATTTGGAGACATGGATGAGGAAATAATTTTAGAAAAGCATTTTTAATTTACCTGTTTTCCAGTCATATACCCTAGGAATGTTATCAAAGTTGGTTGTTATAATCCTATCGCTGTCTAATGTAAAGACGCCGTCCATGCTAGTCATATCATCAGATTTAGACAATTGGTACTTCTTCTCGCATTCAGCGTCATACATTCGAAACAATTCTTTTTCTGTGAAGAAAATGCTATCATATTTATAAACGGAAAAATGTATTTACAATTACCATGGATGCATAAGTTGGTACATATTGTTTTTTATTTTGGGTTTAAAGTGGCACCGAACAGCATATGTTATATGGCAAGTTTCAATATGTGCTTTGTTGAAGTACGAACCCCGTTCCAGCCCCGAGCTTTATTTCAGGCACGGGTGGGTATCTAAAGTGTTGCTAGAATTTGTAGCCTGACCAGTTTGCCTGTATTTAATTTGTCATGTTTTGTATTCACATGGATATGTAAAACGAATCGAGCAATAAAATATGATTGAACTAAAGGTACCTAAAGTAGAACTAGCGATATCCCGGAAGCAAGCACAGCTTCCACACAATATTCATGTTTAACGATGAAGCCCCCCCTCTAATTGGATTCGTACTTAGTTTAATCATATTTTATTGCATTCTATATATACAATGTACAATACAAAACAAATGAACAAACTTGTATAACTATCCATAATGCATGATTCGTGGCATTGTTTGCTCAAGGATTGTCATTATATGTTGAAGCAAATGGGTTGGGCCACAAGTTTTAACAACATTACAAGTTTTAACAACAAGTAATCTGAAGTCAAATACTTAACCACTAGACCACCACATTGGTTGAAATGTATGCATGTACATCGTTATTACTCCATTAACTTACACATTCCATAGATATATTATATTATATATATCTCCATTGAACAATCTGATAGGCACATATCTGATAAGCATGAAACTGATCAACGTGAATCTGATAATCATGAATCTGATAAGCATGAATCCGATCAGCATGAATCCGATCAGCATGCGTCTGATAAGCATGAATCTGATAAGCATGAAACTGATCAACGTGAATCTGATAATCATGAATCTGATAAGCATGAATCCGATCAGCATGAATCCGATCAGCATGCGTCTGATAAGCATGAATCCGATCAGCATGCGTCTGATAAGCATGAATCCGATCAGCATGCGTCTGATAAGCATGAATCCGATCAGCATGCGTCTGATAAGCATGAATCCGATCAGCATGCGTCTGATAAGCATGGATCTGATAAGCATGAATCTGATAAGCATGCGTCTGATAAGCATGTATCCGATCAGCATGAATCCGATAAGCATGCGTCTGATAAGTATGCGTCTGATAAGCATGAATCTGATAAGCATGAATCCGATAAGCATGAATCTGATAAGCGTGTATCCGATAAGCATGAATCCGATAAGCGTGTATTCGATAAGCATGTATCCGATAAGCATGACTCTGATCAGCGTGAATCTGATAAGCGTGGTCCTGATAAGTATGAATCAGATAAGCATGGTCCTGATAAGTATGAATCTGATAAGCATGGTCCTGATAAGCATGTATCCGATAAGCATGTATCCGATAAGCATGTATCCGATAAGCATGCGTCTGATAAGCATGTATCCGATAAGCATGTATCTTATCAGCGTGTATCCGATAAGCATGCATCTGATAAGCATGAATCTGATAAGCATGAATCTGATAAGCATGTATCCGATAAGCATGTATCTTATCAGCGTGAATCTGATAAGCATGAATCTGATAAGCATGAATCTGATAAGTATGAATCTGATAAGTATGAATCTGATAAGCATGAATCTGATAAGCATGAATCTGATAAGCGTGAATCTGATAAGTATGAATCTGATAAGCATGGTCCTGATAAGCATGGTCCTGATAAGCATGCGTCTGATAAACATGAATCTGATAAGCATGAATCTGATAAGTATGAATCTGATAAGCATGAATCTGATAAGCATGAATCTGATAAGCATGAATCTGATAAGCATGCGTCTGATAAGCATGAATCTGATAAGCATGAATCTGATAAGCATGCGTATATATGGGAACAATACTTTTATTCTTAGATGTTATTACGCTGTTAGTTCCATATCAGCATACGTATCGACCAGAAGTAACTTGACATCAAGTTACATATCAAGTTACCGAGGGTCGATTCCTAGACTGATATGAAACTAGCCATGTAATAACATCTGTATTACTTTGATATGAATTTCAACATTTAATCATCGAAATCATGCTCTCCGTAATCCATTTATCATGAATAAATCACAGTTACTGAATTAGATACAGGCACACGATTGAAATATTACCACAAAACTACAAACATCTGTTATCTGTCAAATTTGATACGCTACGGAAGTAAACTCAGGAACTAGTTATGATACGGTTTTTTTTCTGATTTGATACCAGCAAACGTAATATCAGACTGGAAAGACACAGCGTATCTATCTGGGTGGTAGACAGTATCGTGATAGGCAAACTACGGCAACAAATAGGTTAAAATTCATATCTAAGTAATAGTGATGAATATTAAGTGTTTGCCATAGACACGCGTAAGAGGAGCTAGTCTGACAAGACAAGCACTCCGTGTGATTACGGATAAAACAAAGGGCCATGACTCCATCAAATGTCAGCCAAGACGAACATAATGAAAGCATGCGCAACTAGACTGTAATAATGATAGTTATCCGCACTTATGTTCCAAATCCACTGATAACTGTGGGGAGGAATTAACATGGCAAGTATAATGGAAATACAAACGGTCACAACTCCATAATTTAAGTCACCCAAGCGGAACTTCCTGGCGACATGCGCAACAAGACCTCATAATGATACAAGTGTGAAAGGCTGGTCCAAATACAGGATCTAACATGGTGTGTGTTTGGATGGGCCACGAACGATAATTAGGTTGTATTCGAACAAAGGAAACACACTCGTATGCTCCTGTGTCTCTGACGGAGTGAACATACTTCCTTTGTTTTCGGACACACCAATATGTCCGCGTAAGATGGACCTCCCGAGACGGTGTGTCAGTTCTTAAACATTTAATAATAATAATAATAATAATAATAATAAAATGTGGTTAGGACGCACACCATTAACATCGCCATTGGTTTGTCGGTTATGCATCTTTGCGAAGGTATATCCCGTCCTTTAATCGTTATCGGAAAGTCTATCCACTTGTCTATCAGTTCTAGTCCAGGCCAAATACAAGTACGCATGGCGTCCATAACGTCAGCATATGTACTGCATAAGAACGGCATAGACGTTGGGGAGGCCGAAGGGATGCGATGTCAGCATCCACGGCGTTCTTGTAGTTCTTACAGCGTTGCTCCCGTAGGTATCCAAATTGTCAGTACGAGATCGTTCGAGTTAAGCGTCTGTCACACCATGACGTTCTTGTCAACGTTCTCTGAACTTTCTAATCGTTCAATTGTCGAGCATTCTAGGATGAGTTGAACATATATGGCGTGTGACAAATGTGTGACTAACGCAGGAGGAGCGTGCAACAGCGATCAAGTAAGACACCCCTGAAAACTATTAGCGTGTGCTGACGTACCAATGTCGCGCGACGAACGATTAGTCAACGTTAGACGAGCGTGTTGAGCGTGTAACTCACGTGTTAATAACGACAGAATAGCGTTTTGCTGGCGTGTGGGTTTTATGGTCGAAAAGGGTATAAACACGCTGGAAAATCATAGTGGATTCAGTTGTTCTTCTGAGATTGAACAGTAAACGTCATGCCGCCAAGAGGAAATAAAAGTGTGAGGAAGAAGAAATGCAAAGCGTCCTTCTCTACCAATGTCTTCGGACGAAGATCAACACCACGAGGAAGAGCCAATCCTAGGTGTGACACACCATGTGACATCCCCTGAAGACCATGAAGACCCCATTGAGGACGTTCCGACCATGGCAAAAAATGGGAAGAAGCAGAGGAAGGACTGCAGGATCCAGGACCGGGCGGTGGAGGATAGTATGGTGGTATTTTCCCGCGAAACGAACTGCTGTGGAACTCACAGAAGACAGAGTACAGGAACAAGGCGAAGAGGCAACGGATACTCGAGACCAAGGCCACATAGCTGGAGATCGGGGTGGACCACCTGATGACCTGGTTCAAGTCCCTCAGGGACAACATGTAGGTCACATAAGAAGAAAACGATATTCATTTTCGATCATTCTATAATAACAATATATACATATTCGTTCATTCAACAAAGCTGTCTTATCCACACTGCATGATCAACGTCATTTCCTTTTGGCAACTTCCACAAGGCAAACGATTAATAACAACCAAGTAACGCTAGGGTAATGAGTGACTAACGATAGTCGAACGCGCGCAACGTTCGGTGAACGTTAGTAAAACGTTCCACGAACGTTCTTCGGCGTTCTTGAGCGATTGAAATTAAATGTTGAAGAACGCTGGTCTCCATGAGAACATTTGTGCATGTTCAAAACTATTTTTCGGACCATCGTTCTCTGCCGATCACCGACGATTACCAGCGTTCACACAATGCTCTTCTGGCGCTATACCAGCGACCATGGACGATTACCAACGTGTCCTCAAACGGCATATAACGCTAAGTAGAACGTTATGGTGTGACGGCCTCTTAATGTTCAGTCTAAGATTAATACATCCTTATCTCTTTTTGGTCAGGAAGCGCTGCGTTTGTTTTGAATAGTTCAAATCAAATAAATTGGCAATCAATGAGGTTAGCTTACGAATGAGTCCTCAAGCCCTACTCTGCGCTAACACAGCGTTGTGTTCCATCTTTCTCTGTCGCGATACGAAAGTTATTCGAGGAATAGGTGTCGGAGTATATTTATTAATAGTCGCCTCCGCCGAGGCATGTGGGCGACTGGTTTCTCTAAGTAGTTTATTTCATATAAACAGATCTGGCAGTTAGACGTCTGGTCGTCTCTGTCGCTACAGAGTCAGGCCATATCTCCACCACTTCCATAAGACGACAATGCTGGAGCGTGCGTCCCTTGTCGCAAGGTCGATATCCAGACGATCCCAGAACCATACGCTGCTGCTCCGAGGTGTGCCACGACCGCGAAGTGCACGCCTTGGGGAGGTCGACCGGGGACTGAGTAGGTGTAACATACCCTTACAGCATATATAGTACAAATGTACAATAGTACGTACAACACAAACACAATGTTCAACCGGTTTTCGCGCAACTTATTAATTATACTGATATACAATTAATGCGATACAAATGCTACAATTTTCAATGAATACCATACATGTATGCGTATTACATACGGTTTTGCACATCCCAGACGACTGCATGATCAACGTCATTTCCTTTTGGAATGCCTGGCAACGTCCCGTCAATGCTGAACAGCAACCGTGTGCCGTCGTTGTTAACGAGCTTGTAGAAGCCGAAATAGTCACTGTATGCAGGCTCTTTAATGGAAATGAACACAATCCCTAAACACTAGCTAACAGTTTATATCCTATTTATTCCGCCAACAATGCACGTGCGATATCGTTATATTTGTACAAGTATTGTAGCACTGGCTTGATTGGAAATGTGGAGATTTTGTATAGTGATATCAATCTATTACTGAACTACTGAAACAGATACAAATGAGTTCTCTTCATACTTGTGAAAAGCACTTTATGATTGCTGTTAGCAAATTAAACGGAACAAAGAACTACTGTGAAAAAAATAACCGACTTTCTCTACGTATGGTTACAGGATTGACAAGTATACATACAATCGTTCTTGTACTACAAATCGACCAATTACAGCAGGAAATACAGATTCATCAATTCGAATTAGCCGTACGCCATAGGTTTTGGCAACTATAAATGGCGACATTTTCATTCCAAATGTAGAAGGATTGGCATTGTACATTGTACAAGATACGCTTTAAATATCGGTGCAATACTATCTGTACACGGTACACGCATATGCTGTAAGACTGTCTCAAATAGATGCACAATTGTTACAACCTGACAAGAAATGCATGCATCCAGTTTATTGTTGAGAAATATATACACGTGATACTGTACAGACTGAACAGTATAGAAGTAAAATATTTGCCATCTATACACTGTCATGCTATATTGTATATACTAACTTGTATCTACAGATGTACACAGTGAATCTAGTACCTTCAAGAGTTGCAGATAAGGAAACCCCACCGAGGGCGGAAGATGCGTGCACAGAACAAGGCTATGCACGCATCTTCAGCCGAGAAGAAAAACATATTCTTTTTTTTTATTTACTTCATAATTCTATTTTTTATGGGAATCAAGTGTGCAATAATTACATGAATATGAATATAATATTTTTAGCTTCTAACTACAAACTATTAACGGTTTCAGAATTCTGCTTTATCCAAATATGTACACTATCATAATCCTTGCTGCACAGTAGAAATAGTAACAGTAACAGTAACACATTGTTCAAAAGACATTTTATCTATTTACATACATGTTAATACACTACAGGAGAACATACTTATATTAGCCCAGGCTGTAGATGCAATCATTCGGATTTAACTATGCTATGAATCTATGTTTGAGCTCGCTTTGAGGCATTGCCTTATTCATATTAGTAGGCACGTGAACAACACATTAATGGTAGCGCTATGTCATTGATTGCGTCATCGATGACGTATCTCTATTATTATAATGCCGTAATTTCACCGATTTTACCGTTATCCAATGAAATGATATATATTTGGATGCGGAAATAAACGTAAACTACCGGATTTGTTCATGATATATATTTAGCATAAAGTAGTTCCCTTGTCTACTCAGTTAGACCGATTTATCTCACATCCCACAGCGGCGCGAAAAGCCTGTGAGAAAATAGTTTCCTGTTCCAACCAGACGAGAAATTAGGGACAATCGTGAATAATTAACGGACAACTTACTCGACGGAATCGTATAAAGAGGTTTCCTGTTCACCATATCGAACACAAGCAAAGGTCCCTCGTCGCTTTGAGCAAATGCCACAGTTCCGGTTGTGTTAATCTATTATAGAGAGATATTTAGAAGTTATTACGTGGCTAGTTTCCTATCAGCCTATAGGTTCCACCCGAGGTAACATGATATCAACCTGAGACCGAAGGTCATCTGGCTGATATCAAATTACCGTGGGTCGATACCTAGGCTGGTGATACTAGCAACGCAATGACGTCTTTATTAATTTGATATGTATTTGAACATTTAATAGTAAACTAACCAAGTAATAAAGTATTTAATACTTTGATATTAATTAGATACACGACACGAACACGATTGAAATATTACCACGAAACTACAAACATCTGCTACCTGAAGTAAACAAACTAGCACTGAGTGCGCACGCCTTATTTTCTCAGAAACTTGTTAAATACGGGCAAGAACCGTATCAAGCAAAAAAAATGATATAAAACCAGAAAACGTGATATCATTTAATAAAATATATTATATAAAGAACATAATCAACAAGTGTTACGTGTTTTGGTGTGTACAATACCGACGGCCCCCACAAGCAGCACCCATGTATAATATACCCAATAAACGAAGCACCGGTTGATTTATTCCTTATATATTTACATTTTCTGAGGGTTTAAATACTGTATGTGACCATACATGGTACACAAGTTGTGTAGTTGTGTACACAGACGTGTATTTACATCGTTTCGTTTCAATTAATTGCTAATGCATTGCGCAATCAAGGCGGCGCCCGCCTTCAGAAGTCTATTAATTTTAGTATTTTATTGCAAATCATTAGTAAAAGTGACATACAAAAAGATACATAGTATGAAAATGCAAATGGATTGAGACACACGTTTTAACAAAGTTAAATAAGGACCCACACAAGAACATTTGTCATTCTGTTTCATAAATTAATACTCGCATAAATTAAGATGTCCATCCATTTGTTCCGTCCATGTATCTAATACAGATATACACTCATTCTCAAATCAATTGTGATTTACTCAAATTGAAACATCAATAAATAATTAAATAAATGCGTTTGAAAACTATTTATTGTAGACGGAGAATGTAGTACAGAGATTACAAATTATGCCATACATTGGTTAGCACATTACAATTTGGATGGCCGAGTAACAACTATGGTCATATTGTAGGCTACATAATTATGCTGTTGTTGAATTATTGAAATGCACAATACCAATCATGGTCTGACCAAAATTCCCCACGCGATATTGACTGCCATTGGGATACCTTTGTTGTGACAATCGTATGGCCATAGAAAAATCCTAATTCATTTGAGAATGATTGATATAGTCAAAGAAACACCAGAGTTTGCAAACATACCACAAATGAATCAATTTTCTGTGTCTGTCCAGCTTTCAGAATATATGCAACCTTTCCAGTACTGATGTTATATACCTTCAGATTCCTCGCACCCGTTGTTAGACAAACAAGCTCTAAAATCCAAAGAACAATAATAGTTGTACTACAAGTGTATACATACCGTTGCGGTGACAATGTGTGTGTGTTTTACGTTTATTTATCGTCGACCGGTTGCCCATATGAGCGGCGCCTCCTGAAGAGATGTCATTTTAGAATTTGGAGGATAGTGAAATGATACAGACAGAGAACCATTCCAGAGTCTCATCTGGTTCTTTTACGTGCACGGTGTAAGGCACCGACACGAGACATCGGTTTAAATGAAAGAGTGTTAATTATATTAGGGTCAGACGGGGAATCGAACCTGCGATCCCTGGATTACCAGTCCATATTGTTACCAATGGACTACCGATCCATCTGGTTTTCAATTATTGTCCCATATGAAAGACTGTTAATTTTATTAGGGTCACCATTAACCACCGAACTACAGATCCGTCTATGAAACAATCCGTGTCCGTTCTTCATGAACTTTAACTCATTAGAAAGTATTTCTTAGAATTGACAAAAAACAAACCTAATAATAGGCAAGCAATACAGACGGATCTGTAGTCCAGTGGTTAACACGCTGGACTGGTAATCCAGGGATCGCAGGTTCGATCTCCCGTCTGACCCTAATAAAAATTAACAGTCTTTCAGATGGGACGTTAAGCCGAGGTCTCGTGTGGGTGCTTTAAACCGTGCACGTAAAATAACCAGAGGAGACTCTGCAATGGGTCTCTTTCTGTAGCACTATCCTCCAAAATCTAAAATGACTAATCTCTTCAGGAGGCGTCGCTCATATGGGCAACCGGTAGCGACAATAAATAAACGTAAAACACACAGGCAAGCAACTTTCATTCGCGACCTTCCGGTATCGGTACTCAGCCGCAACTCAACCATCTCTGCTGTTTTTCTGACTTTGACATTTTCTGTGCAGCTTCCGTGATATTTAACTAAATAACAATTGCTTTATTATACCTTCAGTTTTCGTCACCGCCAATAGTCATTGCGGCGGCGCCTATAGTCATTGCGGCGGCGCCTACAAAGGCCCTGGTACTTTTATATGCCAGGTGGATATTACTGATTAATGACATCTCGTTTTATAGCCCCATCCAGAATTCAGCTAAAGCATAAACTTTATTTTACAATGATAGCGAAACAAGCTTTAACAACTTATATTAATCACTCTCGTTGGCACGGAAGAAAGCGTATAATTATATGGTCGTTCGTTTGGACGGAAACCGGAGTAGACGCTGAAAACACACCTGTACTATTTGGCGACAACCATATCACGTACTGCCCTGTCCGATGATCGAACACGGGTTGCATTGATGAGAAGCTATCAATTGTCGAATTTATAATTACCGAACATTGAAAATAGTTCGCCACTGCAGAACTGCAGTCGGACGATCTGTATTGACCAAGGAAAAGCGTTGCTTTACAAGCTGTTGAAATGATTCAATAACATATTCCTGCATCTCACATTATACTAAAAGGGGGTGCTCACGATTCGATTTGGTGAGTAGATAATCTGATTGATATTTTGGTGTGAATCCTTGCAAAATCATGTCTACAGCCATGCTGTCCAGGTTAAACACGTGCAGTTTCCGGTTCATGCGCAAAACAATGCGCGTGGCATCCAATTGGCTTACTTTGACGTCTTCTTTGCCGAGGTCAGACTGAAAAAATAATATTAATAAATAGCTTACGTTATTGCTAAATAAAATGCGTCTATGATTGTGAAATATGCATAATGTAAGGTCAAAGGTTTTATTGGCATAAACAAATACTTGTATATCGTCAATAAACATAGTTGACTGTTATAAACGAACAATACATAAATGCATGATATGATATGAATAAGATATGAATATAAATGGCAATAGCATGTAAGAATCAAACATACATTATCTATATTTATAGCAATAAAGCAAATTTTTATAATGTTATAAGATATGCATCAACTTTACTAAATTAGTATCGTTTCTTTTATATGCGTCACTGTCACTATTTGGCCAGGAACAGTAATATCGATGTAAATGTTGAGTTCTGAAATCTTTATAATACTGACAAACTAATCAGACATGATACTTTGATTCTGTATATAATATTTGATTCTGGTATCATATTCACAAGTTCTGATAGTGTAGCTTTGTCTATAGTCGCCACCGCCGTGGCATGTGGCGACTGGTTTCTCTAGGACGTTTATGTTGTCTATAGTGGCCACCGCCGTGGCATGTGGGCGACTGGTTTCTCTAGGACGTTTATGTTGTCTATAGTCGCCTCTACCGGGGCACGTGGGTGACTGGTGTATCTATGATGTTTATGTTGCTACGTGGCTTCTGTCGTGTATCGGTGTTCCTTTCTTTCGAAAACGATCTCTGTTAGGGCCACATCCTCCACATTTGTCATCTCGCAGTAGCAGAAACCGGCACAGATATCCACTTCAAGCGTCTTCGTAACGTCAATGCATCACCGGGCTGTTCCCTCGTGTCATAGCTACACGAGGATCCGAATCTGTGTGGACAAGAGACGAAGTCTTGAATAAGCTGCTACTGCCGACGTGCACGTTGTAGCGGTATACATGGTATTCACAGGTGAGCCTTACTGACAATGAGTTGTGGGAACAAGAAACGTAAATCCAAGTCCACTGTGCATACGAAGTGTGCGGCGTATAGAATTATTAGAACGAACATACAATTATCGTCGCTTTTAACCGTCGTGGAATATAATATAAACAAGTTTAACATTACCATTATAAATACCATGCCATACTTATAATGACTAAATGACTTATTGTTAATGAAATCACCGTGACTTATAGACAATGTTATTGTTAACGATTTAATATGCAGGTGACATATAGAACCATTGGGTCGGCTGCTATGTTTATTTATTATATATATGAATAGTAACTATACTTACACCTTAAAAATCATGCACTTTTATATTGAGCGTTACTTTTTCGGTACAAATTTTAGAATTATGGATATTACTATCATGAGTGAAGAAAATAATCCTTCACACATTGCACAAATTTACCCAATACTTAAGCGTGTATACGGCGAAATGTGTCTATATTTTGTTCTAAATGGATATAAATGTGACCTCTAGGGCAAGTGCGCAGTTTCGTTTTGGTGTCAGTATAATTATGTTAATGTCACTATAATAAAACATTTGCGTGCTTTGCTTACTTACTTACTTACTTACTTACAGGCGACACTATCTAAAGATCTAAACTGGTGTAACACTATTAATAACATCATATCGAAAGCAAATAATTTACTTCGATTTAGCAAAGGAACTATTTTAAATAGTGTGTTTTATCGTCGCTACCGGTTGCCCATATGAGCGACGCCTCCTGAAGAGATTAGTCATTTTAGATTGTTGGAGGATAGTGCAATGATACAGACAGAGATCCATTCCAGGGTCTCCTCTGGTTCTTTTACGTGCACGGTGTAAAGCACCGACACGAGACCTCGGTTTAACGTCCCATCTGAAAGACTTAATTTTATTAGGCTCAGACGGGGGATCGAACCTGCGATCCCTGGATTAACTATTATAAAGACCAGGCACCGAGGTTATAAATATTGTCTCAGATCTCAAACTCAATCGCAATAAACCTGATTGGTTGAGTCTGACTTTTACACTCAGCTGAACCAATTTGAGCTTGAGATTGGAGAAGTTTTATAACCTTGGGTCCAGTACTGACCGATAAAGCATGTAGCACGTATATCCGCCTCAACTAGAGTAGCGTTGGTTGTTTTTGTTTGTTTGGGGGGGGGGTATAGTCACACCAACAGGTTAGGTTATATGGCGACTCTCCAACTCGACAAAGGAGGCCCCTCCGAGAGTAGTGTCATGTGCACACACGCACGAGTCCCTCACATTTAATTGAAGTAGATAACTTACATAACTGAACGAATATCTGGACAATAATGCAGAAATAGTTGTAGTTTAGTGTAAGTACATGAAGCAAAGAATATATGAGATTTGTGATCCTTTTCGAATTTTTATATGATAAACGGGTGGCCAGCTCTGTCGAATTATTTGATAAATATGATACAGCTGTTTAAATTGCACTTTTATTCTATTGATGAATTTTCAAATGTTGTCTTGTCTATACAAATGCGTATATATGTTGTGTGTATACGCAGACATAATCGTATGCAAATAAACAGTTCATCCTAGCTAGATGTATACATCAGATCTCAAGGTTATGAAACCTTTCTCCAATCTCAAGCTCAAGTTTCTAATGTTTCAGCTGACAGTAAAACTCGGAATCAACCAATCAAATCACTTGAACTTGAGTTTGAGATCTGAGAAACGATTTATAACCTTGGGCACTGGTCTGATATTATACAGTGGTACCGCATGTGCGCGCGACTACGATGTGTGTACGGCATGCGAGTGCTACTCTGACGTGCATCGCATGTGAGAGTCAATATTATAATTGTAAGGGAGGTTATGTTATTTGTTAGCGATCACAAGCTATAGGATCGGTGTAGCATACGTGCATATCGTGTTATATACAACATTATACGTACAAATGATGTTCATGATGAAATGATTATCGACACTCATAGTAACCATGGCAGTCATTCGCAGTTTGCAAATAATGCAAATAACGTAATTCATATTACTTAGATTGGTCTAAATATGTTAATATCCAATAAACAAGTATATATAAATATGTATATATACAATACCGTATAAAAGGCAGATATGTGTCCTTGTCAGAACATAGAATTCCGAGTTATTTGTACGACAGTCACAACCAAAATATTGTATAAAACAAATTATTTTACATATTTACTTTGAACTTTTCGTACATAGAAATGGAGTTCATATCAGATATATCCAACAACTCTACAGTCGGAGATGCAGTTCATTTCAATTCTTCTAATTCAACATCAGTAAATGTGGTAGTAGATTCTGGAACAATACGCTACGGTCGGTATGAATTCATTACAATACACCCCGAACTAGCAATACCGGCTGTGGTAGTTCTGTGTGTAGCATCGTTCGTCGGCATATTTGGAAACATAATGACATTGTTGGTAATTGCGAATAAGAGAAACATGAAAAATGTGGAGAGCATTTTTATGGTAAATTTAGTGATATCTGATTTCTACATTATTGTAGTGGCGGATCCTATGAGCATAATTGGTAAGTAAACGATATTTGTTATACCACACGTGACTAGCCCATACAATAATTTACCATACCAGACCATGGCAATGTCTCACCTCTGAATAGCTTCATTCGGAACAAAATCATGCTACTCGGACTTTATCGTTTAATTTCTATGTGATTTTATTTGTTAAGCCGCCATCTTGTTTTCATGTAGTCTCGAATACTGTTTTGTTGAAAAATTGTTCGGCAAAACAGAAAAGTGTAAATAGACTATCCGATAATTATTCTATCAGTCAAAATAGTCCGCACACTCGTTCCTTAAGTAATGAAGGGTACAGTAGTTGTTATTGTTAAAGATACATAAATAAGTGAACTATTCCACTTCATCAGTCGCCATTTTATGTGTGTTTTACGTTTATATATCGTCACTACCGGTTGCCAATATGAGAGACGCCTCATGAAGAAATTAGTCATTTTTAGATTTTGAACGATAGTGCAATGATACATAGAGAGACATAGTTCAAAGTATCCTCTTATCTTTTACGTGCACGGTGTAGACTACGTCGCCTTTATCGATTCCATACAGTTATAATGCAATGCAATATGAAATCCAGGCATGTCCTGTGTTGCAATATCAGATCAGTTTATTGCCCCATAGTCCACATTAGCTTAAAGGTCCATGATGTGCTTACCACGAATGTGCTGTGCTCTGAGAATTAGTATGAATTTTAGAAATCATTGCTGAAGTATTCTGAATATTAATATATTATTGCAAAATCATCTTTAATCACGAGTTTCATCCATCGCGATTTTAAAAACGTGATTGTGCAATGATATATTAATATTCAGAATTTAAGCATTTTAAGTAAAACAATTTGCAGATGAACGGTTTTCTGTCTAAATTATATTTACAAAATACCTGCCTGCTTTATGGATATTGATCAAGAAAGTCAGCAATAGCTCGTAAATTGTCGATTACTAGTACCTACACACACAATGGTAAGCATACCTATGAATTGGTGTTTTATTTATATTAAAAAGACATCCATAAAGACACTTAAAGACATCTCGCAATACAGTTAGATAGCTACCTCAAATGGACGATTTCCACACCCCACGTGGGGTTCGAACCAAAAGTGGTATATACCAAGTGATTTGAAGCTAAACACCATACCCACTCGACCGTGGAAGTCCCTTGATGGAAAATACTAATGTATATAAGTAAAACCGTGCTACCTAATAATAAAGTTGAAAAATTGCTCGGTAAAACAGAAAAATGTAACAAAAATATAAACATATATTAAAAGTATCACATATAATTTTATTATAGCAAAGATTGAGGGAGAAGAATTTTTTGAACAGATTCCGGGGTTGTGCCAAACGGTCGCTAGTTTCTGCACTGTTTCTTGCGTTGCTTCATTGATGACGATTGGCCTTCTGAGTATCAACAGATACATTTATATCTGCGCACATGACAAATATGAATGCATATTTACAAAATGGAACAGCATATGTATGTGTATATCTCTGTACTTTGTCGGAGGCGCGCTTGTGTTGCTCAACATGGTGGGAATAGGAGATCATGGATTTGACGGGAAGAGTGTTGAATGCATCTGGGACCGCATGGCAACGTATCCATACACGGTTGCCTTCTCGATAACATTGGTGTGGATACCCGCAATTGTTATTGGTGCCTGCTACTTGAAAATATATTTATTTGTAAGAGATCATGGGAAGAGAATGCGGGAGATTAACTGTACCACAAAATCTAAAAGCTTTCAATTAGCAAAGACGTTATTCATCATATACGTAGTTTTTATTACGTGCTGGGCGCCATACGCGATCTTAATTGTGATCGATGCAAATAACACATTCTCAAAGGAAGTCCACCTATACATTACCATCTTTGCCCACTTGCATCCTTCGCTGAACTGGCTAATCTATTACCTAACCAACAAGAAATTTGCCGACGGATACAAACAATTGTTTAGTAAATGCAAGTTATGTCGGCCAGAAGTTGCTGGCCCATTTTCGGGAATAAGCATGCAATCGGACGTTTCCAGACAAAGCGGGCATATGTAATGGACTGTATCGGACTACCGTGTGCATTTAGAAACAATCCTACTATAACGGTGTGTAATGTGTTGTTGGTGGTCGGCCTAGTCACATTGTAAGATTGTTGGGTATATCAACAAAGACCATGTATCCTGTGGATTTATATAGCACGCAGCCGGAGCAAAGGGTGTATTGAAACAACTTCTAGTCGCACAGGACAGGTTTTCTCCGCAACAAGTCAGGAAATTGGACGATAATCCACAGATAACCTTTATGAGATCATGGCTAGGTTGGGGCAGGGTGACGTGACAAATGCACCATAGAACGTTGGCTTTGCTGACCAAAAGACTACATTAAAGTTTGTTTATTACATAAGCTAGTGAGACAACTAAAAGAAATAAACAATAGTGGTTCACATCAGATGGATCCGCCTGACACCTACTGGTACATACATGACTAAAATAAAGAGTTAATGCAGAATTTCAATTTCGGCCTCCTAGTTAGAGGTCATGCTTTGGGAAGCAGATTGGAAGCACACTCACTCTAAGTCTGTGTTCCTGTGATATAAAATAGCAAGACCAAAACTGACTTTACCAGTATCCTAAATTTCACGTAATGCTCTTTTATGATGTCGTATACTCCAATGATTCTGTCTGTCCCACCCTTTACCTCAGTTCCATGTACAACAACATACCTGGAGGTCGGCAGAGGGAATATGGCACTGAAAAAACATGTAATTATTGAGTCCATGTATTAGTATACACCTGTTATTTATGATTGCTAATTCCTGTGCTTAGTTTATATGTTTATTAACATAAGTGTCATTTATGATTGCTATTCTCTGTTGTTGTATTAAAGTTGCGCCGAATGTATAGGTCACATGTCGACTATCAATTACATTGTACACCATTATACGTGTATATTGCATTGTGTAACTGTATAATTACTGTGTAGATAGATAGATAAATGTTTATTTACGTCTCATTGTTGTACAAGCATACACAACATATTTAAACAGTAATATTAAAACAATGTACAAAACCACTCATGTTTGAGTTATAAGAGACAAACTAAGATATAATATAACAGCATCTTAAAACTTACTTTAAATTCAATTTATAAATACAGATTTATAAAACAGTAAAACTATACATCCCAGGTTAAAATGTTGCATTTACATATATGTATACAAAAGTTAAATCGTAATAGTATTATAAAGCTGTTTGATTTCTATATACATGATTCAGGTTTTATATAAAATATTACGTCTTTCCATTAAAATTATATTGCAGGTTTTGGCACATAATTTAGCAATATCTTTATCAGACATTAAATAAGCAAACTGTTCAGAGAAACTAAGCGTGTTGAATGATGTATTAATAGACTGCGCATGTGCATTAATGCTATAGTGTTTAGACCTTTAAGATGGCCCTAAGGAAGATTAGGTCAGAACTAATTAGGTCACCCTCTATGAATAAAGAAATCTATATATCTCTATCTATCCAGCTTCCATCGTGGAGGAAGAGCCTGGTTGCCGTTATAAGCAGTATTTCTGGCACGGACTAGAACCATGACTAGAACCACGACCTTCCGCAAAGAAGCTGGATAACTTCTTCAGATGAAATAACCCAAAGCCCGCAATGGGATTCGAACTTAATTGACTTCGTGGAAGTCGTGATCGCGCGTGAAAGTTATGTATGATTTATAATTTAATGAAAGTTGTTGCTATATGTAGTAGTATGCTTAATGTAATTATTTATGATAGGTCGTAGAATAAGTGTCATTACTGATCTATCGAGTTAAAGTAAATTTGTATAAACTAAGTATAGTGTTGTAAAGATTTTTAACTTTTATATATATAACTATTTGTCAGTTGTTTTAGTATGATATTGTCAATGTTGTGCGTAGTGGTTCTCACCTTTACATCGAAATTAAATGTTATGATCGATGAGGACAGAGTGGCGTCCATGGTCCAGTTGTAAAGCGTCAGATTTGCAATGGGCGGGTTGTTTTAGTCATCGATGATGATGATTCCGTTTATTTACCCTCGCCGCCGGTAAACCATATGGGCGAGCAAACGTGCTTTTGCACCGTCGATATTATTTGTTTTAGTCATCATTAATAGAGAGCATTGTCCGAGGTTATAAAACTTTGCTCAGATCTCAAACTCAGATTCTGAGTTTTATTGTCAGCTGAACCAATCAGAAGCTTGAGACTACGTTTGAGATTTGAGAAAGTAACCCCCAGGCCATGTCGTTAATAACTGTATGGATGCAATAATCAACTTAGTGTGAATCACAACTTAATCTTAGTGTGAATTATTCCTGTGATTGAGTTTGTCGTTGATCGATATATGTAAAGGAAAATAAATGATTTGTATATATTATTACCGTTCCTACATAGTGTTTGTTATTTATTCTAACATACAGTTTAGAAGATAAGTAACACATGATACATTTGAATGCAATAATGTAACATGTCTTGGGTGCCTGTAATCGTTTAAATTGACGCTTGTTAGCTAGATCGAAACGGAACAATCATATTTATACGAGAATTTGTGCTAGACACATACGAGCAATGTTATTTGATTGTTCACTTTGTGCAAGCTACAGATCTATACGAGCAGTACTATTTGAATGTTCACTTTGTGCAAGTTACAGAATCGTTACTTAAAATAGTATCATATTCCAGAAGAATGACTTACGAAATATACCCCATACGTAATAAACCGTTGTTATCCCGTAGACCAGTTGCATCTGTACATGACAGCATCTGTTTCCGCTTGGTTCTGTCCCAAATCCGAAGAGTGCCGTCTTGAGATATTGTAATTACTATTTTCATGTCTTTGGTATTGGCACCAATCAAATATGTTTTGTGTTCAATGACATCTATTTCCTGGGAATGGATATAGTTATATTTGTTTCATAACTCTTTTAAATGAGCATATACTATTCTTATAGTTTCATTTAATTTAATAATACGATAAACATGAAACAAAGCAGATAGTTCGAACATAATTAAAAATAATGATATATTGCAATTGCACCAGCAAGAAATAAAGCGCGTACCAGCAAAGTAGTGTTGTCGATGATGCGAAGATTGTTTCCGTCATGAAGAAACAAATGCTGTCCATCAGGAGTGAAGTTTAGGCTTCTGAACGACTTGTCGTCATCAGCTGAATATCAGATATTCATGATCTGTTTTAAATGTTATATTCCTCCACGACATATTTGTAAAACAGTGTGTGTCCTTTTGTGGTGGTATTTAGCTCGCTTCTCACCAATGCAACCCGGGTTCAATCCAAAGTATCGAAGTATGTGAGATGATATTGTGGTCGCCAGATTGGACAGGTGGTTTTTCTCCGGGTACTCCGGTTTCCTCCCACACGAATGACCACATATACGCTTTCGTCCGCGCCAACGAGAGTGATTAATATAAGTTGTTAGTACTTTCTTCGCAATCGTTGTAAAATAAATAAAGTTTATACTTTAAAAGATCTTGAGATAACACAAAATAGTGCACACATTTATGACTACATTGAGGGTTACTGACCATGCTTTGCCATTGCGGGCCCATGTCTTTGTACTCGCAACGTCCCCATATGGTGAATAATGGGGTGTAATTATTTCCAATCAGGCTGAATGATTTAATATGTATGAGGTAGACACAAAATAGTGCGCCTATTTCTAACATTTAGCATGTGAATTGTCGTTGTATGTACGGACCTGTGTATTGCAACTGAATACCGTGAACCTTTGGATGAAGTTATGTCAAAACAGACCTAGCGATTACAAATCTGGAACCGATACATGATGTCAATGAGAGACCGTGATACACCTATTCATGACAGTTGACGTCAACGTGTAACATTAACTATGTAGGCACGGTGCTATACGTTCTATGTACAATCAACGTAAATAAAACTAAATTGTTCATCGAATATCGGACACAAGAGCCCAGTTTGAAAGCTAGATTACAACTAGAAATATGCTCAAAAAGGTATCAAATAGATTACAGAAAGAGTTTTGGAGAAAGTTGAATTTTGTTTTTCGATTGCATTAATGTCGTTTGGCATTTTCCGGTTATACATGATCCATTATAAATCCGGAAACATCAGATCCTACAATAGAACAAACTCCAAGGAATGACAATTTAACAATACAAATGACAGTCGAGTGGAGGGTTGTGGTTCTGACGCAGCGGGTAGTTTGATCAGATTTGTAATAACCAGGCGATTTCAGCAAGGCGTTGCCAATTTGATTCAATGCTCTTGTTAATATTATTACAAATAACAAACCTTGTATAGTCCGTAATCTAGTACCAATAAAGTCCGCAAATATAACTTCACTAGTGAACAGTGTTGTATAAGCTACGTAAGTCTCGTCAGGATGTATGGCTATAGCTTCAACTTCATGCCCATCATAATCACCATCCTCCAATAAGACTTTTTCAAACCCTCTGAACTTCTTGTTGAATGTCATTTTATGGAGGTCAAGGACGGTGATGTAATATTGATTGTCGTCACAAACAGCCACGTAGTTTTCGGTACCTGTGATGTTTAACAGAATATGGTTTGTTTGTTTTGGAGAATAAAGTCGCTGCAACAGCTTAGGGCATATGTAGACTCTCTGTGTGCCCATTTAAGCAATAAATCAGTCATGGACATGCGCACTGGTAGAACTACCGACCTTCCACAAGCAATCTAGAACGAATTTTACACCACAGTGGCATTCGAACATACCGCGAAAACGGAAAGTGATTTGAAATCAACCACAGTAATCACTTATCGATGTATATCTACAATCACATTAACATATTTATAATATTCAACATATTCATTTTTAAATTACACAAAGTAATGTTATTCATAAAAGAGGCTATTGGATTAAAACAGTATCTGGCCCAGGTCAGTTGAAAAAATATGCGTGATCCTGTCAATGAAAGACAGATACACATGGGCAGAGATAGCAACAGAAAAGGAAAATACAATTTTAGATAAACGTATAACATAACAATCTTTCCCAACCATATGGTATGCTCATTGGTCCAAATTTCATTTTATTTGGCTGCGTCACAGTTTGTATTAGTTGTCCATCCGTTGTCAGATCGAACACAAGGCATGTCTGCCTGCTAAATGCCAACAGCAACCCATTGTTCTTGCCAGCGACGCATATACTGGTATGTTCAGTTTTAGATAGAAGTGTGACGAGAAAGCACGTTTTGCCTGAAGAGAAAATAAATATGATCAAGAAACAGGTATACAATCTCCTACCTTACCCACATCAAGCACTAACATTTTGTTTAGACATGCGTTAGCTTAAACAGTTGTTCGTTTATTTTTTGGAGTTCAGTGTCGCAACGACAGCCTAGGTCATATGCCGACTTTCCAGAAAATATTTGTGAAGTAAGATATCAGGTGCCCTTTTGAGCAGTATTTCAAACACGCCTGGGGAGCGCACGGACCTTCTGCGCGTTATCTAGATAACTTCCCCAGGGCCACGACCGTACATATGGTACAAAGGAGACAATGATAAAACAGAGAACACAAATTAAGAGGCCCTCTCCTACTTAAATGGTATTCAGTAACGGACCAATGTCTCTCATTCTAATTCGACATGCTGACTTTAATTGTAACGGAACACAATATACTCCTAGTGGGATTCAAATCTACAGCGATGAGTGGCAAGTGATTGGAAGTCAACGGCCTTTACAACTCAGCCTCGGAGACCCTTTATTGTATTCGTGTAATGTGATGGTAGTATACATCATATGTACCTGTCTCAACCTCCTCGATGATCACCTGTTTATCATGTTCACAAGCTATCCAACGGTCGTTGTTACAGAACACAGCCTTTGTACACTGTCCCTTGCCGGTAATATTTCGCTTCAGCTGCGCCTTTTTGATGTCCCACAGACTGACCTCCTTCTCCTCCTGACACACTGCGAGTACAATTATAGTAAGGTTCGAACGTGGTCAGAGATTCGTTCTGATATGGCCGGTTGTTGAGTCGCCAGCTAGTTAGATAATAGTTACTCATTGCCTACAAGCCTGGCGCCTGGCATACAAGCATAGGATTCGGGAAGTACTGATGTTCATAAAAAAGGTGTCTCATAAGTTAGAAATGATTGGCCCTTTAAATAGGGGTGACACTATAATCAACAAACACTTTACTTTTATAGTAATTCAACATTTGAAGCCAGAAAATTAATGGAACATACAAATACACTGAACCAAATTTCTAAACGGCCAATATATAAAATGCGATTTCAAGAGAATGGTTATATGTATAAATTCTAAAATTTGCAACGGAGTTCTATACGCTATAATAAATCGATATCTAAAAAGAAAACACGTTTCTGGTGCCAGATTTGATCAAGCGGAAAGGAGAGACCGATTTGTATAAATCGGCACGAGGGCCACGTGCATAGCATGGTGAGTGTCCATTTTATATGTAGTATAATCCCTGTTTAGTACAGAATATAAAACACACAAAACATGGCGAGAATGAGCATTGAAGAACGCGGGCGAGCTGTTGGCATGCTGGATGCTGGTACTTCAATTAGGCAGGTAGGTACAAATTTGCGATGAAATTAACCAGTTGACCTCAATGTTGTCAAAAATCATCAAATGTTATATTCTTATACAGCCATTTTGAAAGTCCGATAACCAGCAATCTCACTCTAGGAACTTCGGAGTTATGGCCCTTTTATTATCATTTCAGGATGCTCGATATTTCAATAGACAGCATTCCACCATTCAGCAGCTATGGGCGAAGCTTAGACGTACCGGAAGTGTAGCCGACATCCGACGACGCCCTAAAGGGAGGGCAACCACACGCAGACAGGACCGGTACATTATTGTGTCCCACTTACGGGACCGCTTCACCCCAGCTACCAGAACGGCAAGGGTCACTATTAGCACACATAACCGCCACATCCATGCACAAACTGTACGTAATCGTCTCAGAGCCGTCGGATTACGAGCCCGACGACCACGAAAGGGTCCAATTCTAACCAGAGACCATAGACGGGCACGGTTAGCATGGGCTAGACGGCATTTCAGGTTTACGAGAGCGGACTGGTCTAATGTTATATTTGTGGATGCGTCAAGGTTTACACTCCGTGGGGCCGACGGACGCGTCCGAGCATACCGCCGTCGGGGCGAGCGAAACAGCGCAAACTGTGTAGTACAGGTCGATAAGTACGGAGGCGGCTCATTGATGGTCTGGGCTGGCGTGTCAATGCATACAAGGAGACCCATTGTACCAATTCGAGGTAACTTAAATGCCAGAAAATATCAAAACAATACCCTACAACCCGTCCTTGTACCGCATGTTAATGGTAATCGTGGTATGATTTTGGCACAAGACAGCGCACCCTGCCATGTTGCCAGGAACACTCGGGATATGTTGGCTGCTAACAACATGCAAACTCTGCCATGGCCGGCGAAAATCCCCGATTTGAACCCCATAGAACATGTATGGGACCTGTTGAAAAGGAAGGTCAGAGCCCAACCACAGCAACTTAACATGCGTGAATTAGAGCGTGACATAATGCAGGCATGGGCAACAATTCCGCAACGCTATCTCCAAAGATACACTGTATCAATGAGGGCGAGGTGTCGTGCCGTTATTGTCGCATAAGGGGGACATACGAGGTATTGAAATACCATAATAGCGATGTTTTCAGATTTGTGACTTTTTGTTATGAGGGTGACCTTATTGTTTTCATTGTTACGTTTTAGCCGCTTTTTTAATTTTAATGAATTGTTGTATAAACATATGGAATAAAATGTATTAAATGATGATATGATTATTGATATTGTATGATTGTAGGTTTTTCCCAAATACTGTAAAAGAACAGGTGGCCGTTTAGAAATTTGGTTCAGTGTATACTATTTGATATATCTATATACAAAAATGCCACCAAAATCCTTTCGTTTTTATATTCACTTAAAGGCCTGCAGTTTGACCCCGTCCAATTGTAAAGATTTATACTTTACTACCTGTTCCATGTGATTAGTGGCTTGTATCAACAATGTAGCAGTACATTCAGTATAATTTGGCGTATGTAGGTATTTTCTAACGGTTAATATGCACGATCACTCTGTGAGCTGAGAATTAGTCAAAATGAGGCCCTGACAATTTAAGTAAACGTATATTATTGATTGTAAAGAAAATTGATAGTTATGAGTATTCAAACTACATAATCCAGATCAGCCCAGGGACATAGATTACATGTTATGTAGGTGCCTCATCAGCCGTAGCGTAATCACTGAGACTGATAATTTGTATGCATGTATATAATATGTATGTATTTATATGAATAAACTATATGTGTTCGTTATATGGTAACCTTCATACTTCATTTAATTATATATCTACAGTATTATTCGCAAGTTTTCTGTTATATTTTAAATATTTCTCTGTGTCAGTGTGTGTTTACCGATATTGATGCTACATAATAATCACAGTGAATGCTATGAGTACATGTATAATATTATAATTATAATCTCTTGAACATACGAGTATTACACATATTCTGCCGATTTCTACAAGATGCCATTGAGTAAAATAACAATGTATGTAACTGATGAGCAGAGAAAAGAATTGCTGACTTTCTTGCAAAATAAGAACTGGGACGTAGAGATGGAAATAGAAGAAACAGCCACCGCCATGCCCGTTGCAGAGGCTGCTTACGTACCTCCCCCTATGCCTCAGCATGCTGAAGGTGTTGCTGAGTGTCCACTGTGCTTGTGTTCCCCTTGCATAATAAATGAACAGAACAAACAACTTTGGTGGCCTGCTAATAATCGTCCACCGCATAATCTAAATTCACATGAGAGAAAGCTTCTATACAGGAGGTTTTGGGCAATGCTATATAATTGTGGCGCATGGAAAGATGTCAGATATATAGAGAGAAAAGTAGCGGCTAGAAGAGGAGACTGTACTTGGCATAAGAGGGAACTGATGCCTGAATGTGTGGTACAGCAATGCAGGAACTGGCTGCCTAACCCGCGCAACCAGCCTTATTTGGGCCATAAGTGGAGTTGAATTGTTTATACCAGTTGTAAGTACTATAAAAATACAGAACTTCAATTTCAGCAATTTATAACCTCTGATATGTACGTGGGTCATAATAGATATAAGTGGTGCTCATGTATTAGATGTATACCATGCAGGGCCTCGCATGTGGCAAATACGATGTGCGTCGACCGTCAGATTTGTACCGCTATTCCTCGTGTGTTTAGTGCGTCGACCGTCAGATTTGTACCGCTATTCCTCGTGTGTTTAAGGTCAAATATAGGTCAACCTGCAGGCCTTTAAGACAATGGTGTATTATTGACGGTTATTGTATCAACTTATCTTTGTGTAAAGTCAACGTAGCGCAATCATTCATACAACATAGGACATTCTTAGTTAATGCAGAGGCTATGGGACTACGACGTGCCAGACATATCGAAAACAAATATCGTTGGAAAAGTTCAAATATACCACGTTTCTTCACAGCATAACATCAGTATACTTACAACATCTCTACATCAATCTATTGGCAATCTATTTAAATTCATTATGTGATTGGGAAAGTGGTTACCTAATCGATATCAGGGTCATTTAAAACAACAATGGTGAGCAGAATTTAGTCAATTCCCCGCAGATTGTTATTTTTGATAATTTAATCGCCACAAGAAAACGCCGATCTAACAAAATAATCGCCATGTGGTTTAATTAATCGGCAAATGGCAACCAGATCGATTTACAGCGTGAACATTGTTATTGTCAACAGTATATATTTCATGCTAATATCTAGAGTATATTGGTCCCTTAGTCCTTTACATATATAACTGTGCCATACCGGTAATAACGAGGCTCCCGTTCGTCGTCATGTCCATCATATCCATGTCTGATTTATGTGCAAATATACAATGTACTAGCTGACCGCCTGGCTGGTCCAATACACGGACTGTGGGTTCTATGAACGTCCGGGGATAGCTTCTCAATGTGTGTATGAATTCTCTGCTCACCTGTAGGCAATTAATAGTTAGTATTTAATCAAACCCGTTTTCGTGGCCTGGTAGTTAAGGTGAGCTGTAGATCGATGAGTGAGCAACCAGCCAGCTAATAAAATAATAGTTACTGATTGCCTGGCTCCTGGCCTGCACGGATGTGCACGGGATGTACTGATGCTCAGGGAGTTTTCTAAGTCAGAAGTGATGGGCCCTACCAGTAGGGACTGCACTATTATAAACAAACACTTGACTTAATTTAACTTGGTCTGTCTTCCACTTTCATAGACATTTGCGAACTAAGCAGGCGATAAATGTGAGAACGGGAACCGGCATTATAGATTACGTATGCCTGTGTTTCTTATCTCGCATCTTGCATGGAATGTGTTCACTTAGGTAGAAAACAGACAACCTTACGTACGATACTGGTTTGCTGTCTCTTACGTCGTACCAGGCCTATTACATGTGAGTAAGTTTGTGTTTAAATTGATATAGGTCAGCCAGTTTTAAAGATTTGAAAAAGTGGAATGTAGTAAAGTTGGATTTGAATGACCCATTATGTAAATTATGATTTTAAATTATATTGGTTGCACTGTTGATTAACACAGTTAGGCTGTGCTTCCATTAATCGTATATGTCTCCCCACCCAGTTGATACCGATGCAGGAAGAACCAGGGTGACCATCCGTGTAGTATGTCAGGCACTGGCGGACACCAGGATGTAAACAACGGCCTTCTGCAAGCCAGCTGGATAATTTCCTCACCTGAAAGAACCCTACACCCATAAAGCCAGCTGGATAGTTTCCTCACATGAAAGAACCCTACATCCATAGTGGGATTAGAACATACATCGTTGGTAGGAACACTGATGCAGCAAAGACCACAACGGAAATGACAAAATGTTGTCTTTGATGACAGTTTATTTGCAGGTGAACACTTTGGTAGGACTTTGCTGCATCAATTTACCTTCGAAAGCATTTGAATGCCCAATTGACATTGAGTGTGTTGCCATTGGTCAACGTACATAAGGCTTGATTACCGAGGATGACAGGTTTAGTTATGGACACATTGCAAACTAGTTCCCATTCAGTTTATCCAAATTTATTTTAGCGGGACTCGAACTTCGGGCCTTTCGCACATGACGCGAACGCGCTACCACTGTGCTATCACGACCTTATAGTTCTCATTTGAAACACAAATGTACTGTGATCGTAAATGCAACACATTACTTGGACCTAAGCAATGTCAGGTAAATTGTATTGCTCAAGCACACATGTTTGACGTCGAAAGTCCTCCCAACTTACATCATTTTCTTGTAGTCGTCCAAGAAGTTGTGGTACCAGCTGCCATGGGTCGGTAATCAGGCCTTTTTGAGATAACGAGAGCGATTCCTGTATCGCCTGGATTAGTACATTGTCAGGGAATGCGGCATTTGCAGATGAGAAATCGTCCAAGATATCACTAAAACCAAACAAAAATAGTATAATATTAGACTAAATTAAAATTATTTATTTTATAATTATTGCGAAACAAAATTTAACAACATAATTATATTAATCACTATCGTTGGCGCTGATGAACGTGTATGTGTGGTCCTTCGTGTAGGAAGAAACAGAACAATTAGGCGAAGACCCACCTGTCAACCTGTCATAGATGGCGATAACCGGAACATCACATATACGTCCCGGATTGAGAATCGAACCCGAGTTGCATTAGCGGTAGCCAGTACTAACCGGACAAGGGATATCTGAAAATATTACACTACAACTAATCTTAATGTCATACTATTACATCATTTTTCATGAGTAAATTCGTTTAAAGCTGCTCCCATATATTAATACCAAAATAGGATTGTGACACAGGCCAAATAGTATTATTTATAGATGATTTTTTGGTGTGATTTGGGGATTTAAGTTTATGCCATAAGGCGACTCTCCAACTGTTAATGGTGGCGGAAGACTCCGAGTGTCCATTCGAGCAGCCTGAATATTCAAACCTCTGCAAGCCAGCTGGCTAGCTTCCTAACATGAAATCATTTGACTCCCACAATGGGATTCGAACCTACATGGGTAAGGAGCAAGCGATTTCAAGTCAGCGCCCGTTACCACTCTGCCAGGGGGACGCCCTTGGATGAATTTGATCGAGAAAGTCCACTATTTCAAGTCAGCGCCCCGTTACCACTCTGCCAGGGGGACGCCCTTCGATGAATTTGATCGAGAAAGTCCACTATTTCAAGTCAGCGCCCCGTTACCACTCTACCAGGGGGACGCCCTTGGATGAATTTGATCGAGAAAGTCCACTATTTCAAGTAAGCGCCCGTTACCACTCTACCAGGGGGACGCCCTTGGATGAATTTGAAGTCCACTATTTCACTATTACCATAGCAAGAAATAATATATGCCAACACAACAAGTGTTTAACATCATGGGCATAAATATAGCATAACTGGTTGAGAGTATATTATGCTAACTCACATTAGAGGTTTTGCTTGAATCTTGCACAGGAGAAATTGAACATTGGCTAGGCACTGTTGTTCTAGTAGGTTATCCTGGCCAGCTTTGATTCTATGGTATGGAAGGTTGCTGAGTGCTCGCATGTTAAACTCTGTTTCGCCAAATTGAAGTGGCTGTGCAGATACATGTCGGTCATCCTCTCCGTTCTCGCCCGTTGATGTCGTGTACGGTTTCTTGTTTCCTAAATACAAAAGCTACAGTGCTTACTTTCAAAGCAAGATAATAAACTAATGTTTTCAAAACTTGCAGCCCAATCCATTTGCACTTTGAAAATGTCATGTATATGGATATTATCAGGATTTATGTATGTTATTAATGTGACAGTAATGTTTTTGTGATTTGTAAATTGTATTCATCATTATGGAAAAAGTTGCAATAAAATAGTATTATCTTTTTAAGAAAACTACTATATAGGTAAGAAGGCAATATACATTTTCGTCGTGTGAGCATAGCAAATTAGACGAAAATTGATTGCCCTTTGTTGGGATGTCTCCGGTACATGTATACGTGTAGTCGTATTTCTGCACGATATTGTCGTGTATGTATATGGAGGTTATATCATTCAGTTTTGGGAACGACTGATAGACGTGTTTTTCATTTTTACATAATAAATCTAGGTTAATGTGTCCTTTAATATTCACCAAATGCTATACGGAAGTGTATGTTGTCAGTTGTAGAAACAAAGTTGCTAAGTTATAAGTTCCATGCGTGCATGCCTTTATAATTGCTAGCGTGATCCAAGTATGTCAGGTTTTAGACGTATGTCTGTTTTAAAGTTTATATCTATAAATAATAATATCATAATAAAAATAACTTTTTTGTGTTGTTTTGTTGTGTATATCGGAGTTATAGGTAACACGGGACTATAGCTTACTGGTAATGTGATGTACTGTTTGATCATTAACCATACATACAACCAGTTTAAAGGCAGTTTTACACACAACAACACCATTTACCCAACCTGAGATTTGAAGTAATTAGTCAAAATATTGAAATCATAGTTCGACCTTTCCTCACGACCATGACGCCGCTTACCGATTTTAGTTTAAAATATATATAATGTAATAATGCTAGCAACCTGACTTACCTGTAATTGGAATATTGTATCGGGTGTTTGTTTGTAATCCGTATCATTTTACTTTGAAACCACAGTATTTTTAGATACGTATACAAACACAAGTATAACAAATGCAGCACAGACACTCATAACACACACATATGCATGTGACACACATTAGATTCGGCCCTTGCCCAAGATATACACATGGCTTGGTAGTACGATTCACCCATGTAATATTATTATATACCTCGTGTTCTGTTTCAGTCTTGTTTGCCTGTTTGATTGGTTTTGGGGATTAAAGTCACACCAACAGTTTAGGTCATATAGCGGCTCTCCGGGTATTATTGGTGGAGGAAGATCCCAGGTGCTCCTTCAAGTCGTATTTAAGGCACGGGCGGTAGAACCATGACCTTCCAATAGCCGACTGGATAGCTTCCTCATTTGACATAATTCGAGACCCCCAGTGGGATTCGAACCTGCAGCGGCGAGGGGCTATATATTTGCAGCCAACGATCTTAACCATAAGCAATCCGCCACGTAGTAGCTTAATTGTAGCAAATATTACGAGCTAGAGCAATCTACTAGTTTAGTCTATTACAAGAACTTCGAATTCGCTCCAAAAGCTAGGATCTGATGTCCATTATATCCAGCTATTATTGGTTAGACCACGGGTGCCCCTCCGATATATCCAGGTAGAACCACCGACCTTCCGCATGTAAGTTGGTTAGCTGCCTTACATGAAAGAATGCGACACCCCCAAACCATATATATTGGTGCGACAATTAGACCATTAAAACCAACTCACAAATGGTGTACATTGTAATACTTACCATTCGCCCATGTTCCGTTGAAGAAGTCAGCCAGATTGGAATGGATGGTTTTGTTGGTTTCTGAATTGGAGCAATATCGTGCTTCCGCCGCTTCAATGAATTGTCTGTGGTACCAATACAATACCCGTACACCATCAGCACCTTTCTCAACTGCGGGACAAAGTACGCAAAGTTGATTAAATGCAACAGTATAGGTGTAAGCAAACATTTTACAACTTGCAATTGACATAAGCGGTCAGACCGCCACTCAACATTAGCACGTGTATACCAAACCATGTAAACAAATGCACCGTCATCTCATTAGTCCACTTTATAAAAACAAAATTTAAACATAGGTTTAGCCGTTCTTCACTTGTATAATTTATACAACAAATCTTTAGGCTTCTTTGAGGTTTTATTCAAACATCAGTGAGGGAGAGAGTATCGTGGAAAAGGTCAGAACCACAGTTAATTTAAAGGCCTGCAGTTTGACCCCGTCCAATTGTAAAGATTTATACTTTACTAGCTGTTCCATGTGATTAGTGGCTTGTATCAACAATGTAGCAGTACATTCAGTATAATTTGGCGTATGTAGGTATTTTCTAACGGTTAATATGCACGATCACTCTGTGAGCTGAGAATTAGTCAAAATGAGGCCCTGACAATTTAAGTAAACGTATATTATTGATTGTAAAGAAAATTGATAGTTATGAGTATTCAAACTACATAATCCAGATCAGCCCAGGGACATAGATTACATGTTATGTAGGTGCCTCATCAGCCGTAGCGTAATCACTGAGACTGATAATTTCTATACATGTATAATGTGCGCTATGGTTGTGATCTGTGCAATCTAATTCAAAATTCAGTTCATGTGTTGACCTAATCAAATATGTATGTATATAATATGTATGTATTTATATGAATAAACTATATGTGTTCGTTATATGGTAACCTTCATACTTCATTTAATTATATATCTACAGTATTATTCGCAAGTTTTCTGTTATATTTTAAATATTTCTCTGTGTCAGTGTGTGTTTACCGATATTGATGCTACATAATAATCACAGTGAATGCTATGAGTACATGTATAATATTATAATTATAATCTCTTGAACATACGAGTATTACACATATTCTGCCGATTTCTACAAGATGCCATTGAGTAAAATAACAATGTATGTAACTGATGAGCAGAGAAAAGAATTGCTGACTTTCTTGCAAAATAAGAACTGGGACGTAGAGATGGAAATAGAAGAAACAGCCACCGCCATGCCCGTTGCAGAGGCTGCTTACGTACCTCCCCCTATGCCTCAGCATGCTGAAGGTGTTGCTGAGTGTCCACTGTGCTTGTGTTCCCCTTGCATAATAAATGAACAGAACAAACAACTTTGGTGGCCTGCTAATAATCGTCCACCGCATAATCTAAATTCACATGAGAGAAAGCTTCTATACAGGAGGTTTTGGGCAATGCTATATAATTGTGGCGCATGGAAAGATGTCAGATATATAGAGAGAAAAGTAGCGGCTAGAAGAGGAGACTGTACTTGGCATAAGAGGGAACTGATGCCTGAATGTGTGGTACAGCAATGCAGGAACTGGCTGCCTAACCCGCGCAACCAGCCTTATTTGGGCCATAAGTGGAGTTGAATTGTTTATACCAGTTGTAAGTACTATAAAAATACAGAACTTCAATTTCAGCAATTTATAACCTCTGATATGTACGTGGGTCATAATAGATATAAGTGGTGCTCATGTATTAGATGTATACCATGCAGGGCCTCGCATGTGGCAAATACGATGTGCGTCGACCGTCAGATTTGTACCGCTATTCCTCGTGTATTTAGTGCGTCGACCGTCAGATTTGTACCGCTATTCCTGGTGTGTTTAAGGTCAAATATAGGTCAACCTGCAGGCCTTTAACAGCTACATTTCAAGATGAGAACATCACAGTTCCACTATCTGCTCACAAGTGACCTGTTAATTGTGTAGTACAAAAACTGTTGCACACAAGAAGTGTGCAACTTCAACCCAGCCAATCAAATTCTGACAACTCCTGCTTATCAATGCATATCATTGTACCCATACTTGGAGATTATGTCTGTGTTTACAATTTAGTGACCACTATTATATAATAGTTTTATTGATTAGATTGAACATGTTGTTACTCTTATAAAATTATTAAGAAATTATTGATTGATTATATTTATTTTGACCTGTAAAAACTACTTTTGACATGGGTTACATAGGTCTCCTTCTTCAACCCATCTCACAACATTAGCCTCCGTTGTGAAATGGATATGGTGTGGTCTCGTCTCCGAGAGATTGTCAGTCGTAGCTCCGCGAGACTAGGGTTAGGTAAGACAATTAACTATCTCGGTCATGGCGATGGATTCAAAAAGGAACGAGAATCATAGAGCTGTAAGAACATGTTTCCATAATTAATCATTTAAATACTAAAATAAACTGATATATTCTTGTTGAACTCACCTAAATATTGATTAAGATCCGTTCTTATTCTGACCAATAATAAAGGCGGCAATCGGCGCATCGGTGGAGTCCAGTACATATAGACGTCATTCAATACGTCATCATCGCAAGACAAAACGTCCTCGAGCTCAGCTTCTGTCGCACCATTGTGTGCTGTAACGGACAGTATGTAAATTGACACCATACCATGGGGGTACATATGCTTCGGTTTGAAGAGGCATTTAATAAAATCCCAAGAACCCGTGTAGGTCAGGACACTGTTTACCATCATGCTAATATTTACATCGCTATTGGTTTTCGTATATACCCTGTGAATATATTTAATTCGGGTGAATACTATGCAGCTGGCATGCACACTCCAAGCTACGGGCATGATGATATGAACTACACTGGGCGTATTTAAAGTTAGCGCGGGGCATTTGCCCAGGTTATCATTTACCGTCATGTCATGAACATCTAAATTATTGCCTGGTTATTTCACAAGCATATTGGTGATTGTCACTGCCCCATGTGTAGCAAGATTAATGGCTATTATTGACCGAATGCCACAGAAACGTCCAAGACTGTCAAAATGCTACATCTGGAAACAAGATAATAGCAAGTCTTATTAAACACTAAGTGATGATCTAGGTACCCCGATGCAACACTTGGTCCTTACAGTGAGAAGTTGCATGAAAGAGGAACATTGATTATGAATTTAACTGAAGTCGTGGAAGTCGTGATAGCGCAGTAGATGCGCGTTCGCTTCAGGTGCGAAAGGTCCGGAGTTCGAGCCCCGCTGGAGCCGTTATGATTGTGCCCTTAGGCAAGGCATTTAAATTCAAACATTGCCTCTTCTCTCTTCTTCATGGCGATGGATTCCTTCAGGAATGAGATCTCGAGAGTGATTAATATAAGTTGAAGGAACTTGTTTCGCAATCGAGCTAAAATAAATGTGTATAAACTAATTTAACTGAATACGAATAAACCATATATACCGAGAGTAAGATATGACAAAGCTCTAGATACAAGTATCTTCCCGTGCAACTTTTCCATTTTCTCAAAGAGATGTTCTATACTGGAGCGGACGGTGTTTTGTATAACTGCCCTGTCCACAGGGTAGAATGACGGCCAGCTTGTACTCTCCTCGAAAGATAACTGCAAGAAGAAAATTAATTATGCTCCAATATTGATTAATAGTCTTATGCCCTTTTATAAACATAATATACCGACTAGACACACACAAGCACGCACATGCGTGCGCGACGCGTGCGTGACGCGTGCGTGCGTGCTTGCGTGCGTGTGTGTGTGTGTGTGTGTGTGTTATAGCTCGGTAGACACCATAGCTAACGTTTAGCAAAGATAACATTTTAATCATATATAATATTAGTATTTTATCCGGCACAATTGTTGCATAGTTTAGAATAGTATGCTTACTTTCAGTTACGTTAGTCTGTATTCAAAAGACAACTTTGTGCATTTAAGTATAAGCTATAAGGTGAAAAGTATGAAACTAATAATGATTTAAGTTTCTTAACTCGAATGCATTATAGACAAAAACTTAAATCAGATGATAACAATTCTATTAGTTTGGGGGAATATTTAGACATTTCCAGTAATATTATTTTAATAAGTATTTCTAATATCTTTATATAATTGTCATTCAAAGAGAAAATGGAATTCATCTTCTAGTATGTTGTTACATGTGATACACTTTCTTTCATTTCTGGGACTTTTATTAGGTTTATGTCATCGCCCGGTTTCTATTGATAATCTGTGCGCCAACGCACTCAGTCCTATCGATGTTAATCTAAATTGCATAATATGTATGTGTTCTATGTGACTGTCCGATTAGCGCAGTGGTTAGCGCACTCGCTTCTCACCAATGTAACCCGGGTTCGAACCTTGTACCGGAAAGTATGTGAGATGGTACTGTGGTCGCCAGATCGGACAGGTGGGTTTTCTCCGGGTACTCCTGTTTCCTCCCACACGAATGATCACATCTACGCTTTCATCCGCGCCAACGAGAGTGATTAATATAAGTTGTTAAAAATGCTTCGCAATCTTTGTAAAATAAATAAAGTTTAAAACACTATGTAACTTTTGAAGCCGAAATCTGAAAATAGATTACACGAGGACGCTCTTGGTGAATCGTCGAATGCTTGATTCCAGCCTTGTATATTTGTATCTTTGAACCTTTTTTTAAAACACTACAAACATAGTACATGTCCTACTACTTGATATAACCATACATGATATATCTCAAAGAAAAGACATGTAGCATCACGTGTACAGTTAAACGCGGGTTTAGTGCTTCGCTTTAATAATAATCTCAAGTTTAATAAACACAACTTTAAGACCTTATATTAATCACTCCCGGTGGCATGGAATTACAGACGGATCTGTAGCCCAGTGGTAAAACGCTGGACTTGTAATCCAGGGATAGCAGGTTCGATCCCCCGTCTAACCCTACTAAAATTAACAGTCTTTCAGGTGGGACGTTAAACCGAGGTCTCGTGGCGGTGCTTTACAACGTGCACGTAAAGGAACCAGAGGAGACTCTGTAATGGGTCTCTGTCTGTATCATAGCACTATCCTCCAACATCTAAAATGACTAATCTCTTCAGGAGGCGTCGCTCATATGGGCAACCGGTAGCGACGATAAATAAACGTAAAGCACACACACACATGGAATTAAGCTTACATGTGGTCATTCCTGTGGGAAGAAGCCGGGGTACCTGGAGAAAGTCATCCGTTCCGAATTGGCGACCACCTTACCAGCTCAGAGTTAATAGAGAAGTCAAACATAGTTCAACATAATATGTAATGTAGTACCTTGAGATATAGTGGAGTGGAACATTTTTCAAATGCATTTAGAAGCACCTGCATCTGTTGCTCCGTCAATCTCCGCTCTCGCACTTCCAGCCAGTTGTTGAGAATTGTACTTGCGTCATCATTGCGTAACACTGGAACCTCTACTAAGTTCTCTTCCGTTTTAATGGCTCTCTGTATCAAACACATTTATGTTTTATTTATCCGGACTATACATAATCAAATATCAATAAATGTTATAGTCCTATTACTGTTCAAACAATGAAATTGCAGTGTATGCTAGTATACCGATTATTAATGCCAACATAATTATGTAAAGTGGACATGCTAACATTGATATACGCACATTAATTTCATTGGTATTATGATTTGCTATGGTCAAACAGATCTACAAAGATAAAAATACTATCCCTATAGGCAGCTTAAGATTGATTGACTCATTGCAATTTCTTACTATCACATGGAATCCATAGTTTAGAACTCTGTAATAAACCGAGTGGAATAATTATATTATATATGCACAACACGACTTCACGTAGATGTTATCTGTAATCTGTATTCGTGAACTGCAACACTTGTTGCATGAGATGATGCAATCACGATATCGGGACTTGTTGCATGAGATGATGCAATCACGATATCGGGACTAGTTGCAGGAGATGATGCAATCACGATATAGGGGCTTGTTGCATGAGATGATGCAATCACGATATCGGGACTTGTTGCATGATATGATGCTATCACCATATCGGGACTTGTTGCATGAGATGATGCAATCACGATATCGGGACTTGTTGTATGAGATGATGCAATCACGATATCGGGACTTGTTGCATGAGATGATGCAATCACGATATCGGGACGTGTTGCATGAGATGATGCAATCACCATATCGGGACTTGTTGCATGAGATGATGCAATCACGATATCGGGACTTGTTGCATGAGATGATGCAATCACGATATCGGGACTAGTTGCAGGAGATGATGCAATCACGATATAGGGGCTTGTTGCATGAGATGATGCAATCACGATATCGGGACTTGTTGCATGATATGATGCTATCACCATATCGAGACTTGTTGCATGAGATGATGCAATCACGATATCGGGACTTGTTGTATGAGATGATGCAATCACGATATCGGGACTTGTTGCATGAGATGATGCAATCACGATATCGGGACGTGTTGCATGAGATGATGCAATCACCATATCGGGACTTGTTGCATGAGATGATGCAATCACGATATCGGGACTTGTTGCATGAGATGATGCAATCACGATATCGGGACGGGACATATGGACAAACGCACACACGTACAGGATTCCAATACAGTATAGCACAATCTTTTTAAAAGTGGAATATAGATAAAATAATATTTCTAGAGTCCAACATACCATTAAGGACATAATTTTATATTTGTCCAATCGCCCATATTGAAACATGCTACAAATAAAGTCATTTGGTTGGCACGCGATGTGAAGAAAACTGTCTTGTTTGAAATAGTTGATACCGAATTGGTTATAGTTAATGATGTAGCGTGTACCTAGGACACGAATACCAATGTGCATAGCTATTTTCAACCATCAATTCAATTCAAACTTTATTTATTGTCGGAGTTATTTCGTTATTGGAAACGAGTAATATATTATTTAGGTAGGCATCTATAAAAACTAAACAACCGTAATGGAAATTCAATGACTTGTACCAGCCGCTGAATGCATTAGAATCTTGAAGTTCAACAACATAGATAAGCATAATGCGATAAGTCCACAAAATGCAAGTCACCAAGAATAGAACGCGCACACAAACTTGAAAACGACTGTCCTTGGAATTAATATACCATATACTATGTAGGAATGTAGGACGTTTCGGACATGGATCTTTCGGCCTAGGACGTTCCGGACTAGGACGTTTCGGCCGGCCCTTTTTTCAGGATAGGACGTTTCGGCCAAATTCGTCGAAGTAGTCCAGGAGTGGCCTGGCTTCATCTGGAACACTGTCCCTGAGGTGGGCCATGCCATCCGGGACCTCATCTGGTGGTAGAAAAGCAAGGACATCGATCTGTCCACAGAAGAGACGAAAGTTGTTGTCGTTCTCATACAAGGTGGCAACAACTTTAACTGTTATCAGCCGGACTCTGAGCGTGGCCTGTCCGGATTCGGAAACCGAGACATCCAGATTAAGAGGTACAAATAACACTAAAAAGATCCATTCTCAAGAACATGTGTCCGGATTGTCTTCCGAATTAACAATGTCCGGGTCTGACTGTAGAAATCTGATTTGGCCGAAACGTCCTATCCTAGTCCGGAACATCCTAGGCCGAAACATCCTAGTCCGAAACATCCAAGTCCGAAACGTCCGCCCACCACTATGTAGACACTATATTACCTGTAATGCCGGGTAACATTGGTAGACTGGCTCCGATAGGGTGGATACAATCACCTTTGTTGTGGCAACTAAGGTTGACACCAGCCACGCCATGTTTCTAGCATCATATGCAGTGTCAAGTTGATCAAGGGAGTCTAGTATAATCAAAAGTGGCTTGTTCGGACGTCCATTGGTAAGCAACATCTTAAATATCTGGATTTGGTCAACAATATTCTGAAGGACAAGAACACATACATGGCTTCAGTTTGGTCATAGATAGTTATTGTATGTAATACACATTTAATGTAGCTCGACAGCGACACAATTCTAATGAAATTGCATATCATATTTGACTGTTATTTTCAGCGCTGGTGGGCAATGAGTGACGGAAATCAACATGTTCATTAGCCTGGGTGCCAGCCTGTCGATTTTTCATTTTTTAACTTCTGGCAAAATGACATATGATCAGAAACTCAATACGGCCCAATTAATAGTCTCGGTGTTAAAATATATTTATTTCACTGACCAGGCAAAATATATCGACGCCTGTTCCCAGGCTACATGTTCATAAGCACACACGTGACTATGTTACGTGTATTAGTAAATATACTGACAGCAAAAAGAAACTGTACACTTGCCTTAGAGGTAAAATTTATATCCTTTTAGAACAAAAGGTAAATGTGGACGTCTACGCGCTAAATATTGGGTAAATTACTGCAATGTGTGAGGGATTATTTTCTCGATCCATATTTCTAAAATTTGTAGCGAAGAAATAACGCTCAATATAAAAGTGAACAGTGTTTTTATTATATCAGTATAGTATATGGACATATAAGAGATGTTGATAAACTAGCGAATTAAACTAGTGTGTATTCATTCACCTGTGTTCTCCGAATTGGGGGAAGTTTGTAAGCACGGCTGATTTGTTGGCAGATACTGTATAAGAGTGACATCAAGTTAGAGCTCTCGGGGGAAGTTCCCAGAAACCTTGTTAAAACACAAAACTTTCTATCAGATTAGAATTATCACTTGATGCTAGAATTATCATGTGAGGGTTTCCAGAAAGTGATATCCTGACGAATGCGATATCAGTTAAGAATGACCAGGCAAAGTGCACGAGAGCATGTTAAAAAATACGTCACCTGGCTAAATTGGTCAGCCGAGAACCTGCCAAAATGCATCATATATATATATTATCTATCTAGTACATGGCTTTATCACATGAATCAGCTTGTGTTCTATTCAATATAGCCAGCACGAATGTCCTCATTGCACACGTGACGTGTAGCATAAGAAATCGAAGCATATAACTTGCAACACTCCGCGTATTCACAAATAAACATGGACTAAAATGGTGTTCCAGTCAATGTGTTGCACATGTTTTCAGTTTGAAGATTAACATATATTTTTATTTAAGCGTTGGTGATTACATGTCAAAATGACAAAAATGGTAGCTGAGATCTCCTTTACACGTGTGTGTATATATATATATATATATATATACTCATGAGCATGTTGTTATGTCAATGAATCTAGCTGGGCCGTCGTGAGAAAATATTTTAAAATGATGACTTTTAAAAATGCCGTTGTTCACGTGATAAAGAAAATGTGTGATTTATTTTCATTTCATATTAAAATCTTCCAGAATTTCGTTTCATTAATCTCACCAGACGCTCGCATAATAACAATTTACTGAACTTTATTATTAAAAGTATATATGAAATGCAAACGATTCACAAATTCTATATCAGTATATATTATATATAGTAGCATTAGGTTAGAACTGGCAGATTAAGCTTCCGGAAACCTATCAATATGCATAATGAAATGATATTAGAACTTATTTTGAAAAAGTGCCCAAAACCTGCATACGTTACGCAAAGCAAACAAACAGCTCATAGTAAAACTAGTTGGTGGAACATTACCTGAGAACAAGAACTGGTGATTTTTGCATCCACTTTTTCGCCATTTTGGCGGCCATTGCTAAAATAGAAGTTTTACCAGTTCCACTTGTGCCGTGCAGAACGAATGGTTGGTTATTTTTAGTGTTTGTCATGTACGACTTGAGTTGCTGGAAAGAAAAAACACTAGAATAAACGATCATTTACTCTAAAAAACACGCATACGAATGCACTGCTTGCTAGTCACATGTTTAGACACAAAAGTGTTCATGTTTGCTTAATATTCAGTGTATCACTTAAAACATGGTCATATTGTTAATACAGATAGAACAAAGACAATCTTTAAACATTAGAGGTGAAATGCGAAGGAATACAGACAGACAGACAGACAGACAGACAGACAGACAGACATACAGACAGACAGACAGACAGACAG
>CM026403.1:30733906-30757543 GCA_014843695.1 Archivesica marissinica
AAATGAGGCGAACGCGCACCCACTGCGCTATCACCTAGGTATCGAAACGTTACCACTTGTCCAGACCTCAAGCGTCTGTGGGGTAAACGTGCCTACTTGATTGTAAATCGATATCCACAATAATTAATGGAATCTACAAATAAACCTTCACAATGACAATTCACTTGTCTATTGTTTATTTGAAAACACTATTTAAATGTTAGTTAAGTATAAAGGCGACGAAATAAAAACGTTGTAGTTTTTAGAAATATAAATGTTATGACCAATGATTCGTTTCTATTGGTTATTGGTGGCGGAAGAGAAATTAGTAATTTGTAAGACACTTGTTCTTAAAATAGGAAAGCGGACCTGTTGATCATAATAAACAAAATTATGTGGGCAATATCTTTATGCAAATCACGTTGCAGATCATTTGGGTTTGCAAGGCCCAGCGAATGGACGTATTAATTAAGTGGTGTGAAATTTAGTTTAGTGAGTTAGATTTTTAATTATGAATGCTGCTCTATGCTTCATACTTGTGTTGTTATTGCCGGGGGCACTGGCATTGATGGTACGTTGGTTTAAACATATTTATTTTCTATCATGTACATGGGTATTTACAATTGAAATAAGGAATTGGACAGAAAGCTATTCAGCTGATGGTTGTCCTCTCCTTAAACTGCAGAGAACGTGACGTACTCGCTGGACATTGGAGTTAGCATAATACCATTTTATTTTCTCTATCTTTAAAACACACACCTATACAACAAGATCCTACTAATTAAAATTGTTAATGTCGTACATTTACGCGTATACTTTAAAGCAGCATTACATCGTATGACATAAATTATATTTGAAAAATTCAAATTTTACGTATGGGTAGCAATGCTGCAACACATTCTTTTATTTATTTTTATATTTTTTTTTTTTATTCCTCATAATTTCATAGAATTATTAAAATAATATATATACAAATAAGTACATAGCATGACAGTATCAACGATATGCATTACAATACATATGTGCATAGTCATTATTATAAACAAATGAGGTTTTTATATATGTTGTGGGGGGACTATAAAAATATGTTTATGGGATCATTGTAGACATGAAAATTAATGTCGACAAATAGAGGTTATATAAGGTATTTATGTAAACCATTATGATTGATATGTGTAGTAATATGGGTAGCTATAGTTGGGGATTGGTGTAGGGGACACTGATAGACAAGGATAAAGATATATAGTGGGATGGAGATAGGATGGATCCTTATATATTATATTGTATATTCTGTGTTCATTTAAGTATTTTTATATTTCAATATGACAATGAGGGGAGTATATGGTGTATAATTGACACTGTATTATATATATCCATACCCTTATGAATGTGTTTATATTTGACGGTTTTTATGCTAATAAATGGGTAACACGTAATAATTGACTTGTCATATTCCTGACTGGAAAAAGTATTTCCATTTATTGTCATACATTTCCATTTTATCTTTAATTGTTGCAATGGTTTCTTCGAGTTTTATAGTTTGATTCAGATATAGATTAAACATGCTAATTGATGGTATTTCTGAATTACATTTACACTTGAAAATAAAGTATTTTGCTAATAGAATTATGAAGTTTATGACATGTTTTGATTTACTAGAATTTTCATTATTTGCATTGCAGAATGATATATTTTCATAGGATAGATTTGATAACAGTTCCAATCTTCTAGAATGTAGAATTTTTATTTCAGACCAAAATGGTTGCACACTATTACATTCCCAAAACATATGTTTATTTGAGTCGATTGACATCAGACAAAACTCGCAGAGATTAGATAGTTTTAGTTTACATTTGAATAAAAAAGAGTTATTCGGCACAATTCGCATGAGATATTTATATTGGAATGCCCTAAGTTTTGTACTTATTGTACATTTATATGGTATTGAAAATATTTGCTTCCATTCTATATCTTGTTTGTCTAATTCGTTTTCCCATTTAATAATGTGTTTCAATTGTGTTAACCTCATTGCAACACATTCTTATATAATTTGTATAATTATGTTCAATTAGTAAACAGTGTTTTTTTGCAATAAAACAAACTCGAAACCGAAAGTAGGATTTTCCAAGTCGAACAGGTCACGCGCATTTGTTTACAATCGGAACCGGATGTACATTCGGGATGAATAGTTCGCCTTCGGCAATACACGGAAACACGGTTTGGCTTATGATATAGTGCGCACCGTTTTGACCTACTTTCGCCAAAACGAGACTAACAGGTAAACAAACGTAAATATGCATTACTCGTATAGGAATGACACACTCGAGTGTTACATAATCTTGGAATTTACCAGTAGTTAGACGCAATATCTGTTCCTACGAATGTATATGGGTTATATGGTTCAGAGAATTACTTAGTGTGTCGTCCATTGTCCAGTGGTACAGTGGTAGAGTGTCTTATTTGGATTAAAAGGGTCCCGGGTTTGATACTAGTTTGGGGCACATATAGTGTCATTGAGTGAGGCATCTCAGTACTGGTTAGTGACTTAAGTCTGCTAAGCCTGTCAAAAAACATGTCAAGGTCCCCACAAGGTGCTTGGCATCAATAAAACATACAATGTACATAAGTAATTGAATGCATTAGTAACATTTAGGTCACACGCACCATATTAACTATATTAACCCATGACATTGGAATGGCCTCCCTCCCCTCAACGAAGGATCACTGCCGGTCCAGTGGAAGTCAGCAAATGTTGCTCCCATTTACAAAAAAGGGGACAAGTCACACCCCGCCAACTATAGGCCTATCTCACTGACATGTGTTCTATGCAAGGTTCTAGAATATATACTTAGTTTCCTCCTCGATAGTAAAACACTTCACTAACCAAAGTATTATGTACCATTTGCAGCATGGTTTTAGAGAAAAACGGTCATGCGTGACCCAATTAGTAATGCTAGTCAATCACTTGGTTACCTCTGTCTACAATAAGCATCAGGTACATCTCATCCTATTAGACTTCAGTAATGCTTTCGATAAGGTCAATCACGAGAAATTACTACTAAAAATCCATCACTATGCAGTCAGAGGCCAAACATTAAGGTAGATTAAGATTTTTCTAAATAATATACTACACTCAGTTGTCCTTACTGGTATTAGTTCAGATGCCATTCCTCTGGAGTCCCACAGGGATCCATACTTGGACCCCTGCTTTTCCTAGCCTAGCTAAACGACCTCCCACAAAACATCAGTTCCAAAGTCCGTATCTTTGCAGATGATACTGCAGTCTATCTATCATCTGCAAATGAATCGGTCACACTCCAAAACGATCTTAAGAGATTAGAAGAGTTGTAGTGGAACATGGACGTTAACCCCTCCCAATGTCAAGTTATCCACGTCATCAGAAGGAAACATCCTATTCCCAGTCAATATGAACTCCATGGAGTCCTACTTGAGTAGGTCACCTCAGCCAAATACCTTGGCGTGGATATCTCAAATAACCTGTCGTGGGACACTCACATAAAAAGGTCAACTAAGAAAGCAAACCAAACATTAGGATTCCTACGTAGAAACCTCCAGGTCAAATCCGAACCCCTTAAGTCCATGGCTTACCAGACACTAGTGAGACCCCAGCTTGAATATGGCTCCGAGATCTGGTTGCCCCATACCCAAACATTGATATACCATATGAATGTGTCCAGCGGTATATGAGACAACACCGTGTTGGATAAAGGCTGACTTCTATCGTACCTCTAGTGTTACAGACATGCTACATTCCCTAAATATACGCAGACTAGATCAACTACGTATTGATAATAGGCTATCCCTTCTGTATAAAATTCATAATGATCTTGTTGCTATTCCCATTGAAAATTACCTAGTTCCCCTCTCCCGTCCTGCTCGCCATTGCCATTCCATAAGCTATAGGTTAATTACAGCAACTACAGACTACTACAAGTTTTCCTTTTTTCCAAGAACAATCTACCATTGGAACCATCTCCCTCCTGACATTGTCCATCTCCCTACCATAGAGCAATTCAATACGACAGTTTGCCATATTGACCATGCCAGTTAGCCACAACTTATTTTCATTACTTTCTTAAATTATGCTTTTAACTATTCATACTCTTAACTTCTTTGCGGTTTTTGATGCGCAACATGTCTACATCCCCGCAAGTGGTTCGACATTAAAGGAAGATAGGTAGGTAAGGCAGGCAGGCAGGCAGGCAGGCAGGCAGGCAGGCAGGCAGGCAGGCAGGCAGGCAGGCAGGCAGGCAGGCAGGCAGGCAGGCAGGCAGGCAGGCAGGCAGACAGGCAGGCAGGAAGGCAGGCACGCAGGCAGGCAGGCAGGCAGGCAGCAGGCAGGCAGGCAGGCAGGCAGTCAGGCATCAGGCAAGGCAGCAGCAGCAGGCAGGCAGTCAGCATACAGCAGACAGACAGACGAAAGACAGACACCAGACAGACAGACATACAGACAGACAGACATACAGACAGACATACAGACAGACAGACAGACAGACATACAGACAGACAGACAAACAGACAGACAGACATACAGACATACAGACGACAGAACAGACAGACAGACATACAGACAGACAGACAGACAGACAGACAGACAGACATACAGACAGACAGACAGACAGACAGACAGACAGACAGACAGACAGACAGACAGACAGACAGACAGACAGACAGACAGACAGACAGACAGACAGACAGACAGACAGACAGACATTTTATTCAAAACATTAGGCTAAAAAGCCCATGAGGTCAAAACATATGCATGATAGAGATAGCGAACAGTGAAACTACATTTTGTAGTGACAATCTACACAACACACATAATAAAACAGATCATCGTACAAAACAAAGAGAAGGCCCTGTAATTTTATACCCCAAAATCATTGGAGCTTTATGCAATTTTATTTATTTCATTTTAAACGAAAATAGACATATTTGGTGCAATAGTCTTTCCAATATGATTTAATTATTTGCGTGTATAATACAATGTACATGCATATATACCTTACCCGATAGTATATATGTATACGCATATATGTCATACATGCCTGGTAAGTAAATGTATAAACGAAATATTATCCTTAGGTTTTTTATTAATTAAGTAAATAAATAAATGTTTTATTTTAGTGCCTTTGCCAAAGATTTTGTACAGACGTCAACTTATAATACAATAAATTTACATTATATACATTGATCTATAACACACAATCAACTGTATCTATATAACCATCAGTTCATATATCGTTTAAAAATGAACAAAATGACATACGAAACACTGTGCTTACTTTCAAAAGTGCATCACAGAGTGTAGCCGGTCCGTTGATGGGGTCTTTCCCTACCTACGTGGCTCCCGCTACACATGTGACCCCCTCCCCGGAATAAGCACAGTGTTGTATCATGTCTATATAGAATACTTAAGATATATGTGGTAGACAGTAATCTGACAAGATCTTAAACCAGGACTATTACTTCCTTAATTAATTACATACCATCATATCGAACAATCGGATACCACATTCAAGGTAACCTTTATCGAAACGAAACATAAAGATTACATAACTCAGGGAAATTCCCGTCTCTATCCGGTGTCCACTTCCAAACAGTAAATCTAATTAGCATACAAAAGGGTAGTTCTAATAGAAAATGCGTTATAAATAAACAGTCCAAGTTTCCTAATTACATTTTTGTTTTCTGAAGTGATAAGCTCAATAAATGTGTTCATGCTTGGTCTACACCAATATTTCTTTTGTATATACAGCTTCCTGATATCTAAAAATATTCTACACTCAATAATAAAATGGTACTCGTCTTCCAGTACGTTGCATACAGTACATTTTCTTTCATCAATTGGTGTGCGTTCAGGTCTAGACCACCTGCCCGATTCAATATGCAACCTGTGAGAGGAGACTCTTAACCGTGTTAGAGCTTGACAACATTTATTTACATTAAAACAATCTAGGTATAATTGATATTTGAAAGAAGCAATATTCCTATAAAACAATGCTCTACTAGAGTCAGTTAACCTTGCATTCCAATTTTGTATAAACTGGTCATTTAACCTCTGTTTAACTAAGTACAGAACATATCAATATTACCAACTCCTTGGAAGATCCAAACATCTACAAAACCAAGTGAACATAATAAATCTTTTAATTGTGAACACCAATTTGTTCTGCGTTGGTGAATTCGAAATCCCATTTTAACATATATATACAAAAACACATAATTATTATTGCCAGTTGAGAATTTTCAACCAATATTTTAATACATTAAACATGTATATTGTTTTGAACGATATACGTCCCAACTCTCCATATATGAAGTCATTTTGTGTGGTTTTTTTAACACCTAATAATTTCTTACAAAACTGCAAATGTACACGTTCAATAGATATATCCTTTGCAAAACCTAATACCTCACTACAATAGTTTAAAATAGGCGATATTAACTTATCGAATAGTTCTAACTTATGTTTTGGCGATATGTAGGTAAATTTATATAAATATTTATTTAGCTTATATATTGCTTTCTGTGCCTAGCCTGCTAAAGTACTTTGTGCAGTACTAAAAGATCCACCACTAGTGAATACAATACCAAGATATGTAAATGCTTTAACATTTTCAATAGTTTCACCTTCATAATAAAACACAGTATTACGTGGTATGGAACCGCCTTTCTTAAATATCATTACCTTTGTTTTTTGCAATATTTACCTTAAGTTTCCATATATTGCAATAATCATTCAATATATGTATGCATCGTTACAATTGTTCTGCTGAATTTGCAAATATCACAATATCATCAGCATACAATAACAAGAATATAGTCTTACAACACTCGCAGCAGGATTCGAGCCTACGGCGGTGATGGGCAGCCGTGTTGGAGTAAACAACCGTAACCACTCGACAAGTCAAGCCTCAGTTTGATAATAAATTAAGCCATTCCGCAAAGGTGGACAGGAATCTATGTGTATGAAAATTCTTGGCATACACAAATACAAGTTACCTCTAATGTTTCGTGTCGTCCAGCAAATCCCTCACATTTGGTCTGACAGAATCTGATGTGTTGTATACATTCTTCAACAAGTGGATTGTCAATCTTCTGCTTCTCCGCGATTGACTCATCAATCATGTGCGTGATATTACTAATGAAATCACGACACATCGACTCTAGGTATGTCTTGTGTTCTTCTGTTGCATCCGGGTCTATTCCTATATACACGTAAACCGACAGTACAGATTTGTCTCGTCACAAGCGTTTGAAGATAAGAATAAACAATTTGTTACCTTAGTTTAAACAATATTTTATTTCTTTAAATATACATAGACTCGTATACATAATATGTACATACATGTAGGACTGAGGAGGAAGCAACTTGCTTATATGGTTACCTCTTCTGTTACCTTATCCTCGCCCGCTTATCAATAACGGTCTCATTTAAGTTAACACATAAATTATCTAAAAGATATTACAGTTTTGTAATTTGTTTTGGCAAAGAATCTAGAGTCTACATCAATTTGGACTAATTAATATTAGACTGCCTCATTTAACAATCATTATTATTTCTTCAATTTACGACTGTAACTTCATAATTACATGTTAACTATTTAGTAGGAAATTAATAATATTTCTTCGTGGACATATTAGATTTGGAATTAGAGGTATTAGCGGTGGACAGTCACAGTAGCCGTGAAGACAACTAGAGGTGCAATCCGAACACACTTAAATTCCAAACAATGCACATGACAACCATAGTTTGCATAGTGATGTTATTTGGACATAATCAAGAACATGCACACGTCTCTGTCTCCGTTTCATTTTACAATCCACTTTGCAAACGAATCCCTTTATTAATTAGAAAATATACCAGCCAAATCATTGTCAATGATCAAAGTCGTGATAGCGCAGTGGATATGCGTTCGCTTTAGGTGCGAAAGGTCCGGAGTTCGAGCCCCGCTGGAGCCGTTACGATTTAATTCCCCATTGCCTCTTCACTCTCCCTCATGGCGACGGATTCCATCAGGAATGAGGTCTCGAGAGGGATTAATATAAGTTGTAAGAACTTGTTTGTTTCGCAATCGCGCTAAAATAAATTTCTATACACTAATGGTCAAAAACTCTGTTTGATTTGTGTTTAGTGTAGTCATGCTATAGCATATAAAGTGTTAGAACAAACATATACAGACGGACCAGTAGTCTAGTGGTTAACACGCTGCATTGCGAATCATGGTCCGACCCCCCGTCTTACACTAATAATTAACACTAATTAACATTCTTTCAGATGGGACTTTTAACAGAGGTCTCGTGTCGGTGCTTTACATCGTGCATTCAACGAACCAGAGGAGAATCTGGAATGGGTCTCTGGTTGTATCATTGCAATATCCTCCAAAACCTAAAATAACTAATCTCTTCAGTAGGCGTCGCTAATATGGGCAACCGGTAGCGACGATAAATAAATGTAAAAAGTTAAAAACACACACACAGATATGTCAGTCAAGCCGTAAGATCTAAATGTACCTGTATCATAACTCATGCTTCATAGTTTAGGAGTAACGTTACTATGACGCTGTGCTACATGCAAAACATATTAGATTTAAAAATGCAGAGTTCTTACTTACTTCGATTTTCTAGAAGTAAATTTCAAATCAGTATGATTTAAATGAACATATAAATAAACAAACAAGAAATGGCAATGAGTTGCAGTATCTCATATTTGGCGAGCAATTCGTAAAGGTAATTGTATTAACTTGGTATCGTTCTATTATTTGGCAAGCAATTCGTACAGACACTTGTATTAACTTGATCTCGCTCTCATATTTGGCAAGTAATTCGTACAGGCAATTGTATTAACTTGATCGCGTTCTATTATTTGGCAAGCAATTCGTACATGCAATTGTATTAACTTGATCTCGGTCTCATATTTGGCAAGCAATTCGTACATGCAATTGTATTAACTTGATCTCGTTCTATTATTTGGCAAGCAATTCGTACAGGCAATTGTATTAACTTGATCTTGCTCTCATATTTGGCATATAATTCGTACAGGCAATTATATTAACTTGATCTCGTTCTCATATTTGGCATGTAATTCGTACTGGCAATTGTATTAACTTGATCTCGCTCTCATATTCTGTACATCTATTGATTTGCATAATTATATATTTACGTTCTTGGACAGCATCTGATAAACCAGTTATCGTACCACAAATGATGAGTTATATCAATTCTGAATTGCCGACTATCGTTGCTGGCTAGCTCCTTTTAATATTATGTACACACCCTGTATACGATTGTATTGTAGTCATGAGCTATGATGAATATATATGTTAAAGCGACACGCATCGGTGAAAACGCAAACAGAATGTATTTTCCTATAATTATAATGTATAATTGTTTTCCGAATATCTACCTCAAAAGCTGAGTATTTCAACTACTGTTCTTTCAAAGTAAAGTAATAATACCATTGGAATATTACACTACTGTATAGGTAAGGCAATATACTATAGCTTACAGGTACTGTGATTTATTGTTTAATAGGTTATACCTGACTTACCTATAATGCAATAGTGTATCGAATGTTTGTTTACAACCGTTATTACTTTACTTTGAAAGCACAGTAAATAAACAACCGTCGTATACGATGTTTATTGACATAACAAAATAATGTAAATAGGGTCAACATCCATGCGTAATGCAATGTGTGTATCCTGAATAACACGAGTTATGCTACAGATTTACCATTATACCTCACCCTTTGTACATGTGCATATTTATGTTTTAGACTAATACGATTAAAAATATCTCTAAACGACAGTAGCGCGCGTTTGGTATAATAAATTAACATCAATTCAGGAGAGTAGCTGCCCGTTATATGAAATCCTGCTTTCACTTCTGGGAGTTTGTATACCACAAAAAAAAACATTGTTTATGTATAGAGGTTTATGTTCGAATTATTTCTGAAGAATTTATAGTAGCAATGCTATGTATACGTAAATAAACATTTTTGGGGGCTTTTTGCCAAACCTCGAACAAATAACATACTAGTAGTATGCACATATTAGGCTGGCTTGCATCAGGCTAGGTTGGCTCGCATCAGGCTAGGCTGGCTCGCATTAGGCTAGACTGGCTCGCATCATACTAGGCTGGCTCGCATCAGACTAGGCTGGCTCGCATCAGGCTAGGCTGCTCGCATCAGGCTAGGCTGGCTCGCATCAGGCTAGGCTGGCTCGCATCAAGCTAAGCTGGCTCGCATCATGCTAGGCTGGCTCGCATCAGGCTAGGCTGGCTCGCATCAGGCTAGGCTGGCTCGCATCAGGCTAGGCTGGCTCGCATTAGGCTAGGCTGGCTCGCATCAGGCTAGGCTGGCTCGCATCAGGCTAGGCTGGCTCGCATCAGACTAGGCTTTCTCGCATCAGGCTAGGCTGGCTCGCATCAGGCTAGGCTGGCTCGCATCAGGCTAGGCTGGCTCGCATCAGGCTAGACTGGCTCGCATCAGACTAGGCTGGCTCGCATCAGACTAGGCTGGCTCGCATCAGGCTAGGCTGCCGCTCAGCTAGGCTGGCTCGCATAGGCTAGGCTGGTCGCATCAGCTAGCTGCTGTGTGTGATCAGCTAGGCTGGCTCGCATCAGGCTAGGCTGGCTCGCATTAGGCTAGGCTGGCTCGCATCAGGCTAGGCTGGCTCGCATCAGGCTAGGCTGGCTCGCATCAGACTAGGCTTGCTCGCATCAGGCTAGGCTGGCTCGCATCAGGCTAGGCTGGCTCGCATCAGGCTAGGCTGGCTCGCATCAGGCTAGGCTGGCTCGCATCAGGCTAGGCTGGCTCGCATCAGGCTAGATTCTAATAGACTTCGACAATATAATAGTTACCCCCAGTTGGACTCCAGTGCACACTGTAGTTCAGTATCTTGTTCGGGTCTAGCTGTATCTGCATCTTATCCTCCTTCAGTTCCTTCAACATTTGTCTGGCTCGGTTTACTTTATCTTCTGGGCCTTGGCACTCTATAACAACGTTGGTAAAATATGTTATTAAAGTCAGGATTCATGTTCCAACTGAACTGTTAACGGTTAATGTCGTTGGCTGTGTGTTCGAATCCCACTTGGTGTGTCACGTTATTTCGTGTCAAGAAACTATACAACTGGCTAGCGATAGGCCCTAGGGTTCTTACCCGGGTGCCCGTTCGTGCCTCCACCACTAACAACTGGAGGTAGCACTATGACCCAAACTGTTGGTGCGACTTTAACCACAAAAACAAAAACAGAAAAAATATATGACCTTCGTTACACCTAGTATGCGTTCTTTTCGAAACCAATGTGATATTGTTTCGCTTTCAATTTAGTCAGTTTATACACGTTTATTTAGGTCGATTGCGAAGCATGTTATTTAAACATTAGTTTAATCGCTATTGAGATGTCTTTCCTGACGGACTCCATCGGCATGTGGGAGGGAGAAGATATGTAGATTTAATTGTCTTGCATAAGGATATCACCACAGTTGTTCTATAGTGTACGACCGTGTAGTGTTACATTTAAACTTGATGTATTTTTATTTTTCAACGATTGCAAAGCAAGTTTTAACAATTTAATATATTAATCACTCTCGTTTGCGCGGATGAAAGCGTATATGTGGTCATTCATGTGGGAGGAAACCGGAGTACCCGGAGGATATCCACCTGTCCGATCTGGCGACCACCGTACCAACTCATGTACTACCCGGTCCTAGGATCGAACCCGGATTGCATTGGTGAGAAGCGAGCGCGCTTACCACTGCGTTAATCGGACAGCCCGTGTAGTGTTATACTAGCACTTTGACTGATTCGAATTCGAAGTACAACATATGACTACTATCTATTGACGAGTTATATTATTAAACATTAAGTATGTAGCCATATGTAGAAAGTGGAAGTCGTGATAGCGCAGTGGATGCGCGTTCGTTTCAGGTGCGAAAGGTCCGGAGTTCGAGCCCCACTGGAGCCGTTACGATTGTGCCCTTAGGCAAGGCATTTAAGTTCCACGTTGCCTCTTCTCTCTCCCTCGTGGCGATGGATTCCATCAGGAATGAGGTCTCGAGAGTGATTTATATAAGTTGAAATAACTTGTTTCGCAATCGAGCTAAAATAAAGTTGCATAAACTAGCCATATGTAACCTATATATAAATAACATTGCACATTCCAGTTTCTAAATTTCTATTCGGAACCGGATTCATCTGGAATTTAGATAGACGCCATCAAATTGAATTCCAGTTTGAACTACACATTTGCTATCGCTTTCTTTATAATGATCATGCGATGGTAATTTAAAATGCAATATAATGGCGAGGTTTAGATTTGGCGGAAACATTAATACTGATCGCCAATATAGCCAAAATAAAACCTCCGCAAATAGATCTACTTAACAGTATATTCTCCTAGGTTGTCTATTTAAGCTTCATGTTTAACTGTAATTGACAATTAAGCGTAAACACTAAGCTTGTATTAAATATGCTGAAAATGCATTTCTACTTCCCTCGGCATATATAAAATAAATACATGTACAAAGGGAAGATAAGATGTATGTGTATTACCTATGTATCTCGACAGAGCAATGCTGCTCTCCTGTACAAAGCGAAGATGTATATGTATTACCTATGTATCTCGACAGAGCAATGCTGCTGTCCTGTACAAAGCGACGATGTATGTGTATTACCTATGTATCTCGACAGAGCAATGCTGCTCTCCTGTACAAAGCGAAGATGTATGTGTATTACCTATGTATCTCGACAGAGCAATGCTGCTCTCCTGTACAAAGGGAATATGTATGTGTATTTCCTATGTATCTCGATAGAGCAATGCTGACCTCCCTGTACAAAGTGAAGATGTATGTGTATTAACTATGTATCTTCGACAGAACAATGCTGCTCTCCTGTACAAAGCGAAGATGTATGTGTATTACCTATGTATCTCGACAGAGCAATGCTGCTCTCCTGTACACAGCGAAGATGTATGTGTATTACCTATGTATCTCGACAGAGTAATGCTGCTCTCCTGTACAAAGCGAAGATGTATGTGTATTACCTATGTATCTCGACAGAACAATGCTGCTCTCCTGTACAAAGCGAAGATGTATGTGTATTACCTATGTATCTCGACAGAGCAATGCTGCTCTCCTGTACAAAGCGAAGATGTATGTGTATTACCTATGTATCTCGACAGAGCAATGCTGCCCTCCTGTACAAAGCGAAGATGTATCTGTGTTTTACCTATGTATCTCGACAGAGCAATGCTGCCCTCCTGATAAAAGGGAAGATGTATGTGTATTACCTATGTATCTCGATAGAGCAATGCTGCTCTCCTGTACAAAGCGAAGATGTATTTGTATTACCTATGTATCTCGACAGAACAATGCTGCTCTCCTGTACAAAGCGAAGATGTATGTGTATTACCTATGTATCTCGACAGAACAATGCTGCTCTCCTGTACAAAGCGAAGATGTATGTGTATTACCTATGTATCTCGACAGAACAATGCTGCTCTCCTGTACAAAGCGACGATGTATGTGTATTACCTATGTATCTCGACAGAGCAATGCTGCTCTCCTGTACAAAGCGAAGAAGTATGTGTATTACCTATGTATCTCGACAGAGCAATGCTGCTCTCCTGTACAAAGTGAAGATGTATTTGTGTATTACCTATGTATCTCGACAGAGCAATGCTGCTCTCCTGTACAAAGCGAATATGTATTTGTGTATTACCTATGTATCTCGACAGAGCAATGCTGCTCTCCTGTACAAAGTGAAGATGTATTTGTGTATTACCTATGTATCTCGACAGAGCAATGCTGCTCTCCTGTACAAAGCGATGATGTATGTGTATTACCTATGTATCTCGACAGAGCAATGCTGCTCTCCTGTACAAAGCGAAGATGTATGTGTGTTACCTATGTATCTCGACAGAACAATGCTGCTCTCCTGTATAAAGCGAAGATGTATGTGTATTACCTATGTATCTCGACAGAGCAATGTTGCTCTCCTGTACAAAGCGAAGATGTATGTGTGTTACCTATGTATCTCGACAGAACAATGCTGCTCTCCTGTATAAAGCGAAGATGTATGTGTATTACCTATGTATCTCGACAGAGCAATGCTGCTCTCCTGTACAAAGCGAAGATGTATGTGTATTACCTATGTATCTCGACAGAGCAATGCTGCCCTCCTGTACAAAGCGTAGATGTATGTGTATTACCTATGTATCTCGACAGAGCGATGCTGCCCTCCTGTACAAAGCGAAGATGTATGTGTATTACCTATGTATCTCGACAGAGCAATGCTGCTCTCCTGTACAAAGCGAAGATGTATGTGTATTACCTATGTATCTCGACAGAACAATGCTGCTCTCCTGTACAAAGCGAAGATGTATGTGTATTACCTATGTATCTCGACAGAGCAATGCTGCTCTCCTGTACAAAGCGAAGATGTATGTGTATTACCTATGTATCTCGACAGAGCAATGCTGCTCTCCTGTACAAAGTGAAGATGTATTTGTGTATTACCTATGTATCTCGACAGAGCAATGCTGCTCTCCTGTACAAAGCGAAGATGTATTTGTGTATTACCTATGTATCTCGACAGAGCAATGCTGCTCTCCTGTACAAAGCGATGATGTATGTGTATTACCTATGTATCAGGACAGAGCAATGCTGCTCTCCTGTACAAAGCGAAGATGTATGTGTATTACCTATGTATCTTCGACAGAACAATGCTGCTCTCCTGTACAAAGCGAAGATGTATTTGTATTACCTATGTATCTCGACAGAGCAATGCTGCTCTCCTGTACAAAGCGAAGATGTATGTGTATTACCTATGTATCTCGACAGAGCAATGCTGCTCTCCTGTACAAAGCGAAGATGTATGTGTATTACCTATGTATCTCGACAGAGCAATGCTGCCCTCCTGTACAAAGCGAAGATGTATCTGTGTTTTACCTATGTATCTCGACAGAGCAATGCTGCCCTCCTGATAAAAGGGAAGATGTATGTGTATTACCTATGTATCTCGACAGAGCAATGCTGCCCTCCTGTACAAAGCGAAGATGTATCTGTGTTTTACCTATGTATCTCGACAGAGCAATGCTGCTCTCCTGTACAAAGCGTAGATGTATGTGTATTACCTAGGTATCTCGACAGAGCAATGCTGCTCTCCTGTACAAAGCGAAGATGTATGTGTATTACCTATGTATCTCGACAGAGCAATGCTGCTCTCCTGTACAAAGCGAAGATGTATGTGTATTACCTATGTATCTCGACAGAGCAATGCTGCCTCCCTGTACAAAGCGAAGATGTATGTGTATTACCTATGTATCTCGACAGAGCAATGCTGCTCTCCTGTACAAAGCGAAGATGTATGTGTATTACCTATGTATCTCGACAGAGCAATGCTGCTCTCCTGTACAAAGCGAAGATGTATGTGTATTACCTATGTATCTCGACAGAGCAATGCTGCTCTCCTGTACAAAGCGAAGATGTATGTGTATTACCTATGTATCTCGACAGAGCAATGCTGCTCTCCTGTACAAAGCGAAGATGTATGTGTATTACCTATGTATCTCGACAGAGCAATGCTGCTCTCCTGTACAAAGCGAAGATGTATGTGTATTACCTATGTATCTCGACAGAGCAATGCTGCTCTCCTGTACAAAGCGAAGATGTATGTGTATTACCTATGTATCTCGACAGAGCAATGCTGCTCTCCTGTACAAAGCGAAGATGTATGTGTATTACCTATGTATCTCGACAGAGCAATGCTGCTCTCCTGTACAAAGCGAAGATGTATGTGTATTACCTATGTATCTCGACAGAGCAATGCTGCTCTCCTGTACAAAGCGAAGATGTATTTGTGTATTACCTATGTATCTCGACAGAGCAATGCTGCTCTCCTGTACAAAGCGAAGATGTATGTGTATTACCTATGTATCTCGACAGAGCAATGCTGCTCTCCTGTACAAAGCGAAGATGTATGTGTATTACCTATGTATCTCGACAGAGCAATGCTGCTCTCCTGTACAAAGCGAAGATGTATGTGTATTACCTATGTATCTCGACAGAGCAATGCTGCTCTCCTGTACAAAGCGAAGATGTATGTGTATTACCTATGTATCTCGACAGAGCAATGCTGCTCTCCTGTACAAAGCGAAGATGTATGTGTATTACCTATGTATCTCGACAGAGCAATGCTGCTCTCCTGTACAAAGCGAAGATGTATGTGTATTACCTATGTATCTCGACAGAGCAATGCTGCTCTCCTGTACAAAGCGAAGATGTATGTGTATTACCTATGTATCTCGACAGAGCAATGCTGCTCTCCTGTACAAAGCGAAGATGTATTTGTGTATTACCTATGTATCTCGACAGAGCAATGCTGCTCTCCTGTACAAAGCGATGATGTATGTGTATTACCTATGTATCTCGACAGAGCAATGCTGCTCTCCTGTACAAAGCGAAGATGTATGTGTATTACCTATGTATCTCGACAGAGCAATGCTGCTCTCCTGTACAAAGCGAAGATGTATGTGTATTACCTATGTATCTCGACAGAGCAATGCTGCTCTCCTGTACAAAGCGAAGATGTATGTGTATTACCTATGTATCTCGACAGAGCAATGCTGCTCTCCTGTACAAAGCGAAGATGTATGTGTATTACCTATGTATCTCGACAGAGCAATGCTGCTCTCCTGTACAAAGCGAGATGTATGTGTATTACCTATGTATCTCGACAGAGCAATGCTGCTCTCCTGTACAAAGCGAAGATGTATGTGTATTACCTATGTATCTCGACAGAGCAATGCTGCTCTCCTGTACAAAGCGAAGATGTATTTGTGTATTACCTATGTATCTCGACAGAGCAATGCTGCTCTCCTGTACAAAGCGAAGATGTATGTGTATTACCTATGTATCTCGACAGAGCAATGCTGCTCTCCTGTACAAAGCGAAGATGTATGTGTATTACCTATGTATCTCGACAGAGCAATGCTGCTCTCCTGTACAAAGCGAAGATGTATGTGTATTACCTATGTATCTCGACAGAGCAATGCTGCTCTCCTGTACAAAGCGAAGATGTATTTGTGTATTACCTATGTATCTCGACAGAGCAATGCTGCTCTCCTGTACAAAGCGACGATGTATTTGTGTATTACCTATGTATCTCGACAGAGCAATGCTGCTCTCCTGTACAAAGCGATGATGTATGTGTATTACCTATGTATCTCGACAGAGCAATGCTGCTCTCCTGTACAAAGCGAAGATGTATGTGTATTACCTATGTATCTCGACAGAGCAATGCTGCTCTCCTGTACAAAGCGAAGATGTATGTGTATTACCTATGTATCTCGACAGAGCAATGCTGCTCTCCTGTACAAAGCGAAGATGTATGTGTATTACCTATGTATCTCGACAGAGCAATGCTGCTCTCCTGTACAAAGCGAAGATGTATGTGTATTACCTATGTATCTCGACAGAGCAATGCTGCTCTCCTGTACAAAGCGAAGATGTATGTGTATTACCTATGTATCTCGACAGAGCAATGCTGCTCTCCTGTACAAAGTGAAGATGTATTTGTGTATTACCTATGTATCTCGACAGAGCAATGCTGCTCTCCTGTACAAAGCGAAGATGTATGTGTATTACCTATGTATCTCGACAGAGCAATGCTGCTCTCCTGTACAAAGCGAAGATGTATTTGTGTATTACCTATGTATCTCGACAGAGCAATGCTGCTCTCCTGTACAAAGCGAGATGTATGTGTATTACCTATGTATCTCGACAGAGCAATGCTGCTCTCCTGTACAAATGAAGATGTATTTGTGTATTACCTATGTATCTCGACAGAGCAATGCTGCTCTCCTGTACAAAGCGATGATGTATGTGTATTACCTATGTATCTCGACAGAGCAATGCTGCTCTCCTGTACAAAGCGGAGATGTATTTGTTACCTATGTATCTCGACAGAGCAATGCTGCTCTCCTGTACAAAGCGGAGATGTATTTGTTACCTATGTATCTCGACAGAGCAATGCTGCTCTCCTGTACAAAGCGGAGATGTATTTGTTACCTATGTATCTCGACAGAGCAATGCTGCTCTCCTGTACAAAGCGGAGATGTATTTGTTACCTATGTATCTCGACAGAGCAATGCTGCTCTCCTGTACAAAGCGGAGATGTATTTGTTACCTATGTATCTCGACAGAGCAATGCTGCTCTCCTGTACAAAGCGGAGATGTATTTGTTACCTATGTATCTCGACAGAGCAATGCTGCTCTCCTGTACAAAGCGGAGATGTATTTGTTACCTATGTATCTCGACAGAGCAATGCTGCTCTCCTGTACAAAGCGGAGATGTATTTGTTACCTATGTATCTCGACAGAGCAATGCTGCTCTCCTGTACAAAGCGGAGATGTATTTGTTACCTATGTATCTCGACAGAGCAATGCTGCTCTCCTGTACAAAGCGGAGATGTATTTGTTACCTATGTATCTCGACAGAGCAATGCTGCTCTCCTGTTCCTCTATGTCCTCTATAGTTCTCTTCAACCATAGGAAATGCTTTGCTGCTTCCTTAGGCTTGAGACCTTCCTCAGTTTCTGTTTCCGTTACTGCAAAACAGAAATAAAATATTCTTCATATGGCAGACCGCCTCCGTGGGCGATTGGTTATGGTCGCTGACTTGTATACTACTGTAAACTATCATCACTGATTGTCACGGATTCAAGCCCAGGCCATGTCTCATTTATATGAAAAAGTTGGCATATTGTTACGGATGTTGGCGCACCAAATACCGGTTAACAGCTGTGTGTGTTTTACGTTTATTTATCGTCGCTACCGGTTGCCCATATGAGCGACGCCTCCTGAAGAGATTAGTTATTTTAGATGTTGGAGGATAGTGCATGATACAGACAGAGACCCATTCCAGAATCTCCTCTGGTTCTTTTACGTGCACGGTATAAAGCACCGACACGAGACCTCGGTTTAACGTCCAATCTGAAAGACTTTTAATTTTATTAGGGTCAGACGGGGGATCGAAGCTGCGATCCCTGGATTACCAGTCCAGCGTGTTACCACTGGACTACATATCCGTCTGTGGTTAACAGCTGGAGCCTGCCCTGGACATGTGTTGTTAGGTGTACTGTCCGCCGGCGATATGGTCCAAAATGGTGATGACGCAGGCGTAAAACCCGAACGAACAAGCACATTCATTGTGGCAACAACCTGGTGCTTCACTCGTAGTCGTTTCCTCCCAGGGACAGATGGTAATTGTGATATATGAGGACGTTTTCAGTCACTTACACAGGTCGTAGAGTTGATATATGGGGAATATCTTCCACCACCAATATTGATCAAAACCGGCCTGCCTGATCAACTTTGCTTTATTAGTCAGTGCCAAATAAACTGTTCGTGACGTCATAACGCTGAATGTACGGCGTCATATATTCACAGATTGGATGATAAACTTCAGCCGTTCGGGTCATGCATGAACATTGGGTATTATTTCCTTTCAAAAACCTTTCGGCAGAGCCTCGCCTTGTGTATTTTCTTCAACTCTCATAATAAATTAAAAATTATCAGACGGTAAGCTAATATTCTCTATAAAATACCAAGTGATAAAAGAAACGTAAAATGTGTCAACAGCCCTGCTGCAAGGCTTATACCTAGCACATACTTAGGTATATGGTAAACTATCAAAGTACAAACAGACGGATCTGTAGTCCAGTGGTATCACGCTGGATTGGTAATCCAGAGATCGCAGGTTCGATCCCCCATCTGACTCTAATAAAATTAACAGTCTTTCAGATGGGACTTTAAACCGAGGTCTCGTGTCGGTGCTGTACAAAGAACCAGGGGAGACTCTGGAATGGGTCTCGGTCTGTATGATTGCACTATCCTCCAAAAATCTAAAATGATTAATCTCTTCAGGAGGCGTCGCTCATCTGGGCAACCGGTAGCGACAATAAATAAATGTAACACACACACACACACACACACACACACACACACACACACACACACACACACACACACACACACACACACACACACACACACACACACACACACACACACACACACACACACACACACACACACACACACACACACACACACACACACACACACACACACACACACACACACACACACACACACACACACACACACACACACACACACACACACACACACACACACACACACACACACACACACACACACACACACACACACACACACACACACACACACACACACACACACACACACACACACACACACACACACACACACACACACACACACACACACACACACACACACACACACACACACACACACACACACACACACACACACACACACACACACACACACACACACACACACACACACACACACACACACACACACACACACACACACACACACACACACACACACACACACACACACACACACACACACACACACACACACACACACACACACACACACACACACACACACACACACACACACACACACACACACACACACACACACACACACACACACACACACACACACACACACACACACACACACACACACACACACACACACACACACACACACACACACACACACACACACACACACACACACACACACACACACACACACACACACACACACACACACACACACACACACACACACACACCACACACACACACACACACACACACACACACACACACACACCACACACACACACACACACACACACACACACACACACACACACACACACACACACACACACACACACACACACACACACACACACACACACACACACACACACACACACACACACACACACACACACACACACACACACACACACACACACACACACACACACACACACACACACACACACACACACACACACACACACACACACACACACACACACACACACACACACACACACACACACACACACACACACACACACACACACACACACACACACACACACACACACACACACACACACACACACACACACACACACACACACACACACACACACACACACACACACACACACACACACACACACACACACACACACACACACACACACACACACACACACACACACACACACACACACACACACACACACACACACACACACACACACACACACACACACACACACACACACACACACACACACACACACACACACACACACACACACACACACACACACACACACACACACACACACACACACACACACACACACACACACACACACACACACACACACACACACACACACACACACACACACACACACACACACACACACACACACACACACACACACACACACACACACACACACACACACACACACACACACACACACACACACACACACACACACACACACACACACACACACACACACACACACACACACACACACACACACACACACACACACACACACACACACACACACACACACACACACACACACACACACACACACACACACACACACACACACACACACACACACACACACACACACACACACACACACACACACACACACACACACACACACACACACACACACACACACACACACACACACACACACACACACACACACACACACACACACACACACACACACACACACACACACACCACACACACACACACACACACACACACACACACACACACACACACACACACACACACACACACACACACACACACACACACACACACACACACACACACACACACACACACACACACACACACACACACACACACACACACACACACACACACACACACACACACACACACACACACACACACACACACACACACACACACACACACACACACACACACACACACACACACACACACACACACACACACACACACACACACACACACACACACACACACACACACACACACACACACACACACACACACACACACACACACACACACACACACACACACACACACACACACACACACACACACACACACACACACACACACACACACACAACACACTCAAAGCACTACATGAGCAATATATAGGTAGAATACAGTGAGTATTGGCAAGCACAGTTGTAACTCTAAAACATCGAGATCTAGGCCTGATGAATTACTTGACATAATATATTTCCTAGCAGCGTCTTCATCGAACACTTTCTTTGCAGTTTCTTGTAGAGCGTCTTGCATTTGCTGGTTCTCTGCATACCACTTGTTCCCGGCAACTTTCTGCTTGTCTTTGTCGTGGCTAAGGAAGTCCGGTATATGTGTACTAATTGATGATAAAATGTATGCTGGAGGAACAGCATTGTCATCTCTGATGTACCATCTGCAATGTGCAATGAGGTTTATAAGTTGCCAGCCAGACAGCCGGCGACTATATCGGATACGCTTTAGGAAATGTCACATGGTAGGAGCATAATTAAAATTGGCTAATGTCAAACATGTTCTGAAAATATAAACGGGGCATTTACATTACAATTATAAAGAATGCATATATTCAAAGCGAATGTCATTAGTTGCTTAGAACAAATATGTGCAATGTACGTGGAAAAAAGATCAAATGTTACATTATGAAAACTTAATAATGATGGATAAGGCAATAAACTGAAATTAATAAATTGATCAGAAATGCGATTAAATGGAAACATTTAAACATCTAAATATGGCCAAATGTGTGTGTATGTGTTTGTTTCTTGATATATGTCTTGCTTTTACTTTTGAATGTGTTTTGCGGTTAGTTATCGTCGCTACCGGTTGCCCATATGAGCGACGCCTCCTGAAGAGATTAGTCATTTTAGATTTGTTGGTGCACAGATAGAGACCCATTCCAGAGTCTCCTCTGGTTCTTGTACGTGCACGGTGTAAAGCACAGACACAAGACCTCGGTTTAGAGTCCCATCTGAACGACTCAGACGGGTGATCGAACCTGCGATCCCTGGATTACCAGTCCAACATGCTAAACAATGGACTATAGAGATAAATGTGTTTCCTTAAATAACAATATATCCCCGTACGTGAATATGGCTTCATATAACTTCACTGGGGGAGAATATATATAAGCGTTCCGGCTTGCTCATTCACTAGAACAAACGGATATATAGTCCAGTGGTAACACGCTGGACTGGTAATCCTGGGATCGCAGGTTCGATCCCCCGTCTGACCCTAATAAAATTAACAATCTTTCAGATGGGACGTTAAACCGAGGTCTCGTGTCGGTGCTTTACACCGTGCACGTAAAAGAACCAGAGGAGACTCTGGAATGGGTCTCTGTCTGTATCATTGCACTATCCTCCAAAATCTAAAATGACTAATCTCTTCAGGAGGCGTAGCTCATATGGGTAACCGGTAGTGACGATAAATAAACGTAAGACACACACACACAGTCACTAGAGCGTTTTCCCTGTAAGCGAAAGGTCTCGGAATTTGAACAGCAGGTTGGTTACACATTTTTCTCAGCCTGAGACATGTACTTGTTTTATGATGTAGGTGGAGTTAGCAGTGAGCAGTGTACTGCCAGTGTACTGCTA
>CM026403.1:30758543-30936851 GCA_014843695.1 Archivesica marissinica
ATGCTGCTCTCCTGTACAAAGCGGGATGTATTTGTTTACCTATGTATCTCGACAGAGCAATGCTGCTCTCCTGTACAAAGCGGAGATGTATTTGTTTCCTATGTTCTCGACAGAGCAATGCTGCTCTCCTGTACAAGTGGAGATGTATTTGTGTTTACCTATGTATCTCGACAGAGCAATGCTGCTCTCCTGTACAAAGCGGAGATGTATTTGTTACCTATGTATCTCGACAGAGCAATGCTGCTCTCCTGTACAAAGCGGAGATGTATTTGTTACACCTATGTATCTCGACAGAGCAATGCTGCTCTCCTGTACAAAGCGGAGATGTATTTGTTACCTATGTATCTCTACAGAGCAATGCTGCTCTCCTGTACAAAGCGGAGATGTATTTGTTACCTATGTATCTCGACAGAGCAATGCTGCTCTCCTGTACAAAGCGGAGATGTATGTGTATTACCTATGTATCTCGACAGAGCATTGCTGCTCTCCTGTACAAAGCGGAGATGTATGTGTATTACCTATGTATCTCGACAGAGCAATGCTGCTCTCCTGTACAAAGCGAAGATGTATGTGTATTACCTATGTATCTCGACAGAGCAATGCTGCTCTCCAGTACAAAGCGAAGCTGTATGTGTATTACCTATGTATCTCGACAGAGCAATGATGCTCTCCTGTACAAAGCGAAGCTGTATGTGTATTACCTATGTATCTCGACAGAGCAGCATTGCTCTCCTGTACAAAGCGAAGATGTATGTGTATTACCTATGTATCTCGACAGAGCAATGATGCTCTCCTGTACAAAGCGAAGATGTATGTGTATTACCTATGTATCTCGACAGAGCAATGATGCTCACCTGTACAAAGCGAAGATGTATGTGTATTACCTATGTATCTCGACAGAGCAATGCTGCTCTCCTGTACAAAGCGATGATGTATGTGTATTACCTATGTATCTCGACAGAGCAATGCTACTCTCCTGTACAAAGCGATGATGTATGTGTATTACCTATGTATCTCGACAGAGCAATGCTGCCCTCCTGTTCCTCTATGTCCTCTATAGTTCTCTTCAACCATAGGAAATGCTTTGCTGCTTCCTTAGGCTTGAGACCTTCCTCAGTTTCTGTTTCCGTTACTGCAAAACAGAAATAAAATATTCTTCATATGGCAGACCGCCTCCGTGGGCGATTGGTTATGGTCGCTGACTTGTATACTACTGTAAACTATCATCACTGATTGTCACGGATTCAAGCCCAGGCCATGTCTCATTTATATGAAAAAGTTGGCATATTGTTACGGATGTTGGCGCACCAAATACCGGTTAACAGCTGTGTGTGTTTTACGTTTATTTATCGTCGCTACCGGTTGCCCATATGAGCGACGCCTCCTGAAGAGATTAGTTATTTTAGATGTTGGAGGATAGTGCATGATACAGACAGAGACCCATTCCAGAATCTCCTCTGGTTCTTTTACGTGCACGGTATAAAGCACCGACACGAGACCTCGGTTTAACGTCCAATCTGAAAGACTTTTAATTGTATTAGGGTCAGACGGGGGATCGAAGCTGCGATCCCTGGATTACCAGTCCAGCGTGTTACCACTGGACTACATATCCGTCTGTGGTTAACAGCTGGAGCCTGCCCTGGACATGTGTTGTTAGGTGTACTGTCCGCCGGCGATATGGTCCAAAATGGTGATGACGCAGGCGTAAAACCCGAACGAACAAGCACATTCATTGTGGCAACAACCTGGTGCTTCTCTCGTAGTCGTTTCCTCCCAGGGACAGATGGTAATTGTGATATATGAGGACGTTTTCAGTCACTTACACAGGTCGTAGAGTTGAAATATGGGGAATATCTTCCACCACCAATATTGATCAAAACCGGCCTGCCTGATCAACTTTGCTTTATTAGTCAGTGCCAAATAAACTGTTCGTGACGTCATAACGCTGAATGTACGGCGTCATATATTCACAGATTGGATGATAAACTTCAGCCGTTCGGGTCATGCATGAACATTGGGTATTATTTCCTTTCAAAAACCTTTCGGCAGAGCCTCGCCTTGTGTATTTTCTTCAACTCTCATAATAAATTAAAAATTATCAGACGGTAAGCTAATATTCTCTATAAAATACCAAGTGATAAAAGAAACGTAAAATGTGTCAACAGCCCTGCTGCAAGGCTTATACCTAGCACATACTTAGGTATATGGTAAACTATCAAAGTACAAACAGACGGATCTGTAGTCCAGTGGTATCACGCTGGATTGGTAATCCAGAGATCGCAGGTTCGATCCCCCATCTGACTCTAATAAAATTAACAGTCTTTCAGATGGGACTTTAAACCGAGGTCTCGTGTCGGTGCTGTACAAAGAACCAGGGGAGACTCTGGAATGGGTCTCGGTCTGTATGATTGCACTATCCTCCAAAAATCTAAAATGATTAATCTCTTCAGGAGGCGTCGCTCATCTGGGCAACCGGTAGCGACAATAAATAAATGTAACACACACACACACACACACACACACACACACACACACACACACACACACACACACACACACACACACACACACACACACACACACACACACACACACACACACACACACACACACACACACACACACACACACACACACACACACACACACACACACACACACACACACACACACACACACACACACACACACACACACACACACACACACACACACACACACACACACACACACACACACACACACACACACACACACACACACACACACACACACACACACACACACACACACACACACACACACACACACACACACACACACACACACACACACACACACACACACACACACACACACACACACACACACACACACACACACACACACACACACACACACACACACACACACACACACACACACACACACACACACACACACACACACACACACACACACACACACACACACACACACACACACACACACACACACACACACACACACACACACACACACACACACACACACACACACACACACACACACACACACACACACACACACACACACACACACACACACACACACACACACACACACACACACACACACACACACACACACACACACACACACACACACACACACACACACACACACACACACACACACACACACACACACACACACACACACACACACACACACACACACACACACACACACCACACACACACACACACACACACACACACACACACACACACCACACACACACACACACACACACACACACACACACACACACACACACACACACACACACACACACACACACACACACACACACACACACACACACACACACACACACACACACACACACACACACACACACACACACACACACACACACACACACACACACACACACACACACACACACACACACACACACACACACACACACACACACACACACACACACACACACACACACACACACACACACACACACACACACACACACACACACACACACACACACACACACACACACACACACACACACACACACACACACACACACACACACACACACACACACACACACACACACACACACACACACACACACACACACACACACACACACACACACACACACACACACACACACACACACACACACACACACACACACACACACACACACACACACACACACACACACACACACACACACACACACACACACACACACACACACACACACACACACACACACACACACACACACACACACACACACACACACACACACACACACACACACACACACACACACACACACACACACACACACACACACACACACACACACACACACACACACACACACACACACACACACACACACACACACACACACACACACACACACACACACACACACACACACACACACACACACACACACACACACACACACACACACACACACACACACACACACACACACACACACACACACACACACACACACACACACACACACACACACACACACACACACACACACACACACACACACACACACACACACACACACACACACACACACACACACACACACACACACACACACACACACACACACACACACACACACACACACACACACACACACACACACACACACACACACACACACACACACACACACACACACACACACACACCACACACACACACACACACACACACACACACACACACACACACACACACACACACACACACACACACACACACACACACACACACACACACACACACACACACACACACACACACACACACACACACACACACACACACACACACACACACACACACACACACACACACACACACACACACACACACACACACACACACACACACACACACACACACACACACACACACACACACACACACACACACACACACACACACACACACACACACACACACACACACACACACACACACACACACACACACACACACACACACACACACACACACACACACACACACACACACACACACACACACACACACACACACACACACACACAACACACACACACTCAAAGCACTACATGAGCAATATATAGGTAGAATACAGTGAGTATTGGCAAGCACAGTTGTAACTCTAAAACATCGAGATCTAGGCCTGATGAATTACTTGACATAATATATTTCCTAGCAGCGTCTTCATCGAACACTTTCTTTGCAGTTTCTTGTAGAGCGTCTTGCATTTGCTGGTTCTCTGCATACCACTTGTTCCTGGCAACTTTCTGCTTGTCTTTGTCGTGGCTAAGGAAGTCCGGTATATGTGTACTAATTGATGATAAAATGTATGCTGGAGGTACAGCATTGTCATCTCTGGTATACCATCTGCAATGTGCAATGAGGTTTATAAGTTGCCAGCCAGACAGCCGGCGACTATATCGGATACGCTTTAGGAAATGTCACATGGTAGGAGCATAATTAAAATTGGCAAATGTCAAACATGTTCTGAAAATATAAACGGGGCATTTACATTACAATTATAAAGAATGCATATATTCAAAGCGAATGTCATTAGTTGCTTAGAACAAATATGTGCAATGTACGTGGAAAAAAGATCAAATGTTACATTATGAAAACTTAATAATGATGGATAAGGCAATAAACTGAAATTAATAAATTGATCAGAAATGCGATTAAATGGAAACATTTAAACATCTAAATATGGCCAAATGTGTGTGTATGTGTTTGTTTCTTGATATATGTCTTGCTTTTACTTTTGAATGTGTTTTGCGGTTAGTTATCGTCGCTACCGGTTGCCCATATGAGCGACGCCTCCTGAAGAGATTAGTCATTTTAGATTTGTTGGTGCACAGATAGAGACCCATTCCAGAGTCTCCTCTGGTTCTTGTACGTGCACGGTGTAAAGCACAGACACAAGACCTCGGTTTAGAGTCCCATCTGAACGACTCAGACGGGTGATCGAACCTGCGATCCCTGGATTACCAGTCCAACATGCTAAACAATGGACTATAGAGATAAATGTGTTTCCTTAAATAACAATATATCCCCGTACGTGAATATGGCTTCATATAACTTCACTGGGGGAGAATATATATAAGCGTTCCGGCTTGCTCATTCACTAGAACAAACGGATATATAGTCCAGTGGTAACACGCTGGACTGGTAATCCTGGGATCGCAGGTTCGATCCCCCGTCTGACCCTAATAAAATTAACAATCTTTCAGATGGGACGTTAAACCGAGGTCTCGTGTCGGTGCTTTACACCGTGCACGTAAAAGAACCAGAGGAGACTCTGGAATGGGTCTCTGTCTGTATCATTGCACTATCCTCCAAAATCTAAAATGACTAATCTCTTCAGGAGGCGTAGCTCATATGGGTAACCGGTAGTGACGATAAATAAACGTAAGACACACACACACAGTCACTAGAGCGTTTTCCCTGTAAGCGAAAGGTCTCGGAATTTGAACAGCAGGTTGGTTACACATTTTTCTCAGCCTGAGACATGTACTTGTTTTATGATGTAGGTGGAGTTAGCAGTGAGCAGTGTACTGCCAGTGTACTGCTATACGCTGGCACTGTATTTGCTAGCAGTCTTTAAAAATACAAAGTTTGTAATGCTATGTTCACTCTTGTATTACCTCTTGTTGTTTCTTTCAACTTTCCTACCTCACTAGTGTACAAAAACATTTTCTCCGGCCAGTTCTGCATCACCATTTTGCTTTGTTTGCTTGCTAATACAAAATGATGTTATAGGCCTCTGATCTCGAGTGGTTATTATCGTTAGTTTCAAATCACGTTCCCATCACTGCTGTTGGTTAGAATCCAACTTTCGCGTGAGGAGGCTATCCAGATGGCTATGGAAAGTCGGTGGTTCTACCAGGGACCCCGTTTCCGTGTCTGAAATATATCTTGGAGAGTGCACCCGGGGTCTTCCGCCAATAATTGCTGGATAGTTGCCATATTAACCCACACAAGCAAAGACATTAAAACTCTGAATATATGTGTTACATTTTTATTTCACATCAATTACATCAGTACTATCTCATGGGAAGGGCTGTAAATAATGTTGTCATTACTCCAATCCATTTGCCCTTTCCCCCAGATTAAATAGTATACAACAATAATAATAAATCCTAGTATAAGTTCATATTATTTTCCACGTATTTCATTGTGTGTATAATTGCAATGTAATGTATCAACAAAATGCAATAAAATATTATTTAAAAAAATTACATCAGTGGAATTTCCAAAAAAATATAAGAATTATCAAACCATCATATTGCAAATGCATAATCATACCATTATGGAGATAATCATAATAAGCTTTAAGCTTCAGATTAAATCCATTTTCGTTTGTATAGCTATACAATAGATATGTACTCTACAGAATGATAGAATAAATATGTTTAAACCAAACCATCATATCAATGGTGCAGCCTTACCTCTGAAAGAGATCCTTCGTTTCGTTTTCTTCGATGTTCGCAAAGATTTCCTCGAATTCCTCTGCTTCAATAACTCTTGGAAATGCCGTGTAGCCATATTTGTGTGAGATCAACGACTTAAAACAACGATTAGAAAGATATTAGTTAACAAATAATTGATAGTATTGGCATTCGTAATATTCAATAGTCAGCATCCGTGGTCGAGTGGTTAAGGTATCTGACTTGTATACCACTATAACCTATCATCATTGGAGGTCACGGGTTCGAGCCCCGCTCAGACCATGTCTATTTATATGAAAATGTTGGCAGTTTCTTACGGAGGTTGGTGCACGAAGCACTGGTTAACCGCTGGAGCCTGCCCAAGAAAGATGTGTAATGGTAAACTGCCAGCCGTTGATATAGCCCAAAATGGTGCTGATGAAGGCGTAAAACCCAAACAAACCAACATAATAGTGAGTAGAAGTCTTGCATGTATAATAATGTCGCATCATAGAGCGTGCTCTGTTTGCTACTTGTATATGTCTAAGGTAGATACAGTGAAGATGCGTCCGATACATAATTTATGTTCAGACTTTCTGGCATAGATTTAAGTACAGTGCTTTGAAAGTAAAGTAATAAAACCGTTGGAATATTCCACTACTGTATAGGTAAGGCAGTATACGATAGCATACATGTAATGTGACGTATTGATTAATGCTAACAACCTGACTTACCTGTAATGCGAATATTGTATCGAATCATTGTTTATAACCGTTATTACTCTATTTCGATATGATAGTATTTTATGCATACTTCTTGTATGGTCGTGTGCGGCTTGCTTATATCTACTACTATTATCCAATCCGTATTTAATTAGAGCTCTGTGAAAGTTGAGCGTTTCGGACATAGTTTATCATTTGTGACATACTGCACATTCTGCGTGAGCATGTGTGGCTTATAACCATTTGTCATGTGTGACTTATAACCATGTGTCATGTGTGGCTTATAACCATTTGTCATGTGTGACTTATACCCATGTGTCATGTGTGACTTATACCCATGTGTCATGTGTGACTTATACCCATGTGTCATGTGTGACTTATAACCATGTGTCATGTGTGACTTATACCCATGTGCCATGTGTGACTTATAACCATGTGTCATGTGTGACTTATAACCATTTGTCATATGTGACTTATAACCATGTGTCATATGTGACTTATAACCATGTGTCATATGTGACTTATAACCATGTGTCATGTGTGACTTATAACCATGTGTCATGTGTGACTTATAACCAGTTGTCATGTGTGACTTATAACCAGTTGTCATGTGTGACTTATACCCATGTGTCATGTGTGGCTTATAACCATGTGTCATGTGTGACTTATACCCATGTGTCATGTGTGACTTATAACCATGTGTCATGTGTGACATATAACCAGTTGTCATGTGTGACTTATACCCATGTGTCATGTGTGGCTTATAACCATGTGTCATGTGTGACTTATACCCATGTGTCATGTGTGACTTATAACCATTTGTCATGTGTGACTTATAACCATTTGTCATGTGCGACTTATAACCATGTGTCATGTGTGGCTTATAACCATTTGTAATGTGTGACTTATAACCATGTGTCATATGTGGCTTATAACCATTTGTCATGTGTGACTTATAACCATGTGTCATGTGTGACTTATAACCATTTGTCATGTGTGACTTATACCCATGTGTCATGTGTGACTTATAACCAGTTGTCATGTGTAGCTTATACCCATGTGTCATGTGTGGCCTATAACCATGTGTCATGTGTGACTTATACCCATGTGTCATGTGTGACTTATAACCATTTGTCATATGTGACTTATACCCATGTGTCATGTGTGGCTTATAACCATGTGTCATGTGTGACTTATACCCATGTGTCATGTGTGACTTATAACCATTTGTCATGTGTGACTTATACCCATGTGTCATGTGTGACTTATACCCACGTGTCATGTGTGACTTATAACCAGTTGTCATGTGTGGCTTATAACCAGTTGTCATGTGTAACTTATAACCATATAAATGTGTATAAACTAATTAATTATGACGAGATTAGGTCCAAGAATAGTTCAAATATGATCTCGTATGGATGTGCAACAACTTACCACGAAGTTAGGTCCAGTTGAGAGTTTCTGGCAGAGTTTTAGTTCTTTAATGCACAATTCCGTTCCCATATGATCATCCGTAGCTTCGTCCCTAACTCCCCATCTCATATCGGCCACCTGGAATTCGTATCCTACCTTCCGACAGTGTTCCTTTATCTTTGGATAGGCAAACTTCATCAATGTGTTTCGTTCTTGTTTTGTATCTGTGAATATATCTTAGCTGAGCATTCAATTTGGATATTGTATTTATTTTGTTTTTGTTTGTTTACGTTTATTTATTGTCGCTACCGGTTGCCCATATGAGCGACGCCTCCTGAAGAGAAGTCATTTGAGATTTTTGGAGGATAGTGCAATGATATAGACAAAGACCCTTCCAGAATCGTCTCTGGTTCTTTTACGTACACAGTGTACAGCACCGACACGAGACCTCGGTTTAACGTCCCATGTTAATTGTATTAGGGTCAGACGGGGGATCGAATCTCTAAAAGATCAATTTAACAATGCAATTATATCAGGCTGGTGACGTTAATAATTGATACCCTATTTCAGTTTGGGTTTCAGACGGCGATGGGGTAACTCTAGTGATTCATACCCCAACCTATCTGTCGGTGATCAGGTCATTGAACTGCTGTGGCCATGAGTTGTTAATGACAAGTCTATGTCAGATGTCGCCGTCTGTGTCAATGTTCAACGTACAGTCAAACATGTGTTAGTGGTCACCTCTATTAAACAGTCAAACCTGTGTTAGTGGTCACCTCTATTAAACAGTCAAACCTGTGTTAGTGGTCACCTCTATTAAACAGTCAAACATGTGTTAGTGGTCACCTCTATTAAAGAGTCAAACCTGTGTTAGTGGTCACCTCTATTAAACAGTCAAACCTGTGTTAGTGGTCACCTCTATTAAACAGTCAAACCTGTGTTAGTGGTCACCTCTATTAAACAGTCAAACCTGTGTTAGTGGTCACCTCTATTAAACAGCCAGCCAATCTGTATTAACCCATTCAACCCCAAGTAACTGACATGGACTGGTCCATGATATTTTCAAATCAATAAATTAATAAGAAAATTACCTTTGGACCAGTTCATTTATCAAAATGGGTAATTTTATCTAAAAATAGTAATAATTATTACTGGCAAAAATGTGCAGATCCTGATGAGACGGCTCGTCACGAGCCGGCTCATCTGGATCTACACTTTTCATAAGCCTATTTAGAGGCCTGTGCGGTTGAAAGGGTTAAGCAGCAGTTTCCAGATTCCCAATATGTTGTTTTATTATACATTTGACCTATTAAGCATTCACCTGTGCTAAGCAGCCACTTTTTGTGATTACCTTGGCTGGCTGCTTAACACTGGTTTGACTGTATTCTCTCAATACAAGTGGTCAGTAAGTGTCAGTGAACAGCTCCGGAACTTTGACATTAATTTAAACAATATTTTTATTCAAGAATGGTACGTAGTCATAGGAATAGTTGCAATAGCACAGTTAGGATTGGGAGGAAAGTTTCATAGTAACTTATTCGAATCCCCCCTTTCCTTCAATACAATTACATACACACATATTCTGTTATGACAGGATACATTACAAGTATTGTTTATGATGACATATTCTATAATGCTATAAAGCGAGCTTAAGCACAAGAAGGAAATAAAACATGCAACAAAAACGTTCGGAAATTTACGATTTTGTTGGAATCTTCCGTTTTGATATATCTACCTATCTTCCTTTTATGTCGAACCCCGCGCGGGGACGTAGACATGTTACGCGCCAAAAACCGCAAAGAAGTTAAAAGTATGAGTAGTTAAAAGCATAATTTAAGAAAGTAATGAAAATAAGTTGTGGTAAAAGTTTAAAAGCAGCTGCGCAGAACAACTAGGGACTGGCATGTTCAATATGGCAAACTGCCGTATTGAATTGCTCTATGGTAGGGAGATGGACAATGTCAGGAGGGAGGTGGTTCCAATGGTAGATTGTTCTTGGAAAACTTGTAGTAGTCTGTAGTTGCTGTAATTAACCTATAGCTTAAGGAATGGCAATGGCGAGCAGGACGGGAGAGGGGAACTAGGTAATTTTCAATGGGAATAGCAACAAGATCATTATGAATTTTATACATAAGGGATAACCTATTGTCAATACGCCGTTGATCTAGTCTGCGTAGATTTAGGGAATGTAGCTTGTCTGTAATACTATAGGTACGATAGAAGTCAGCCTTTATCCAACTGGCTGCTCTTCGCTGGACACCTTCAATTTGGTCTATCAATGTTTGGGTATGGGGCGACCAGATCTCGGAGCCATATTCAAGCTGGGGTACCACTAGTGTCTGGTAAGCCATGGACATAAGGGGTTCGGATTTGACCTGGAAGTTTCTACGTAGAAATCCTAATGTTTGGTTTGCTTTCTTAGTTGACCTTTTTATTACATACACATAGATACTTATACACACACACATCATTGGTATATATACACACATCATGTTATCTCGCAAGGGAGAGAGAGAGAGTATAAACACCACAATTACAACGATTACCATTTCTCATTACATATGTACATTGCAAACATTGTTCTAGTTGTACAATTTAGCTGCGGATTATTACATGAAACTGTGACAACTGTATTATTGTATGCTAGTGTCTAGGTCCTAGCGCATCTACTTGAAATTCAACGTAAATTTAGACATTTATAAACTCGAACATGTGCACATTGGTCACTACGTATGGTTTGTTAGCCCGTGTCAGCATACAGGATGCAACTGGTCATGCTGTCAGCTGTGTTAGTGTTTATGACTGCATGCTGACTATCTTAAAGCGACACTATATCGTTTATATATATATATGAATCTTTTAATGTTATTATTTTATGAATTACTTTCCATTACATTAACTATAGCTGACAATGTCAACATTTTCTTGTTAATATATCAGATTTTAAACAAACACAAAATAAATACATATTTTATAATAATTGTTACGCAATTTGTTGAATTAAAACTGAAGAGAAAAATTAGCGCTTGCACATGCAATATGATGGAGTTTAGAGTTTGAGGGTCGCCAGAGAACCCGGAAGTGGTAGGAATTCAAACGATTTAGCAAACCTGTGAAAGTGCTGCTCGTGAATATTCGCACTACTTTCGCTGGGGAAGGACATTCCATATCCACGTTGCCCTGTATGGCATTCTGGGTAATTGACGGCTGAGATAATACCTGTAAGAACGAGAGTAACTGTTTATTCAACTGGACATGGCGTACTTATGATGAAATATACGTGTTTTATACATGTATTTATCATCTCCCCTGGGGGCCTGCGGATTGTGTATGCATTATAGAGTTATACTGTTGGTCTTTTAAAAGCATTGAAACCGACGTTCTATGATATGGTAGTTTATAATTTATAGAAAAAAGAACCGAACGAACGTTATGTGATTCCGTAATGTATTTGTGTTAAATAGTAGAAATTATTCACAATTTTGATGAAACATGCCATATGTATTTTCCGCTTTAAGTTCACCTCACTTGATTAGTATGTTATATAATTGCGACGAATTGCTCTGGAGGTGTCAAATTATTTAACGTGGAGCAAGTTATACAGCTGGTTTACGGAAGGTCGACAGTTATACCCTCGTGTCAATATGTGCATTACAGCTTAGTGACATTATCCACCAATACTAGCTGGATATATGCCCAAATACAAACAAACAAATAACCTGTTCAAGCAATGCCGTTGTCTCATCTGCCAACCGTTCTATGTCCTCGAGTTGTTTAATCTGCTCTAAAGATATAAAAACATGAAAACAGTTGGTTTCTTGCCACGAGCTTCCGACATTTCTTTTTGTCCGTCTCAACATTGACAGCAGACAGAAACTAACTTGAACATTATTCTATTGTCAATTTCTACAAGTACATACTTAACATGTGTGGTTGTGCAGTTGTCCCTTGTAGTGAACTGAGGCAGGTCAACAGTTATTCCCTCGTGTCAATATGGTGAATAACTGTCGACCTTCATGAATGAATAAAAGTTGATAAAACAATACAGCCAAAAATAATTGGAAATCATCAATATATATTAGTACAATATACTTTTATTTAGTTGATGTTCACATCAGTTTAGAGCAGTGGCACGTTGTTTTATAATATATTTGTGCAAATGCATAATCATACCATTTTACTACTATGCACAATGAAATGCTGTACATACATCTGGTATAATATGCATTAAAAGCGGATATGAATATTCATGTGAACCTGATGTCAATTCACTTGAATTAGTACAAAGACAAGGCGGCCCTTCAGACCTTTTGCTATGTGTATTTCTAGAAAACACAAAACTACATAATCGTAAAAGTGTAGGCATACTGTTGTCAAAATGTCCACCATTACGTTGCATGTATTTGCGCAGGATGCGTACAAAATGTCCACCATTACGTTGCATGTATTTGCACAGGATGCGTACAAAATGTCCACCATTACGTTGCATGTATTTGCGCAGGATGCGTACAAAATGTCCACCATTACGTTGCATGTATTTGCGCAGGATGCGTACAAAATGTCCACCATTACGTTGCATGTATTTGCGCAGGATGCGTAAAAATGTCCACCATTACGTTGCATGTATTTGCGCAGGATGCGTACAAAATGTCCACCATTACGTTGCATGTATTTGCGCAGGATGCGTACAAAATGTCCACCATTACGTTGCATGTATTTGCGCAGGATGCGTACAAAATGTCCACCATTACGTTGCATGTATTTGCGCAGGATGCGTACATAATGAGAAACATTAGTCAGTTACTGCCCCTGAATACTCATAATGGTATATTGGTTCTCTTAATTAGTTTCCTCTGTTTTTATCGTTGTTTCCTTTGCACCACATGTTTTCCATTTTCATCCGTATTCTCGTTTTATAATTATGAAATTATTAAATCTTGTCGGATATCCTTTAGCATGTTCAATGGATACCTTACTGTAAAATTTGGTTCTATTAATTGAATTTAATTCATATGGTTTTGATCAAATTACATTTATCCAAACGCAACATATGGTTAGACGACAACAGTAAAAACAAAGGATTCCAAATAAAAGGACCAATATACATTTCGGGATATATCTGACTTTATCCATGAAGGGAAGTAATAGAAACACCAGTAATGTATCTTATTGAAGCTTACACTGGTATATGTTTTAAGAACAATACTAGTATTACTAACAACTTGTATTTATAAAATATAAATTATATTTACTCTCTATTTCCGCTTTCCGTTTGGACTTTTCTCTGTAAATAACAATAACCACTATTGAGGTTGCAAGTTCTTTCTTTTTTGAATAATTTGCGCAAATCAGACATTGCACTTTCATCAATGGTTCCCCGCTCAGTTGATTCGAGATCCACAATAGAATATATATGTATAAGCCTACAGGTAAAACAGCATTGTATTTCACATTGCTTCCTACCATCAGTAAAGCGATGGACCTCTCCGAATTTAGTTCGTAAGTCTTAATCACTATAATACTCTCATATATAGATCTGAACAGAGGAAACAGCCACACAAGATTGCAAAATAACATACTAATAGTTTAATAACAGTCGAAGCTATCATCTAGCAACTCCATTATTGCCAAGCAAAAATGCAAGGAACTATTTATTGGTGATCATTGTAGCTTCTTTGAATCTATATATAATTATTTTCATTCATTGAAAATGATTTTGTTAATACTCTTGAAAATATGTTTCTGTTTGCAGATTAATAATTCCATTTCATCGTCTAGTTGTATGAGTGCATTCAACTTTATGTCTGCATAGACTGTGCACGTTACTCACGGTACCTACTGCCTGCACATCATGCCTCCAGTTGTATGAGGGCATTCAACTTTATGTCTGCCTAGACGGTGAAATATATACCCATAATTAACCATTGTAATGTTTGCTGCAACACTGTACCATTTGGAGACCTCTGACGATGCTCAGGGGCTATTTTGGAGTGATTTATTGAAACTAACTAACTTGTTCATTGACTACGCATTCTACGATGTTTGCCTGTTAAAGCTATGTGGAGTAAAGATCAGCTATGGATGTAGTCAGCTGTGGGTAAATCGTCAGGCCCTGTTTTATAATTATTTACAGGTATTGTCGATATGTTAGTCAGTCAAACACGTATTTCTATTACTCACTCTGGTGTCATTGTTGTCCCATCTGAGCCAAGGGTTCCTTTACCTGTCGGTGCTGCTCGAACATGTCCAACTGATGGATTCACTGGTGGAGGCTCTGGTGCCGGTGGGACATGTCCAGATGAATCCGTGTGTGCTGTCACTGATCGTGCGGGTGGATGCTTTGTTGGTGCCGGTAAATCTGAAATTAGAGTTGTAAATGCTGAGAATCATTGGTTAATATAAGATAGGATAATTTGAATATGCAAATTAGAAAGGTCACGACATGAAATGAGGCGATTACGAAATACGGAACGCATTTACAGACGGTCCCAGATATTAGATTGCACTTCAACGAGATGCTCCACAATGCCACTGGCGACATCTACTGAGAAGGATGCACTTATTGTTGATTTACCAATTATCATAAAAAAATACTGTAGTGGCTAGTGGATGGGGCTCAGGCGGGTGTCTCCATGCAATGTGTCGACATGGGACATGTCAGGAAAAGAGAATATGGTTCTCCGCTTACATTGAAATCCCAGACCTCTGACTTTGGAAGATTTAAACTTCGTGAACGTTTTTGGAGGCCTCTCAAGTTCGTCACATTCCCTATGAGATTTGTTACTGATATTGGAGTACAGTCAAACATGTGTTAGTGGTCACCTCCATTAAGCAGCCAACCTGTGTTAAGCAGCCAGTTTCCAGATTCCCAATATGTTGTTTTACTCTACATTTGACCTGTATTAAACAGCCACCTGTACTATGCAGCCACTTTCTGTGATTCCATTGGCTGGCTGCTTAAGACAGGTTTGACTGTACATAGTACTTATATCTCAAGAAGATATTCGGATATATCTTCGTGTACAGAACATATCATAAATCCGGTACTGTTCCAGAATTCCCAGTGTCTAACTGGGCTTTTATAGCCTAATTTTATTAGGAATTCCCGTTACACTTGGAAAGATACACTAGTTTAGCTTGGCATGATCTTAATGGGAGCTAGCTTAACAGTTCAAAGCGTGTACATACGTGTTTCTTTGATGTTGGTAATTTTATTATATATATTTTATAAAAAGTGATGAAATTTATAGAATTGTTAAATTATACAAATTCTAATATAATGAAAAAGCGTGCAGTGTATGTAATAAAATCGTTTGAGATCGGACACTTGTCGGTACAATAGTAGTATACCCAATACTGAGTAACGCTTAGCCTGGGTTCCAGTCTGTCGATTTTTTACTTTTTAACGTCTGGCAAATTGACGTTGATATTATCAGAAACTCAATACGGCCCAATTAATAGTCTCGGTGTTAAAATATATTTATTTGACTGACCAGGCAAAATATATCAACGCCTGTTCCCAGGCTAAGTAACACTATATAAATACAATTACATGTATGTCGTAATTCCGTCTGAAAATGAAATTATATTATGTTGTTTGTTATTCTCGCAATGTATATCATGCATGCACGTGTGTGTGTGTTTTACGTTTATTTATCGTCGCTACCGGTTGCCCATATGAGCGACGCCTCCTGAAGAGATTAGTTATTTTAGATTTTGGAGGATAGTGCATGATACAGACCCCACACTACAAATCATTGTACCGCAACAAATTATTCTGTATTCTGTACACATGTATATTTATCAGGTAGTATGTTGATATATCTGAAATAAAATACCCACAACCCCACACTAAAAATCATTGTGCCGCACCTGGTAATGTGAATTAAAGTGTTAATAAACGTATTGAAACAACCATACCTGCTTTGCCATTTTTATTCTCAGTGGGAACGCTGCTAGAGCATCCCATAGTTTCACTTGCGTGTTTTAATTGGTTCACGTATTGTCTGAACATTGATTATCGTGTTTAACCGATAGCAATACACCCAGTCGCTTGCAATATACCCTATTTAATGTACCATATTTAACCGGTAGCAATACACCCAGTCGATTGCAATGTACCCTATTTCGTATTTGTCATGGTGAACAATAATATTGATTCTAAATATTTCCTATCCATTATAATATATTATTAAGACATTGATTAACCTTGGGAATGAGAGCAATGGAAATAAGGTATACTTATATCGTGAAATACGATATTAGATCAATAAGTAAGGTATTGATATGGATATGTACGTGCGTGTGATCTAGTAACGGACCGATACACATCACTGGGCGATCACTGTACACACTGCAACGTTATAAGCAAATGGTACTGAGAGTTCATGATATAGGGTTAAAAGTGTTTGATGCGATATGGGATATTGGTGTGTTAGATATTGCCACGCATAAGTAGGTTTACAAAGAAACCAGTAGAGACGGATCTGTAGTCCAGTTGTTAACACGCTGAACTGGTAATCCAGGGATCGCAGGATCGATCCCCCCTTCTGACCCTAATAAAATTAACAGTCTTTCAGATGGGACGTTAAACCGAGGTCTCGTTGTGGTGCTTTACACCGTGCACGTAAAAGAATCAGAGGAGACTCTGGAATGGCTCTCTGTCTGTATCATACACTATCCTCCAAAATCTAAAATAACTAATCTCTTCAGGAGGCGTCGCTCATATGGGCAACCGGTAGCGACGATAAATAAACGTAACACACGTAAACAACACCCAAACAACCAATATAATGTTAGTTTAAACATTATTTATTTCAATATTTTACATGTAATCAAGAAATGAACATTTTACATATAAATCAACAACAGTAGACTGAAATGGATTGGAATGAAATAAAACGTATATATAGTTCATCTCCCTCGATCATATTAATTAACGAACGGGTTATGCCACTAGTTAATGCTATGCGTTGGATCAATATCTAGTGTTTCCTGTAGTACATGTATACATAGTTTAATTAGTCCATGTAAGTAAACAGTTCTATCCAGTTGACTTGCGTCTTCCTCCACCAATAATAACTGAACTGCAGAGTCGCCATATAACCTAAGCTGTGGGTGCAACATTAAACCCAAAACAAACAAAACTGGAATACATACACTAAACGACATTAAAAACGCCTATTTGGGGATGATTTTTCCACATTTGTAGTTTTCGCAATTTCATGAAATTTGGAACAGACTAAGACTGACTACTGCTCAATGGTGTCAACTATCAAATTTATTTCAATACATTTTACTGTAGACATGATATTTTCGAAAACTAGCCATACGCCAAAAAGATACCCCGACAAATGTGATGCATTGTTAAAGTCGTCCAGTGTATATAAATGCATTTTGCTTTGTTGTGAGAACTGCGTAATATAATAACATGTCACATTAATTAAGTTGCACAGTTATTACAAATGCAGCAAGTTACCATAGACATATTAAAATTTAATAGTTTCTACAAATTTATTTTAGCTCGATTGCGAAACAAGTTCTTATAACTTATATTAATCACTCTCGAGACATCATTCCTGATGGAATCCATTGCCACGAGGGAGGGAGAAGCGGCAACGTGGGAATTAAATGCCTTGCCTAAAGGTACAATCGTAACGGCTCCAGAGTGGCTCGAACTCCGGACAGTTCGCGCTATCACGAGTTCCACAACACTAAATTTTAATGTCTAGATAATGTTCATAAAACATGTTTACACTATTGTTTATGTGAAACACAATGTTCTGAAGCTTCACGATGCATCTTGCATTTATTAATGACAGAGTACAGTATATACCCGTTATGTCGAATTCCGTCGGTCCGAACAAAATTACTTCGACATAACCGAAATTTGACTTAATGAAATTCGATATAAACATATCCAGTTATTTGTAAAATGATAGTGTCTGAAACGGGACGTTGATCCAACTTCGAGATAACCGGGGAATTCGACATAACCGACTTTGACATAGCGGACGTAGACTATACATAAATGTGACACCACACATTGGCAGACTTATTACATCTTTCATGCTGTATGTCCTATCATGTTTCAAGATAATAATGTTTATGCTTAATTAGTAAAGCAACCTTTGCAACGTTAGTTTGGTTTCAGTTGTGGGCGTGGTATATCATTATTTACGGTATATTTTCGCTCCTTTTCATACCCACATTTTGTCAAGCCAAGATGATGGCACTATATGTAGTTTTGCAGATGTCCTTAAGCTTTAAATGGCTAATTATGTGACATTTTTATATTGGATATATTGGATATCTATATTTTGGAATATGACATTTCTGAATGTTGCCAACCTTATAACGACTTATTAAACCAAGAGTCAATGAAATCTAATAATATCTCGACGGCCGAGAACTAACGAGATTACCCCACCGTCACATAATCCTGTTAATAAAAAATACGCTGATTGTATGATGTTTGAACTTTGTGCATTTGATATACCCGCGCAGCTTTGGTGGCGGAACTGTTCTGATATAACGAGTACAGTCACAGCCTTTGATGTGATGGTTCAGCATTAAAGCCCAGCGGACATATAATGGGATTGGATACTTTGGAATGAGAGACATTACTGGGTTTTCGATTACCTCCATTGACAGATAAAGTCAGATTTATCCCGAAATATGTATTGGTCCTTTTAGTTGAAAGCCTTTGTTTGTATTGGTGTTCCCTAACCATGTGTTGCGGTATCATAAATGTGATTTTATCAAAAGCATGCTAATTAATTTATAATCAATTTCTAGAGTAAAGTATCCATTGGATAGGCTGTAGGATATCTGTCGAGATTTAGTAGTTTAATAATTATAAGATAAGAAAACTAATGAAAACAGATAGCATGTGGTGCAAAGGAAACAACGATAAAACAGAGGAAGCCAATTAAGAGGACCAATCTACATGCATGAATATTCAGGGGCAGTAACTCATTAATGTCTCTCATTGGTTTCTATTTGTATCATTGCGCGGTTCTCAACACATCGCGTTGCTCATATGGGCAACAGGTAGAGACGATAAATAAACGTAAAACACATTTTTAATTTCCTAATGAAATCACATGAACTACACAGCATCGTGGTTAGTTTATACAAATTAATTTTAGCTCGATTGCGAAACAAGTTATTTCAACTTATATTAATCACTCTCGAGACCTCATTCCTGATGGAATCCATCGCCACGAGGGAGAGAGAGAGAAGAGGCAACGTGGAATTTAAATGCCTTGCCTAAGGGCACAATCGTAACGGCTCCAGCGGGGCTCGAACTCCGAACCTTTCGCACCTGAAGCGAACGCGCATCTACTGCGCTATCACGACTTCCACCATCGTGGTTAAAAGGGTACTCTTGGCTTCACTATTACCTTACTACAGTAGTAACACGCTGGACTGGTAATCCATGGATCGATGGTTCGATCACCTGTCTGACCCTAATAAAATTAACAGTCTTTCAGATGGGACGTTAAACCGATGTCTCATGTCGGTGGTTTACACCGTGTACGTAAAAGAACCAGATGAGACTATGGAATAGGTCTCTGTCTGTATCATTGCACTATCCTCCAAACATCTATAATGACTAATCTCTTCAGGAGGCGTCGCTCATATGTGTAACCGGTAGCGACGATAAATAAACGCAAAATACACACACTATTACCTTGTTTATTTATTCACACATTGACAATGCAATGCAAATCATGTAGAAATAAAAAGATATATTTTATAAGTCTTTTGTTAAAACTATCCAAACAGTTTTTAATAAATAATTTTATTTGAATTTATAACAGAATAGATTGAGTACCGATAGGCAATATTCAACATTTGCATAATCAAATATTAAGGATTTAATAGCCTGGAATTTTCACCAATTGTATTAGAGTGGTGTAACCTATGCTCGGTGTAAATCCTACATATCATGGCCTATAAAAATGTTAAATGCACTTGTCGTATATTATTATTTTCGAATAATATTTTTGAACACAACTTTCATAAAATTGTTGTTGAAAAATTTAACTTCATTACGTAACCACTAACCATGCGCCTAAATACAGCTATCGCAACGGCACCTGTTTCCATGGGGAATTAGATACATTAGGGCACCTGTGCACGGCGTACATGCATTTTTTTATTTATACACGGGTAAATGTTGAATATATTATTTTGACTTAGTAACATCAATAACTAACAATATTACAACTCATAAGAAACTTTTATCTGGTTATTTGTACATTTTCCCCCAATCCGGATAGCCACCTGAAATGCTCATAAACCACACATTTCGGTGGGAAAAAAGTTCCGGACAAGTTGTCTGTTTAGATTCGGCTACTGAACCAGTCAGGTGACAGTTGCATTAGGCTACCGGTACGCACAACGGAATGTTATTGAACCATGCTTCACCTCTGTCAGCGAAAATAGGTTAAAATTATTTAAATATTTTAAATACGGATGTAAATGGAAAAAATACGCTGAGCATAGGAATACGCCGAGCATAGGTTCCACCACTCTAAAACGTCAACAATGTTCTTGGAAACGGGAGGTCCCACCTGTCCCAAACCCAACCCTTTTGTAAAGCTCTCGATGATGGCCTCGACGTTCGAGCAGTGTTTTTAGATATAAGTAAAGCTTTTGATAAGGTTGGCACCGTGGTCTTCTAGCAAAACTGAAATCCGCTGGCATTACAGGTGATTTACACGACTGGTTTACTGATTATCTAAGCAGTAGGCGACAACGTGTTGTACTTCCAGGCGATACCTCTGAATGGCTATATTTGCGTGCCGGAGTACCGCAGGGTTCCATATTAGGCCCTCTATTATTCTTAATATTTATTAATGGTATTGTTAATGAAATACAAAGCAATATACGGCTATTTGCCGATGATACATCTTTGTATATTATTGTCCAAGATATTAACTTAGCTGATGTTATTCTTCAAAGTGATATACAGGCAATATCCACATGGGCATCAAACTGGTGCATTACATTCAATCCGTCTAAATCAGAAATTATAACGTTCTCCAGAGCTCGCCATGCACGACAATATTTACCATTAACAATGAACAATGACAATGTCCCAATATCAGAGGTTAGTTCACATAAGCACTTGGGATTATTTTTAACTAAAAATTGTACTTGGCATACTCACCTCACTTACATTAAGGAAAAGGCATGGAAACGAATATACATAATGCGGAAATTAAAATACAAACTTGATCGTAAATCCTTAGAGATAATTTATACATCATTCATACGCCCTATTTTAGAATATTCAGATGTTGTATGGGATAATTGTCCCGAATTCGTAAAAAATGAAATAGAAAAAATTCAAAACGAGGCTGCCAGAATCGCAACAGGTGCATCTAAGCTAGTTTCATTAATTGATCTACAAAATGAAGTTAACTGGGAACCTTTAGGTACCCGTAGATACAAACATAAACTAATTTTGTTTTATAAAATGAAAAACTGTTTAACACCTGACTACTTATCTGATCTTGTACCTGCAACTGTTGCTTCAATTAGTCGATATAATCTTCGAAATGCTGACGCTATACGATCAATAGACTGCAGGACAACTTCATACTACAATTCATTTTTACCATCCGTAATAAGAGAATGGAATGACCTAGAGAGTAACGTTAGGAATGCCACAACTCTAAACACCTTTAAAAACTATATAAACAAAGATAAAAGAAAAACTCCGACGTTCTTCTATTATGGTGATAGATACCTACAAGTATTACATACACGAATTAGAACCAAGTCAAGTGGGCTCCACGAGCATCTCTTTTTAAAACACTTAATTCAATCACCACTATGCCGCTGTGGATCCAACGAAAACAGCTACCACTTTTTCTTTGAATGTACATACTATTCTAATATTCGAATTGATTTCCTACACAATGTGCTAAGATTATGCCCTACTGCTAATCTTCATACTATCCTACATGGCGAGGAGACCCTGACAGATGACATCAACAAAATAATATTTGAGTATGTCTATAACTTCATTCGTGATACAATACGATTCTTTGAGTGAAACCCCATACATATAAGACCCCATGTATATAAAACGTGCACTTGATGTCTTTACCCCTGTCTGCCTGCGCTACATTCTCAAATATCTTCTCTTTCTTCTGCTTTCTTACCGGTATTATATTCCTGTCATTTCTAAGCAATATGCACATTTGGTATACATATATTAGCTCCACACCGTCCAAAATAGTACTGTGTATTTTGAACTGCAAGGAGAGAAACTATATAAGCTCTGCTTCCGTTTTGATCCTTTCCTATTCTTTGATTTTGTGTGCATGTATTGTTTTGTGAATGTATATAGTGGAATAAATATGTTTAAACCAAACCCAACCCGACTATAGGCCGCACATCGCCAGCTAACTTGGGGCTATGATACTGTGATATTAAAAGTAATTGCTTCGATAATCTAGAATCTACACTGAAACGGTAGCATTAGTACGCTGTGTCAGGGTACCAGACAATTGTGTTACCAGCAATAATATCGATTGTATCACGATAAAACACTATCCGTACCCGGGTCGCACATGCCAATTTAGACTGGGAAATGTGCCGGGTTAGGTACATAGTTTATCACATTTGCCCGGTGCTATCGTAATATTTATGTATGGTGATAAACACACAAAAATGAGATGCTGAATTTGTTGTTTTTGGCGGTGACCAAAGTATTTAAGTAATATGCCTTGTAGCAATTGGACAACTGACGATAAGCAGGAACAACACTTGCAAGAGTCAAACGAATAAAAATGAATGGTAAAGTAAAATGTTTGTATGTTCCACTGTTAATCAGTTGATGTCAAACCCCTTGCGGGGACGTAGACATATTTTCCTGGACAAGCTTAGCCGATCTAAGTGGTTGTATGTATGTATGTACCATTAATGTCAAACCCCTTGCGGGGACCTAGACATGTTTTCCTGGGCATGCTTAGCCGACCATAGCGGTTAACCAGTACTAAGCGATGTGTGTGAGGTGCCTTGCTCAATGACACTACATACGTGGCCTGACTGAGTATCGAACCCGTACCGTTCGATTCCAAATCCGACGCTCTACCATTGGACCACGGATGCCACTTGGAGAGAACTCAAAAAATGACACCCTACTCCCGAGTACATCTTCTTGTTTGTCTGTCGATCGAGTGTGGCATCTGTGGAAGTTATGATGACTTGCGACAGTCGACCACAGGGATACTTGTATCTATTGAAGTTTCCATTGAGCTAATGAATCCAGTCACCACTACTTATTCCAATATCCTCATTATTCAGACACCAGAATAACCCATATCAACACCATAAGCCCGTTGACATTTCTCTTAAAGTTCTTTTGTATGGTGATGATAATCTAAGTGAAGAGATAAACAAGGCGATATTTGATGCAGTTCACCAGTTTATTACGGCAACAAGGAGATTTTCCTCTTCCAGCTTCATCTAGACGATTTCCCACCTCGTTCTCCCTGTATCTCTCTCTCTTCTCATCCGCTCTCTCGCCTCAACCATTTCCTAAATTGACTGCACATAATCTGACTGGTAAGCCAGGTCTTGTGTGATTGCCATTTATCAGTGCTAAATTACATCTTTAAAAAAGGTAAGACATTAATGTAAGCCATAATAAAACCTCCCTGGATTCAAAATAGGGCAGCCGCACTCGAGGGAGACTTCCAAAGAAGACAATTTAATCACAAATGTTACATTTGTTTACTTAATAAGTTAATTTACCCATGTGGAAGTCGTGATAGTGGAGTGGATGCACGTTCGCTTCAGGTGCGAAAGGTCTGAGTTCGAGCCCCGCTGGAGCCGTTACGATTGTGCCCTTAGGCAAGCCATTTAAATTCCATGTTGCCTCTTCTCTCTCCCTCTTGGCGATGGATTCCATCAGGAATGAGGTCTCAAGAGTGATTTATATCAATTGCAAGAACTTGTTTCGAAAAATCGAGCTAAAATAAATTTGTATTATATTTTTTTATCCATGTAAACATTGTACAATGTATTTATTAAAACGGTAACATAAACATTTTCCTAAGACTAATAAATATTAATCCTATATATTTCAGAGAGTGTTGCTGTTGGTAACCTGCTTGTGATTGTCTTGGACACAAACCCGGCATGGTGGGGCCGCAACGGTACCAATGGAGACAAACAGGTTTCTGGTGGTTAATTTTGAGGCCCCTTGCAGGGTGTGCATTTAATTTAGGATAATTTAATGGCATGATTGACATTTTATCTTTGCTGAATATGTCCGCCTGTCCAGTAGTAGCCAGTTGTCATACTTTTCTGGGGCACGAATAGTATCTCAAGTTATAAATAGAATTTAGATCCGGATCAGATTGATCACATTCACTGCTGAATTTCCTTCTATATTTAGTAACTGCGACTGATGACACAATCAATCCAAGATGGCTGACTAATTTTTCCTTTATTTATTATGTAGAATGCTGTATATAATGTTGTAATAGTTTGTAGCCCAATCAATTTGCCCCCCCTCCTGATGAAACCATTGTCTGCAATGATAACTAATCTAAGCCACTTAATTTTCAAATTGTTTTCTATGCATTTCATTGTATGTATTATTCAATAAAATATTATTAAACTATTTCTTATCTGATCCGAATCATTTCCTCAATAATCCCAAGGTTTATTTGAGCTTGTAGTTATTTTTTCTAGCATTTAAAAATAGGGTGAATTTTCCTGTAGACCTATTTTAGGGGGAAGCACGAGGAACCATCTGATTACTATGAACACACTTCTCCCTTAGTTTTTTTTAATTTATACGAAACAGGTTCTTACAACTTATACTAATCACTCCCGAGACCTCATTCCTGATGGAATCCAGCGCCATGAAGGAGAGAGAAGAGGCAACTTGGAATTTAAATGCTAAGGGCATAATCGTACAGCGGGGCTCGAACTCCAGGCCTTTTGCACATGAAGTTAACCTGCTATCACGACTTCCACTTCTCCCTTAGCTGAAATAGGGAGAAGTCAGGGTTGTATGTGCCACTTATGTCGCCAATTGAAAAAGACTGGAGCCATAGAAGTTGACAGATAAATATTTGAAGCCATGTATTTATTTGACCCCAACAAAATTCACAAAATTTAGCACCAGTATTTGTTTTTTGTCAAAATTGTTTGGCGACCGACAGCGGGAATCCTGGAAGTGAACCAGATCGGGGAGACTATTTCTCTCACATCTCTCTCTAGCTTAAGTGTTGAATTTAAGTAGTTTTACAATGTCCCAACATCCGAGACTATTTCTCTCACATCAACATCCTTCATACAGACAGCTAACAAATAGTGCTTGACTGAGATTATATATTTCAGTTATCCCTGTCGAAGTGTGTCGACTCGCTCATGGTGTTTGCCAACTCTCATCTGATGATGAACCATCTAAATAAACTGGCTTTCATCGCAGCACATTCTAACGCTAGGTAGGTATTGTAGTCATCTATACCTTGTATCTGGGCGAGTCAGTGATCCAGTGGTTAACACTTTGGACTGCGATCACAAGTACAGCCAACCCCCATCTAACCATAATAAATTAACAGGCTTTAACCCATTCAACACCAAGTAACTGACATAGACTGGTGTATGATATTTTTAGACCAATAAATTAATAAGACAATTACATTTGGAACAGTTCATTTATCAAAATGGGTAATTTTGTCTAAAAATAGTAATATTACTGGCAAAAAGTGCAGATCCTGATGAGACGTCTCGTCACGAGCTGGCTTATCTGGATCTACACTTTTTGTATGCCTATTTAGAGGTCTGTGGTATTCAAAGAGTTCAATTGGGACAGTAAACCATAGTCTCGTGTATCTTGTGCTATACACCAGGCATGTACATGTAAAAGAGATTGTGGACATTTTAAAATAATAATAAAATTGTTATAAAGCTTTGTATTGGGCAGGGGCCATAACTTTGTGAATGGCCATATCTAATGTTGCTTGAATTTGTGGCCCTGCCTGGTTTCTTTAAATTGTCATGTTTTGTATTCATATTATGTAAGTAATATGAATCGACCAATGAAATATGATTAAACTAAACAAGGTAAAGCAACGAAGCTTTCAATAGCTATCATATTACTTGCATGTACCTAATGTTTATTTCAGTCATTTTCTCTACCCCGAGAAGGTAAGCGAAGCCTCCGAGACAGTGACCAATGGGGAATCTCATGATGGGAAGTATGAAATGTTTGATCGAATGAACTACCATGTGAAGGAGAAGATAAGGGACCTTGTCCTGAACAGTGAGTACTGAGTAGTAGAAACGTTAATCCTCTCCTGAACAGTGAACGTTGATGGCAACAAGGTTGATAGCAACAAGGTTGATGGCAGCAAGGTTGATGGCAACAAGGTTGATGGCAACAAGGTTGATGGCAACATGTTTGATGGCAACAAGTTTGATGGCAACACGGTTGATGGCAACAAGGTTGATAGCAACAAGGTTGATGGCAGCAAGGTTGATGGCAACAAGGTTGATGGCAACACGTTTGATGGCAACTAGGTTGATGGCAACAAGGTTGATGGCAACAAGTTTGATAGCAACAAGGTTGATGGCAACACGTTTGATGGCAACAAGTTTGATGGCAACAAGGTTGATGGCAACACAGTTGATGGCAGCAAGGTTGATGGCAACAAGGTTGATGGCAACAAGGTTGATGACAACAAGGTTGATGGCAACAAGGTTGATGGCAACACGTTTGATGGCAACAAGGTTGATGGCAACACGTTTGATGGCAACAAGTTTGATGGCAGCAAGGTTGATGGCAACAAGGTTGATAGCAACAAGGTTAATGGCAACACGTTTGATGGCAACAAGTTTAATGGCAACAAGGTTGATGGCAACAAGGTTGATGGCAACAAGGTTGATGGCAACAAGGTTGATGGCAGCAAGGTTGATGGCAACAAGGTTGATGGCAGCAAGGTTGATGGCAGCAAGGTTGATGGCAACAAGTTTGATGACAACAAGTTTGATGGCAACAAGGTTGATGGCAACAAGGTTGACACCATCAAGCCATTATTAATGTATTTAACCTGTCAACAAAGACCACATTTTGACCAATCCTACGGGTGGTCATTATAGACAGGCTTGACTGTACCGTAGCCTCAAACATGAGCCCCCTGAAACAGATACTGTTTTAGAGTTGGGTTTATTTTACAACGATTGCGAAGCAAGTTCTAACAACTTATATTAATCACTCTTGTTGGCGCGGATGAAAGCGTATACTTATGTGGTCATTTGTGTGGGAGGAAACCGGAGTACTCGGAGAAAACCCACCTGTCCGATCTGGCGACCACTGCACCATCTCACATACTTTCCGGTCCAAGATTCAAACCTGGGGTGCATTGGTGGGAAGCAAGCGCGCTAACCACTGTGCTAATCGGACAGCCAAAGGTTTGGCATTTGTAGTTAAGTAAACTGTATGAAATAAGGTGTGTATTATGTATGTTTGTGTTGTATTGTAGGTATGGAAGTGGAGTTTGAGAATGACTCGCTAATTGCTGGTGCCGTGGCCATGGCTCTGTGCTGTATCCTTTAATAAATGTTTTATATGTAGTTCATGGCAGATTTATTGTACGCTAACTGTTGATGCTATGGTCAAGTCAAGTATCTGCCATGTTATCAGTTTTTTAATTAAGGAATGAATTGCTGGTAAATAGTTTCCATCTGGGTATGAACTACATTGGACGTGCTTACTGCGATTCATTACTTATATATTTACATTAATTATTCTTTTCAATGACAAAACGATGAGGACAACCATAAGCTGTATAGCTTTATGTCCAATTCCTTATTTCAATTGTTGTAAATAATCATGTACATGATAGAAAATAAATATGTTTAAGCCAATGACACAAAGAAAAGATAGCGCACTTTGCATTTATGTATTTATTCGTGATTTGCGACTTGCCGTGTGCCTGACTTGGTAAATAGATCATCCTTGGAACAGCATAAACTGTAAGACACGCCTTTTCTTATGAGGAGTGCTGCCGAACACTGTGAATGCTCATTACCATATCAATAGTGAGGAAATTCATATGAAAATGGATGCAAACAGGGCATATACGTTCATCGAAGGTATTTTACTAGTGATGTAAATACTTACATCATTAAGTAATGTAGATAAATGTTGGAATTCTGTCAAATAATGTTTTATCATGAATAGCTAGGATGTGGCCTGTCGATTTTTCACTTTTTTATTTCTCGGAAAATGACAGCCTGGGGAAACTTGATTTCCGAGCCTAGCACCACCTACATACAACCACATTGTTGCGGGTGTTGATTGCTAAAAATAGAAAGGGAATTCTTTCTGGAATCACCGACCTCACACGATTATTTCCAAACATACACGAATGCTCCAATTAGACAGTTTTATCAACATTGCAGTACCTTGCTTTCAATTCAAGCATGTCATTAATTAAGTCACGTGCTAATAGGCCTATTAATAGGATTAATGATAATCAATAATTACACAGACTACACCCAAGTTTCCCCAGGCGTTGATATTATCAGAAGCTATTGTTTACAGGTCAACGGAACGATAAATAGTTTAAAAAGTACAATGTGCATCTGATTTGACATATTTACTCAAGATTTAAGTCGTCCTTACTTCAATTACGCCGAATCAACCCATTACCATCTAAATATAATAGTTAAAATCCGCCATCTGGTCGATATAACACAGAAACGGGAAAGTATTTGTTTGCAATGTAAATGTGGCTATATTTCTTATGGTATTTATGGTTCACTTCAACATGGTTCAACATTGTTCATCAGGTGCAGATCCAGGATTTCCAGTTGTGGCAGGGGTGGTCACCCAATGATTATGTTTACTGGAATGCGGGTGTATAGTTATGTTTCCTAGGTATGTTTGCAAAGGGACATTGCATTAAATGCAAATACGTGTTTTATAATGAAAAGTACACATATATTCTGGAGGTATTTTTTCTGAACAACGAAAGCCAGATGCACAGCCCCATTCCCGAATCTGCTGCTAAACATTGTATGGTTCACTATGTGCATAAAAACAATCATCAGCTCAATACCTTCTTCGATTTTTTTCTTGTTAATTTTGGTGGAGCAACAATTTTGAACGTAGTCCTGAAATAGAGTTCAATCAAAACATAAGCATATTTGTTCACATACATGTAGCTTGTATTCAGTGTAATACAGTCATCTCATATTTTCGTATAAAAGTAAAGTGTTTGTTTATTATAGTGTCACCCCTATTTAAAGGGCCAGCCATTTCTGACTTATGAGACACCTCTTTTTATGAACATCAGTACTTCCCGAATCCTATGCTTGTATGCCAGGCGCCAGGCTGGTAGGCAATCGGTAACCATTATTTAACTAGCTGGCGGCTCACCAACCGGCCATATCAGAACGAACCCCTGACGAGATTCGAACCTTCGACCTCCCGCTCCGTAGGCGGACGCCTTAACCACTGGGCCACGGAGACTAGTTAATAACACATGGAAGGATTCTGATTGGTCGCAGCATGACAGCTAGCTTTTGACATATAATTTTGATATACTGGTATATAGTGTACAACAATGCCATCATAGTTTCTTTGTTGAAAATACAGTATCGATATTAAATGTATTGTATAGATTATTTGCTTTGATTAGTTTAGTTTATACAAATTTATTTTAGCTCGATTGCGAAACAAGGTATTTCAACTTATATAAATCACTCTCGAGACCTCATTCCTGATGGAATCCATCGCCATGAGGGAAAGAGAAGAGGCAACGTGGAATTTAAATGCCTTGCCTAAGGGCACAATCGTAACGGCTCCAGTGGGGCTCGAACTCCGGACCTTTCGCACCTGAAGCGAACGCGCATCCACTGCGCTATCACGATTAGTTTGATGATCGGGGATTACTTTCTGCTGTGTATGAATGCACCATACTAAATTCCATGAGATGTAATAAGGCTCTAAGTATACCGGCAAATAGAAAAGTATCTTTTTAAAATTTATGGTTACTGTGGTAAATGTGGATCACTTAATAGCAACATTCCAAAACTCGTTTCATAAAATATGGCATCAAATCAGCACTCATGTAAGGTTCTATATTTAGTTTATACAAATTTATTTTAGCTCGATTGCGAAACAAGTTCTTATAACTTATATTAATCACTCTCGAGACCTCATTCCTGATGGAATCCATCGCCACGAGGGAGAGAGAAGAGGCAACGTGGAATTTAAATGCCTTGCCTAAGGGCACAATCGTAACAGCTCCAGCGGGGCTCGAACTCCGGACCTTTCGCACCTGAAGCGAACGCGCATCCACTGCGCTATCACAACTTCCACAAAAGGTTCTATATTTATGACATGGACGGCCGCAAGCAATAAAATTGACACTCAAACATTTTGAAAAATAACGCGAATAAGCTGCTTAAATTAAGACAAAAAATGCATAATGTTTCAACCTCTTGAAATATCTGTATAATTGCAAGTGAATTACAGGATATTGGATAAAGCCAGACTGCTTAAATTTGGACTACATCGTAAGTCTTTGGAAACTGCCGCCATATGAGAACTATTTCTAAGAACACTATTATGCTAAACCCTTTCCCTCCTAGAAGCAGTGTAATGATTCCAAAACCTTGTTTGCAAAAATTTGAAACTAGGATGCTCTCTGGTGCATTCTGGAGCCAACTGAAGCACTTTCAGCATTATTTAAATTAGGCAAAATGATGTTTTTATGCCTGCAAAAATACTGAGAAAAAAAAACAATAATTATTTCAGATATTGATCCAAAAATAACTACATTTTATTACAGTAATAATTGTGCATACACCACAATAATAGGGAACATTAATTTCTATTTGGCTCAGGATACCCTGAATATCTTACCTTCTCATTGATTCAATATTGATTATATAGTGACACAAAATAACATTGATAAAATGTCATATATCATATAATAGTATATTAACCTAAGTCTCTATGAAGGAAAGGGTTAAGAGACAATGACATGAAATGTGGTAAAATAATAATACATATTAATAAACGTGAATGCAGATGTAGTATGAATTGTTATTTTATTGTCATAATTCGGTGGTCAATAACTACAGACCTCATATTATGAGTGATAAGTGAACACAATTTCTGAATGGGGAATGTCATCAATGTAGGCATGAAGGTTAAACTATTCTTTCAAGAACGGGTGTTGATGAATGAATGCTCAATGAATATGTATCAGCAATATGTTGTGGTGATATGTACAGGATTTGTTTTTTTGGGACAAATCTGCTATGGTTTTTATAGGAATGTTACAGCTTTAAATGGTGCACGAGGATTACAATTGCCTAAATAAACATCAAATGTCATGCATGGGTGAACATATGGGTAGAACCTCCCACCAACTTTCTGCAAGCCTAAATGAGAATAGTTGACACCCCACAGCAGTGACTCACACGCTATTTGAAGTCACACGCTATTTGAAGTCACTCGCTATGTGAAGTCACACGCTATGTGAAGTCACTCGCTATGTGAAGTCACTCGCTATTTCTTCTTCTTCTTCTTGTCGTTCGCGATCTCGCTATTTGAAGTCACTCGCTATTTGAAGTCACACGCTATTTGAAGTCACTCGCTATGTGAAGTCACTCGCTATTTGAAGTCACTTGCTATGTGAAGTCACTCGCTATTTGAAGTCACTCGCTATTTGAAGTCACACGCTATTTGAAGTCACTCTCACTCGCTATTTGAAGTCACACGCTATGTGAAGTCACACGCTATTTTAAGTCACTCGCTATTTGAAGTCACTAACAACTATAACTCGTCCCCGTAGAGCCTTAGAATAGAGGTTTTCACTCAAATTATCAGAGACCAATTCTATCAAATATTCAGTTACTGTATCCTGCACAAATTGGAGATATAAAGTTTAAACTTTATTTAAACAAGTTTTAACAACTTATATTAATCACTCTCATTGGCTCGGATGAAAGTGTAAAATTTAATGTGGTCATTCGTGTGGGAGAAAACCAACATGTCCGATCTGGCAACCCCCGTACCATCTCACACACTTCCCGGTCCAAGGATCGAACCCGGGTCGCATTGGTGAGAACCGAGTGTGTTAACCACTGCGCTAATTGGACAGTCGATGCACATAGATATGACATGAGACGAACCGTAAGCCATGCTAACTGATCAGGCTAATTTTATAGAATAACGTTTTCACAAACTGAGCAAGAGTTTTTAACTAATACAAAATAATTTCACTGTATAACACATTGGCAATAACTTTAGCTGACTCAGTTATTTGGAATATAAATATTTAATGTATAACTTCTAATCATCCATCCTTGGAATAGCTTCGTGTACAGTACATTCTAAGCACATGTACAGTCAAACCTGTGCTAGTGGTCACCTCCATTAAGCAGCCAACCTGTATTAAGCAGCCAGTTTCCAGATTCCTAATATGTTGTTTTATTAATAATTATACATGTCATCACTATTAAGGAGGCACCTGTGCTAAGCAGCCACTTTCTGTGATTCCCTTGACTGGCTGCTTAAGACAGGTTTCACTGTAAACAGATACTGAGGCGGAAATAAGAGCAATGAAAACTATACTTACTGGCAAGTGGAACAAATTGGACTGAATGTACAGAATACTGAAAAGGAAATATAAAAATGTTGACAGTAGAAGGACCTACATAAGTAGTTTATACTTCTCAATCCTGTTCACACACTGCATATTATAAATGACAATATATGTAAATATATTGAAATAAATTATTGCTTCATGTGCGAAATGCCTGGATCTGACGGATCTGTAGTCCAGTGGTAACACGCTGGACTGGTAATCCAGGGATCGCAGGTTCGATCCCCCGTCTGACCCTAATAAAATTAACAGTCTTTCAGATGGGACGTTAAACCGAGGTCTTGTGTCGGTGCTTTACACCGTGCACGTAAAAGAACCAGAGGAGACTCTGGAATGGGTCTCTGTCTGTATCATGCACTATCCTCCAAAAATCTAAAATGACTAATCTCTTCATCGCTCATATGGACAACCGGTAGCGACGATAAATAAACGTAAAACACACAGAGAAATGCCTGGAGTTTGAGCCCCGCTGGAGCCGTTACGATTGTGCCCTTAGGCAAGGCATTTAAATTCCACGTTGCCTCTTCTCTCTCCCTCATGGCGATGGATTCCATCAGGAATGAGGTCTCGAGAGTGATTAATATAAGTTGTAAGAACTTGTTTCGCAATCCTGCTAAATTAAAGTTGTATAAACTAACGATCATCATTTTATTTCATTCTTCATCATGACAGATTGTGTAATATTATATCTACATCATACTGAAGATATGCAAATTTATTTAATCAGTCACTAGTGATGGATGATGAAGATGGATCACTCAGTTTTGATTGTAATGCAATAAAGTGGTGTGTAATAGAGATGTGTGTAATAGAGATAGTGTGTAATAGAGATGTGTGTTAGAGATGGTATGTAATAGAGATGTGTGTTAGAGATAGTATGTAATAGAGATGTGTGATAGTATGTAATAGAGATGTGTGTTAGAGATGGTATGTAATAGAGATGTGTGTTAGAGATAGTATGTAATAGAGATGTGTGTTAGAGATAGTATGTAATAGAGATGTGTGTTAGTGATAGTATGTAATAGAGATGTGTGTTAGAGATAGTATGTAATAGAGGTGTGTGTTAGAGATGGTATGTAATAGAAATGTGTGTTAAGAGATAGTATGTAATAGAGATGTGTGTTAGAGATAGTATGTAATAGAGATGTGTGTTAGAGATAGTAGGTAATAGAGATGTGTGTTAGTGATAGTATGTAATAGAGATGTGTGTTAGAGATAGTATGTAATAGAGATGTGTGTTAGTGATAGTATGTAATAGAGATATGTGTTAGAGATAGTATGTAATAGAGGTAGTGTGCAATAGAGATAGTGTGCAATAGAGATAGTGTGCAATAGAGATAGTGTGTAAGATATATGGTGTGTAATAGAAAAGGTGATATGTTCAAAACGAATACATCATATAGCCTATTTTTTGTCCCAAAGAACGGCAAACATATATACACATATTAATACATATTAAATAAAGACATGATTGAGATATGCAATACCTTTCACATGATAAGCCCAAAACTCCAAGCAACTAATTGTGCTTCAACATTACAGTTAATCTTATACAGCAATTCATTGTGCATCAACATTACAGTTAATCTTATACAAAGATGAAACAGTATCAGAGATATAAAGTTGTGACACTGATTGCATACCCTCGGATTTGAAAGAAGGTTGGGTGTGTCTTTTAACTAGAAACTTTTTAAAAAAAACATATGTCTCCCCTTAAGCATTCGCTCATGTGAATTGGTAGTGCATGATGATTCTGATACATCATCCCTGTTACAGTGACCTATGACCCACTGACCCATTGACCCACAAATCACAAGGGTCAATATTATGGCATGCGGGATGCATTACATGAATAACAGAGAATACTCCCAACTTGCTGTTCATATTGATGGACCACTTACTTGAAAGGCAGACAGAACACACATATCCCACATCAATGAGGTTTCTATGGCAGAAGCAGGCCGCTCGATAGTCCACCTGGGCTCGTGGAGGTAAGGTCAACCGTTCTCTCGTCGACGGATCAGGCAAATATACCCACTAAAAATACACAGTGCGCAGATTGTTTATTGTATTATTAGATGCAATATATTTACTATTCACCTCTGAGTTAATATTAACATGTCAATATTTATAATTTTCGGTTCATTTTGACTACCTTTTGGCTTCGAGTCTGTCTGAATCAGTAGACATTTATTGAAATGTACACATAAATACTAGAATCTTGATTGTTTGCTCTAACCAGTTTTCTTTCCAAATACGTGTACCTGCGTTCGGTATAATACAATAATTGTAATATTGTTTGTTTGTTTGTTTGTTTGTTTGGGTTTTACGCCTGCATCAGCACCATTTTGGGCCGGTGGGCAGTTTACCTAACAACACATTTCCTGGGCAGGCCCTAGCAGTTAACCAGTACTTGATGCACCAATCTCCGTAAGAAACTCACTAAATATTGTATTCCTGAATGCCTCGGTTAATATTCAGGTGTTGCGGGGATAGTTTTCATATTACCCATTCAGGAATGCACATATTAATACATAGCCGAAGAAACTGCCTTCATGATGCATTTGGTTTAAGAGAGAAATCAACACACTATACAACATGCACAAGTCTCGTTAAAAGGGCAAACAAGGCAGAATGATATTGATTTACCATTTACAACAAAAACTTGTTTATCAACAATGAATGATGGACTATATATATATTGAAGAAAAGAGTTCACTAAAATACTATGCACACCAAAAACACATGTCTACTTCTTTTCTTTCTTTCTCCAAATGTTTTATGTTACGAACATTAATCAAGACATAATACAGACAGGATTTACTCTTCCATACACACTGAATATAGATACACCTACGGCATGTACCCTCACCCCTCCACACCCTGAATATACATACACCTAAGATATTTACCCTCACCCCTCCACACCCTGAATATACATACACCTAAGATATTTACCCTCACCCCTCCACACCCCCTGAATATACATACACCTAAGACATGTACCCTCACCCCTCCATACACCCTGAATATACATACCCCTAAGACATGTACCCTCACCCCTCCATACACCCTGAATATACATACCCCTCAGACATATACCCTCACCCCTCCACCCCCCCTGAATATACATACCCATCAGACATATACCCTCACCCTCCACACCCCCTGAATATACATACACCTAAGACATGTACCCTCACCCCTCCACACCCCTGAATATAGATACCCATCAGACATATACCCTCACCCCTCCACACCCCCTGAATAACATACCCCTCAGACATATACCCTCACCCCTCCACACCCCTGATATACATACCCTCAGACATATACCCTCACCCCTCCACACCCCCTGAATATACATACCCCTCAGACATATACCCTCACCCCTCCACACCCCCTGAATATACATACCCCTCAGACATGTACCCTCACCCCTCCACACCCCCTGAATATAGATACCCATCAGACATATACCCTCACCCCTCCACACCCCTGAATATACATACCCCTCAGACATATACCCTCACCCCTCCACACCCCTGAATATACATACCCCTCAGACATATACCCTCACCCCTCCTGAATATAGATACCCATCAGACATATACCCTCACCCCACCACACCCCCTGAATATACATACGCCTCAGACATATACCCTCACCCCTCCACACCCCTGAATATACATACCCCTCAGACATATACCCTCACCCCTCCACACCCCCTGAATATAGATACCCATCAGACATATACCCTCACCCCACCACACCCCCTGAATATACATACGCCTCAGACATGTACCCTCACCCCTCCAAACACCCTGAATATACATACACCTAAGATATTTACCTTCACCCCTCCACACCCCCTGAATATAGATACACCTAAGACATGTACCCTCACCCCTCCACACCCCCTGAATATACATACGCCTCAGACATATACCCTCACCCCTCCACACCCCCTGAATATACATACGCCTCAGACATATACCCTCACCCCTCCACACACACTGAATACACACCTCGGACATGTACATATCAGTTAAATCTCACATGAAAAATACATTATAAAGGCATTCCAGATTACACCTATCAACAACTTAATCAATATATCGGGAGATCTTGTTTGAATGACTGGAAGGTTTCAATCACAAATCGCTAATCGTATTCCATTCTGAATGGCATGCATGGAAGCACGCATCAATATGCCTTAAGTGTTATCTTAACCCTTTCAACACCACATACCTCTAAATAGGCCTACAAAAAGTGTAGATCCAGATGAGCTAGCTGGCTCTTGTCGAGGATCTGCATGTTTTCCCAGTACGATAATATTACTATTTTTAGATAAAATTACTCATTTTGATAAATGAACTCGTCCAAATGTAATTTTCTTATTTGAAACAAAGTTATGACTTTACTACATATATTATTTACAAACCTGTAAATATCCCACTCTAACTCTAATCCTAACCTAATACTCAAACCCTAACTCAAACCTTAACTCAAACCTTAACTCAAACCTTAACCCTAACCTTCAACACACTAACTCAAACCTTAACCCTAACTCAAACCTTAACTCAAACCTTAACCCTAATTCAAACCTTAACTCAAACCTTAACCCTAACCTTAACCCTAACTCAAACCTTAACCCTAACTCTAACCTTAACCCTAACTCAAACCTTAACTCTAACCTTACACACTAACTCAAACATTAACCCTAACTCAAACCTTAACTCAAACCTTAACCCTAACCTTAACCCTAACTCAAACCTTAACTCTAACCTTACACACTAACTCAAACATTAACCCTAACTCAAACCTTAACTCAAACCTTAACCCTAACTCAAACCTTAACTCTAACCTTCAACACACTAACTCAAACCTTAACCCTAACTCAAACCTTAACTCAAACCTTAACCCTAATTCAAACCATAACCATAACTCAAACCTTAACTCAAACCTTAACCCTAACTGAAACCCTAACTCAAAATCTAACTTAAACCCTAACTCTAACCCTAACTTAAACCGTAACCCTAACTCAAACCCAAACTTGTGCTATATATGGGTGATAAGATGTGTGTTAGTGGCTAGTATACACCCCTCTATTTGAAATTTTGGATCTGCACAAGAAATTATTTTGATATATAAATAAAGTACATACGATAACATATTCAAATAATAAAAACATTGACTCTTCCATATGGTAGCAGATTTATTCCACAAATGACACATTCACAGATCTGATTTGTTCGCTGTCTAAGCACGATTGATCAAGATCGGGCCGTGTCTGGACAGAAACCAACAACGCCTAAACAGCTGATAACATGAACATTTCACTGGGAGGATGCCAGAATACAAGTCAATAGATGGAAATCAATTGATTATGACACGATTCTACAAGTTCAGGCAACGGTAAACAAGGCCATTTAACCCATTCAACCCCAAGTAACTGACATGGACTGGTGCATGATATTTTTAGACCAATAAATGAATAAGAAAATTACCTTTGGACCAGTTCATTTATCAAAATGGGTAATTTTATCTAAAAATAGTAATAATTATTATTGGCAAAAAGTGCAGATCCTGATGAGACGGCTCGTCACGAGCCGGCTCATCTGGATCTACACTTTTCATAAGCCTATTTAGAGGCCTGTGGTGTTGAAAGGGTTAGATGTCGCCACACGTCCAATAACTGACAGTGTACATCAATCACGGAATATTGACCGAACTACGTGATATAGGTTGAACAACTTCATTCTTGCATAAATCACAACTTCTCGGGGTATTTAAATATCATGTATTCACGTGTCCGGGCATTTAAAAATAATGTATTAACTTGTCCGGGCATCGAAAGGTAGAGCTCCCAGTGTAGATTGCATTGTGTATATACATATAAATTACTGTTAATGCAACGGGGACATTATGGTAAATATTATTGTACAGTATTATGTTAAGTACAAAGTCAACAAAAGAAATGCAATAAAGTAAACACAATCTTTATACTACAATAGCAGTTAATGTGGTTGTAACACAATACACTGAATGGCATTCTCTTACTGTGTGTGATTTACATTCAATAGATTAAATGAACTTTATAGACCTGGTCAACCTAACAACCTAACTTCTTATTTTGCCTTGACATGTGAAATGGTCCAGGATTTCACCAGCTGGTTAATTAATAGATTGAAGATATCAACTGTATGGAGACAATGGATAAGAGAGCGAGAGAATGAAGGACAGAGAGAGAATGAATGAAGGACAGAGAGATAATGAAGGACAGAGAGATAATGAAGGACAGAGAAATAATGAAGGACAGAGGGATAATGAAGGACAGAGAAATAATGAAGGACAGAGAAATAATGAAGGACAGAGAGATAATGAAGAACAGAGAGATAACGAAGGACAGAGATATAATGAAGGACAGAGAAATAATGAAGGACAGAGAGATAATGAAGGACAGAGAAATAATGAAGGACAGAGAGATAACGAAGGACAGAGAGATAATGAAGGACAGAGAGATAATGAAGGACAGAGATATGAAATAATGAAGGACAGATAGATAATGAAGGACAGAGAGATAATGTAGGACAGAGAAATAATGAAGGACAGAGAGATAATGAAGGACAGAGAAATAATGAAGGACAGAGAGATAATGAAGGACAGAGAGATAATGAAGGACAGAGAAATAATGAAGGACAGAGAAATAATGAAGGACAGAGAGATAATGAAGGACAGAGAAATAATGAAGGACAGAGAAATAATGAAGGACAGAGAGATAATGAAGGACAGAGAAATAATGAAGGACAGAGAGATAATGAAGGACAGATAGATAATGTAGGACAGAGAGATAATGACTGAAGGACAGAGAGATAATGAAGGACAGAGAGATAATGAAGGACAGAGAAATAATGAAGGAAATAATGAAGGACAGAGAAATAATGAAGGACAGAGAGATAATGAAGGACAGAGAAATAATGAAGGACAGAGAGATAATGAAGGACAGATAGATAATGTAGGACAGAGAGATAATGACAGAGAGATAATGACTGAAGGACAGAGAATGACCGAATAACACTGAAGGACAGAGAATGACTGAATAACACTGAAGGACAGAGAATGACCGAATAACACTGAAGGACAGAGAATGACCGAATAACACTGAAGGACAGAGAATGACCGAATAACACTGAAGGACAGAGAATGATCGAATAACAATGAAGGACAGAGAATGACCGAATAACACTGAAGGACAGAGGAATGACGAATAACACTGAAGGACAGCAGAAGAATGACCAAAATAACACTGAAGGACAGAGAATGACCGAATAACACTGAAGGACAGAGAATGACCGAATAACACTGAAGGACAGATAATGACCGAATAACACTGAAGGACAGAGAATGACCGAATAACACTGAAGGACAGAGAATGACCGAATAACACTGAAGGATAGAGAGATAATGACTGATGGACAGGTAGAATGATGGAAGGACAAAGATAATGAGAGAGATAGAGAGGATTTAAAAAAAAAGAGAGATTGATATAACTGGGAGGGAGGGAGGGAGGGAGGGAGAGAGAAATTGAAGAAAAGAGAGAACGATGGCAACAAAGAAAGTTTTAGAAATGTCAATCATTTAATAGTTAGTTACCAACTTGTCACTACACTATAGTACGAGACAAAATCATACAAACGCTTAGTGCATTATGTACTATTGCCAACAGTAGAAAGCGAGTTGATGGCACTCGTCCATATTCAGTAAGCTGGCGGGAATCTACATGTTAGAACATTATCAGACAGGACACTGCTTGTACAGACAACAAATGTCTAGCATAGGCAAGCTTATTAGAGAAAATGGTTTGATCAGTTAGTAGATATGGCCGATTTCCCCGATACTAACACAAAAGCAAAAGCTAATGTCAGAGTGCAGTGTGCCTGTATCTGTCAGATGAGACAAATTCTACGTAGAATAGAATTAGTGCTGATTAAACTGTCTTTCTTACAATTCATTTACAAAATGCAGGCCATTATCTAATGTTGTTAAAATGCATGACCTAACTCATTTGCATTTTCATATACCGGTTTAACAGGAAATCTTCTTGTGTAACAGGAAATCCCCTCTGACAATATTCTCCGCCAAGGGGGAAGATTTTCAGCCAAAGGCCTAGGAAATATTCCCCCGGTCTGGAAATTTTTAAAACCCCTCATCCCAAATACCTCTATAAAATATATGTTTTATAGATTGTGGTGGTATTTCCCGCAGGTAGCAGGGGACCCTGAAATTCTACCATCCACCCCTGGGAAATTTTAAAAAAACATATTTATATTTACGCAAGGGGGGGGGGTTAAATTTTTAGCAATTTACCCGGAAAATTTTTACCCACAAACCCCCGTATTTTATTTAAGTATTGGAATTGAGCGGGGTGGGGGGGGTTTTCCAAACAATGACCCCCCAAAAACTACCCACCCCCCTGTATATTTTACATGTTTTGGATATTTAGCAAGGGGGGGGTTTTTCCCCGCAGGGACCCCGGAAGTTCTAACCCCCCCAAACCCCCGTATATTTTTACATGTATGTATTTGGGGGGGGGGGGTATTTACCCCCCTTAGGTGGCCCCGGGGGGTTCTACCCAAACCCCGATATTTATACATGTAAAGGGTTTGAGCCGGGGGGGGGGGTATTTCCCCGAGGTTGGGCCCCCCAAAATTCTAAAACCCCCACCCCTGTATAAATTTTTTACATTTATTTTATATTGACAAGGGGGGGGAATTTTCCCAGGCCCAAAAAATAACCCCGGAAAAAAGTTTTCCGGGGACCCCAAACCCCCCTGGAAAATTTAACCCAATTTATTTTTAATTTAAAACCCGGGGGGGGGGGATTTCCCCGCAGGTTTACCCCTGGAAAAAACTAACCACCCCCCCCCATATTATCCTTTTTGGTATTGAGCCCGGGGGGGGGGGTACCACAACGAACCCCGGGGAAATTTTTACCCCCCACCCCGTTTTTTTATTTATACATGTTGGGATTGACAGGGGTGGGGGGATTTACCAACAGGAAATGACCCTGGAAACTACCCACCCCCCGTAATTTCAAAGTATGTTTTGGCAGGGGGGGGGGGGGATTACCAGCAAAAGACCCTGGAAGTTTAAACCCCCCACCCTTTTAAAATCTATGTGTGTAGGGATTAAAAGTAGGAAATTTTACATTTCATCCCTTTGGGGGGGGGGGTAGGGAAATTTTTTTGGGGGGGGGGCACCCCATGGGAGGGAAAATTTTGAGGGTTTTTTTCCCGCTGGGAAAGCATTTGTACAAAATTTTAAAATAAAAATTTAAAATGTTAGCGGTCACCTTCATTTTGAGCAAACCCCTGTATTTGGGGTTACATTTTTTTTCCCAAAATTTAACCTCTATTAACAGCCCCCTGGCCTAAAAAAGGGCCGATTTTCCTACTTGGGTTAAAAAAAGGTTTTCCCGGGACATGGGTATATGCCAATTTTTTCCCCCGGGAATTTTACAAGGAGGTTTTTAAATGAAAATGATAATAACCAGATTTTCCCGGAAACCTACAAGGGTGGTTTTATGCACAGGATATATAAGCCAGATTTTCCCGGAATCCTACAAGGATGGTTTGACTGCACATGTATATATAAGCCAGATTTTCCCGGAATCCTACAAGGATGGTTTGACTGCACATGTATATATAAGCCAGATTTTCCCGGAATCCTACAAGGATGGTTTGACTGCACATGTATATATAAGCCAGATTTTCCCGGAATCCTACAAGGATGGATTGACTGCACATGTATATATAAGCCAGATTTTCCTGGAATCCTACAAGGATGGATTGACTGCACATGTATATATAAGCCAGATTTTCCTGGAATCCTACAAGGATGGATTGACTGCACATGTATATATAAGCCAGATTTTCCCGGAATCCTACAAGGATGGTTTGACTGCACATGTATATATAAGCCAGATTTTCCCGGAATCCTACAAGGATGGTTTGACTGCACATGTATATATAAGCTAGATTTTCCCGCAATCCTACAAGGATGGTTTGACTGCACATGTATATATAAGCTCAGATTTTCCCGCAATCCTACAAGGATGGTTTGACTGCACATGTATATATAAGCCAGATTTCCCCGGAATCCTACCAGGATGGTTTGACTGCACATGTATATATAAGCCAGATTTTCCCGCAATCCTACAAGGATGGTTTGACTGCACATGTATATATAAGCCAGATTTTCCCGCAATCCTACAAGGATGGTTTGACTGCACATGTATATATAAGCCAGATTTTCCCGCAATCCTACAAGGATGGTTTGACTGCACATGTATATATAAGCCAGATTTTCCCGGAATCCTACAAGGATGGTTTGACTGCACATATATATATAAGCTAGATTTACCCGGAATCCTACAAGGATGGTTTGACTGCACATATATATATAAGCTAGATTTTCCCGCAATCGTACAAGGATGAATCCTAAGTGGATCTTACTTCAAACTGTCAATGCGTGTTTAATGGACAACGAAAAAAATATCATTATGTTTATGAATGTGATTACATCAAACCTGCTACCAGCCCAAGGGATCAGAAAGTGCTGCTTAGCACGTGGCGTTATAGAGGTCGAGTAAAACTTAGGAACTTGAACTGGTTCTTAATCAGGTTGGCTTATGGAGACCACTAACCAGGTTGACTTTTGATGTATCAGTACAGTCTGTAATACATGTACTCTACTCCGTTTGTCAATCGGTTATGCGAATCTCCGGGTATCTCGAAGTCGGATCAAAGTCCCGTTTCAGACACTATCATTTTACATATTACTGGCTCCGTTTATATTGAATTTCGTTAAGTCAAACTTCAGTTATGTTGAAGTATTTTGTTCAGTCTGACGGAATTCGACATAACGACTGTATATGTATTTGGGAATTTATTTTAATGCTTGCCATAAATAGTGCATATCCAAAACCATTGGTAGAGTCACTACACCCAAACACAAGAGGGCCATCATGGCCATATAGTGCTCACCTGACTGCATATTTGATCCCCGGGGTCACAATTCAACAACTTTCAAAGAGCATCGTACATCGATCATTCCATCCAAATGTTGCGAAAATCCGACAGGTGGTTTTGTGAGAAGATTTTTGAAGAATTTGTGTTACTTTTAGATGGTGGCCATCTTGGATTTCAGGTGAACGTTATCTTAACACCATTGGAGAGGGTTCACCTGAGGACCATACAGGTAGAGTTTTTTTACCCATTAGCTGATACATTTGTGAGAAGATGTTTGAAATATCTTTCGACATCAGGGTAATATATGACATGACCCATATTTGCTCAAATATAAAATTTGAACACCCACGGTCAACGCCCATATTTGCTCATTCGACAAAATCTGACTGGCTGTTTGCTTGAAGATTTGTGCTATTTTTAGACAGCGGCCATCTCTTAGATAACATAATCTTAACAATTTTGTAAGTACCACCATGACCATAAATGGTGACAATAGATTAAATGGTTACTGAGGAGAAGACATTCGAAAACGTTCGTGGATGGCGACAGACAGACACATTGTGATAACATGAGCGTATCTCAGATAATCTAAAAATAGAAAACATGAGGCTATATTAATTTACTACGCTTCAATGCAGATTCCATTATTTTGATTGGATAACCGAGCCGTAAAACACTTTTGATATTTCCAGGCAAGTCGGGTATAAATGGCTTAAAATACAAACCCTGCGTGATGCCTCGCCACTCTTAAAATGAAACCGAAAGCTGTGCATTTGGTTGATAATTCGCAATGGATCTGTTAAGACGCAGATATAGAGCTCATGTTTTGACAATTTACACCATATACATGTATGTCGAATTTCTTAACACACTGGAAAGAGCACAGCGAATTATGATATGAAAATCTATTGAACATTTGTGTGGTTCCAAATCTGGACATGCTGGTGTAAAGGTATAAATCACAATCGGGAAATTACTCTGTTGAGGAAGTGGACGGGGTAAAAATGATAAAAGAAATCGATGAAAATCTGACCGATGACAAAGTGACTGAAAACATTGTTTTTAAGCTATAAACCATGTTTTGAGCATAATCACTATTTTTATTTTGTTTGTTGTCAGGGTATATAAGTATATAGGGCGGGCCAGGAGTGATATTACAGACGGATCTGTTGTCCAGTGGTAACACGCTGGACTGGTAATCCAGGGATCGCAGGTTCGATCCCCCGTCTGACCCCAATAAAATTAACAGTCTTTCAGATGGGTGGTTTTTAAACCGAGGTCTCATGTCGGTGCTTTACATGTAAAAGAACAAGAGGAGATTCTGGAATTGATCTCTGTCTGTATCATTGCACTATCCTCCAAAATCTATAATGACTAATATCTTCAAGCAGCGTCGTTCATACGGGCAACCCGTAGAGACGATAAATAAACGTTAAACACACACACAGGAGTGATATTACATACAGTCAAACCCGTCTAAAGCAGCCAGCCAAGGTAATCACAGAAAGTGGCTGCTTAATAGAGGTCAAATGTATAATTATTATTATTATATTTCGGGTTTTACGCCTGCATCAGCACCATTTTGGGCTATATCGCCGGTGGGCAGTTTACCTAACACCTTTCCTGGGCAGGCTCCAGCGGTTAACCAGTACTTGGGTGCACCAACCTCTGTAAGAAACTGCCAACTTTTTCATATAAATGAGACACGGCCTGAGCGGGGCTCGAACCCGTGACCATCAGTGATGATAGGTTACAGTGGTATACAAGTCAGCGACCGTAACCACTCGACCACGGAGGCGGACAAATGTATAATAAAACAACATATTGGGAATACGGAAACCGGATGCTTAATACAGGTTGGTTGCTTAATGGAGGTGACCACAAACACACTCTGACTGTAATATAATATCACCCATGGCCGGCACTATATACTCATATACCCTGTCACCAAACCAAATAACATATAATGAATCCATAATGAATGATATATTTATTTTCATGCAAACATACATATTGTATCTAATGTTCAAAGGGACATAACTTAATTCCAAATAGTGTTGAAATAATTGAATTTTATATTTTTTTAATTAAACAGGGAAATATAGGAGGCACAAGCATTGGAGTATGACATAGTGCTATGTGTGTTATACGTTTATTTATCTTCGCTACCGGTTGTCCATATGAGCGACGCCTCCTGAACATATTAGAAATTTTAGATTTTTGGAGGATAGTGCAATGATACAGAAAGAGATCCAATCCAGAGTCTGTAAAATGTATGCATTATTCCATGATTGGTGGCCGTCTCATATCCAGATAATACACACTTGCATTAAGTGGTCACTTGCCTTAAGCAGCCAAAATAGTCACTTGAGTGGCTGCTTAAGACAGGTTTGACTGTATAAACATATTCCAAAAATGTTATGTAAAACGGTATTGACCCTTAGAGAGAAGACCACTTTCCAGATAGCATAAAGGTAGTCTGTTTCCATAGCACGTTGGACTGGTAATCAAGGGATCGCAGGTTCGATCCCCCGTCTGACCCTAATAAAATTAACAGTCTTTCAGATGGGACTTTAAACCAAGGTCTCGTGTCGGTGCTTTACACCGTGGACGTAAAAGAACCAGAGGAGATTCTGGAATGGGTCTCTTTCTGTATCATTGCACTATCCTCCAAAATCTAAAATAACTAATCTCTTCAGGAGGCGTCGCTCATACAGACGGATATGTAGTCCAGTGGTAACACGCTGGACTGGTAATCCAGGGATCGCAGGTTCGATCCCCCGTCTGACCCTAATAAAATTAACAGTCTTTCAGATGGGACGTTAAACCAAGGTCTCGTGTCGGTGCTTTACACTGTGGACGTAAAAGAACCAGAGGAGACTCTGGAATGGGTCTCTGTCTGTATCATTGCACTATCTTCCAAAAATATAAAACGACTAATCTCTTCAGGGGGCGTCGCTCATATGGGCAACCGGTAGTGACGATAAATAAACGTTAAACACACACACAGGAGTGATATTACATACAGTCAAACCCGTCTAAAGCAGCCAGCCAAGGTAATCACAGAAAGTAGCCGCTTAGCACTGGTGGCTGCTTAATAGAGGTCAAATATATAATAAAACAACATATTGGGAATATGGAAACTGGATGCTTAATACAGTTTGGTTGCTTAATGGAGGTGACCACAAACACAGGTCTGACTGTAATATAATATCACCCATGACCGACACTATATACTCATATACCCTGTCACCAAACCAAATAACATATAATGAATCCATAACATGAATACATAATGAATCCATAACATGAATACATAATGAATCCATAACATGAATACATAATGAATGATATATTTATTTTCATGCAAACATACATATTGTATCTAATGTTCAAAGGGACATAACTTAATTCCAAATATTGTTGAAATTATTGAATTTTATAAATTTATTAATTAAACAGGGAAATATAGGAGGCACAAGCATTGGAGTATGACATAGTGCTATGTGTGTTATACGTTTATTTATATTCGCTACCGGTTGTCCATATGAGCGACGCCTCCTGAACATATTAGAAATTTTAGATTTTTGGAGGATAGTGCAATGATACAGAAAGAGATCCAATCCAGAGTCTGTAAAATGTATGCATTATTCCATGATTGGTGGCCGTCTCATATCCAGATAATACACACTTGCATTAAGTGATCACTTGCCGTAAGCAGCCAAAATAGTCACTTGAGTGGCTGCTTAAGACAGGTTTGACTGTATAAACATATTCCAAAAATGTTATGTAAAACGGCATTGACCCTTAGAGAGAAAACCACTTTCCAGATAGCATAAAGGTAGTCTGTTTCCATAGCACGTTGGACTGGTAATCCAGGGATCGCAGGTTCGATCCCCCCGTCTGACCCTAATAAAATTAACAGTCTTTCAGATGGGACTTTAAACCAAGGTCTCGTGTCAGTGCTGTACACCGTGCACTTAAAAGAACCAGAGGAGATTCTGGAATGGGTCTCTTTCTGTATCATTGCACAATCCTCCAAAATCTAAAATAACTAATCTCTTCAGGAGGCGTCGCTCATACAGACGGATATGTAGTCCAGTGGTAACACGCTGGACTGGTAATCCAGGGATCGCAGGTTCGATCCCCCATCTAACCCTAATAAAATTAACAGTCTTTCAGACGGGACTTTAAACCGAGGTCTCGTGTCGGTGCTGTACACCATGCACGTAAAAGAACCAGAGGAGACTCTGGAATGGGTCTCTGTCTGTATCATGCACTATCCTCCAAAAATCTAAAATGACTAATCTCTTCAGGAGGCGTCGCTCATATGGGCAACCGGTAGCGATGATAAATAAACATGAAACACACAATTCAAATGCCAGCACTAGTTGACAGAGCTTTGATTAATACAATGGTACAGCATGATCAGAGATGTCATTCCAATCAGGAACAATGAAGTCGTTTAAAAAGGTTGTGCAAACTGTCATCTGTCGGGCGACTATCTTATTCACGATGTTTGTGTACACAGTGACACATCCGACCCACTTGCAGTGAAGAGATGACCACATTAGCCAATGACGAGAAGAAAATCCACAAAAGTATATTTTAAGATTCAATTAGAAATGGGCTTCAAAAACCGAATATTAGCTGACATCGCTACATGTGAGTGGGTGAGTATTTGGTTTAACGGCGCTTCAGTACAGTTCAGGCTATATCGCGCCGGGTTAAGTATATTGTATAAGTATATATACAGTGTAAACTGTCTATAACAACACCTGACTACAACGACAAACTGTGTTAACTGACATTATCTGTGGGTCCTGGCAATTTTACTATATAATTCATATAAGCAAAACCTTGCTGTACTGACACCTGCCTTACCTGTACAACGACATTGTTTCGTGGTCCCATTTAGCACATTGCATGTATTTTCAACATGTGTAATCTGACTAATCCAAATTACACAATTGGGACATTCCAAATATCTTACAGGTAAGCTGTTTCTCAGGTAAGTTGAGTTAAGCCAATTATCACCTTACAATGTGTGGTCATCTATTGAATGGATTTTTACAGGTATTGGTGTTCAATGGTAATCCCATTAAATTTGAGATGTACACATAGCCTGTTTGGCCAGTGTTTGCAACATCAAAAAATGATGCAAATTGGAGAACCTTGTTATAACGACAACCTGTGTTATCTGACACAAAATCAGATGTCGTTATAGACAGGTTTCACTGTATGTAGATAAAATACATATATGTAGTAAATTTGTAATGAAGAAAGGTCAGACATTGCTACATATTATGAATATAGTAAAACCTGTGTTTTAGTGGTTACCTCGATTAAGCAGCCAACCTGTATTAAGCAGCCATTTCACAGATTCCCAAAATGTGATACATGCTTGACTTTACAGGTACATAGCCAATGGGAGTAGACACTGCTGACTGCCTCGATCAAAGACCTTGACCGATTTATTCCAAAATCAAACCATTTCCTCCAAAACCAACCAGCTATATATCCATACAATGTCATCAAAATCCATCAACTGTTAACATTATCCTGTCCACACACACACACGCACACACACACACACGCACACACACACGCCACACACCCCCCACGACCACCACACACCACCACACCAGCACGCAACACACCACCACACCACGCACGCAACCACCACACACACGCACGCACCACAGACAGACGAGGCCAAAAAACACACCTCCATTCAGCTGGGGGGTCTAATAAACCCAATTAACCAAAGTCCTCAGCATTAAGAGACCTCATTCCAGCTGATGGAGCTTGTAAGGGTCTAGATATCCCAGTAAAAGTTTGCAAGAGACCTCTGTGGCTGAGAACCTTCAGATATACCACCACGTGTGATGCACAAGCCGTGTAATGATTAATATATTTACACATTTTGGTACTTTCAGTTTTTAAAGCTTACAGGTACATATCCAGGTTACAGGTACAGATAGATATCCAGGTTACAGGTACATATCCGGGTTACAGGTACATATCCGGGTTACAGGTACATATCCGGGTTACAGGTACATATCCGGGTTACAGGTACATATCCGGGTTACAGGTACATATCCGGGTTACAGGTACATATCCGGGTTACAGGTACATATCCGGGTTACAGGTACATATCCGGGTTACAGGTACATATCCGGGTTACAGGTACATATCCAGGTTACAGGTACATATCCGGGTTACAGGTACATATCTGGGTTACAGGTACATATTTCTATAGCGTGGAACGGAGGCTATAGCATTATGCAGGAAGCAGATAAACGTGTTGCACGCCATCAAATATCAGATAAATTATTATTGAATAGCGACGATATAACACAGTAATCACAATTTCACACTCGTCACAATACATGTTGTATCTTGGTGTGCAGCATATTGTACCGGTAAGTCAACACATGCTGGCGGAGACGTAGCTAGCTGCTTGGAATTTGTAGGCCCGACTATTAAATTGAGCACCTGAGTTATGGTGGTGAGGGAGTGGGAGTGGGGGGCTCTGGTTGCATGCTCCACCCAGGGAAATTTTGAATCCTAGAACGACGATGGTGCACTCCGACGTATTTTAAAGTACGCTTTTAGACGTTCAAAATTATTATTATACCATTCTTATTGAGCGCCCTTATCATATAAAAATTACACGTTCAAAAGCGCGAAAATGATATCAAATGGAGTCTAAAATTGCTATACACAGAGATGAAATGTAAATGTACTACAAAAATATATGTTAGCACCGTGATATGAGAGTCCGCTGGTCTACATTCTATAACATACACACATGCCAATATCCACTATACTTTTTATTGCATTTTCGGCCTATTTGAATTTTCTGTGACAATTCGGCTGGGCCATCAGTGTCTTATAGGAGCTATGTCCCTGACTGGGGGGGGGGGGGCTTTAAGCTTACCTGTTGAACGAGACCAGAATCATTGTCAAGGATGCATGCATCAATCACTACGTTCTGAAATATAGAAAATATAGAATAGTGACACATTTATAGATTAGATTTAAATATAGAAAATATAGAATAGTGACACATTTATAGATTAGATTTAAATATATAGAAAATATAGAATAGTCACACATTTATAGATTAGATTTAAATATAGAAAATATAGAATAGTCACACATTTATAGATTAGATTTAAATATAGAAAATACAGAATAGTGACACATTTATAGATTAGATTTAAATATAGAAAATATAGAATAGTCACACATTTATAGATTATATTTAAATATAGAAAATATAGAATAGTCACACATTTATAGATTAGATTTAAATATAGAAAATATAGAATAGTCACACATTTATAGATTAGATTTAAATATAGAAAATATAGAATAGTGACACATTTATAGATTAGATTTAAATATAGAAAATATAGAATAGTCACATTTATAGATTAGATTTAAATATAGAAAATATAGAATAGTCACACATTTATAGATTAGATTTAAATATAGAAAATATAGAATAGTCACACATTTATAGATTAGATTTAAATATAGAAAATATAGAATAGTCACCCATTTATAGATTATATTTATAGACATGTATGTTCTCCATAACTATATTTTAACCCTTTGCCTGCTGAGTGTATAAAATCACATTTGCAAACAACATAGATCCAGATCAGGATAGTGCATGATACAGAGAGAGACCCATTCCAGAGTCTCCTCTGGTTCTTTTACGTGCACGGTGTAAAGCACCGACACGAGACCTCGGTTTAACGTCCCATCTAAAAGACTGGTTAATTTTATTATGGTCAGACGGGGGATCGAACCTGCGATCCCTGGATTACCAGTCCAACGTGTTAACCACTGGACTACAGATCTGTCTGTAAATGCACCTGCAAAATTCCTTTTTTCTTCATCCTAAGCGATCAAAAAATATATGCGGTATAACCTGCCAAGCATGTGTTTATTTTAGAATATCCGTAAACAATAATTATTTTCACACTTATGGTCCAGCATATGGATTATTGGCCCCCGGATATGGTCCCAGATTAAGATAAGTACTATTTATTGAAAGGAACAATTGACGATTATGTGCGTCTGATGACACAACAGTCACGCGTTCGTTCTTTTTCAGCCAAATATTTGTCTGTTCTTGGGAGGTTTTCTGCATCGCTGGGTGGAAAATTGACTGTCGTTGTGTGTTGTTGGGTGGTGTCGTTCATGAGAGGTGAAATTGTATTAAAACACAACAGGTGGGAATAAAAGTGACGTTATAAAGAGGTTGTCGCTCATGGGAGGTGACGTTTGGGGAAGTGGGACTGTAATCTCTTCAGGAGGAGTTGCTCATATGAGCAACCGGTAGAGACGATAAATAAACGCAAACACACACAGTCACCCTCGTGCCTAATAAACCTTCATACAACAACATACCCGATAATATATTTATTTTGGTCATGCGAGTAACAAATTTGAGAAGATGAGGTCTGTGAGAGAGAAAGAGAGCGGGACTTATGATGGATGAGCAATGTCGCTCGGTGGAGGGTTAATCAAAATAATGTATATACTAGTAGTACACTTTGAATTAGAAGTTACTGTTCATTGTGTGATACAATATTGACTGTGAAGATACAGATTTAAGACACAATCTTGGATAAAAGATGTTGTATAAATTATAGGGTTAAACCTGGGGATAATGTTACACGTCCGGCCCCTCGACCCCTCATATAGTTTGTTTTTGTGGTTTAAAGTAGCACCAGCCACTTAGGTCATATGGCGACTCCAGCTATTATCAGTGGAGGAAGACCGCCGGTGACTGTACAAGCAGTATTTCAGGCACGGACGGGTACCCGGGTTGAACCACCTACATACCGCAACCCAGCTGGAAAGCTTCCTCACTTGACAGAATTCAAGACTCCAAGTTGGATTCGTACCTACATCGGGGAAGTGATTTGAGATCAGCAACTGTAACCACTTGGTTTATCTGGTGGAGGATTACCCCATGTTGCCCAGTCGAGCAAGATGTCAGATGCCTGACGGGGACAGACCTGGGTATAACCACTGAACACGAGTACCTGTTTCTGTGCTGTGAATATGGTGTTCATCAGGTTCATATATTGGGCAGGATTGTCCTCTGATGCCTTCACAACCTGAGCATAAATAAACAAAAACATCGATATCAGAACTAAATGCCAGGGTCGGAGGTTGCAAACTTTCTCAGATCTCAAACTCAGGTTCAAGGAATTTGATTGGTTGAGTCTTAGTTTTGCACTCAGCAGAACCAATCAGAAGCTTGAGACTGAGTCTGAGATTGGAGACAAGTTTTCTAACCTCCGGGCCAGGTCTGGAGGTTATATTACTTTTCTACAATCTTAAACTCAGTCTCAAGCTTTCTGTATATCAGGACTCATTCTAGACGATGACGTGAGCGAAATAGTTGCCCTAGGCTAGGGTGAAATAGTTGCCCTAGGCTAGGGTGAAATAGTTGCCCTAGGCTAGGGTGAAATAGTTGCCCTAGGCTAGGGTGAAATAGTTGCCCTAGGCTAGGGTGAAATAGTTGCCCTAGGCTAGGGTGAAATAGTTGCCCTAGGCTAGGGTGAAATAGTTGCCCTAGGCTAGGGTGAAATAGTTGCCCTAGGCTAGGGTGAAATAGTTGCCCTAGGCTAGGGTGAAATAGTTGCCCTAGGCTAGGGTGAAATAGTTGCTCTATGGACCCTGACTTCGCGAATGCAAATCTCCGGTTCAGCCCGTCGAATTACGTGAGCTTGAAATTGGAACAAACTTTTAAACATGCGAGGCCAGATGTTGCATACAACACATTGATGAGGTACATCCATCGTCATGTACGTCATGTATGCTACCAAGTTATATTATAATCCTTTCATGCATTTAAATACACGACAACAATGTCATAACATTATGCAACAGACTAGTGTAATCTTGATCTTAGACATAAAAAAGTAGTCTCCAAATGGTAAAGGTGTCCGCCAAAGGAGCAGAAGGTTGAAGGTTCGAACCTCGTCAGTGGCCCTTTTCGATAGAGATGATACTATAATAAACAAACACTTGATTTTTTACTTTTACAGTCCTGTGTGTGAACAATGAATTTAAGGAACATTGTTGGACATGGAACGATGATTGGCACAGATGGATTCTCTCTATATACAAATTTATGTTAGCTCGATTGCCAAACAAGTATTTACAACATTAGATAAATCGAGAGAGAGAGAGAGAGAGAGACCTAATTTCTGTTGGAATCCATCGCCATGAGGGAGAGAGATGAGGCAATGTGGATTTAAGGGTCCTGCCTAAGGACACAACAACCGTAGTTCTGTTTGACCTAAACTCACAACCTTTCGGTTACACTACACCGTATAGATCAGAGTTACACCCATCTGCTTTTAACACATAACCTGCCGAATAAATTGAACGTAATGTGCAAACAACACAGATCCAGATCAGCCGCAGCATATTGCCGAGTCTGATTAGGATCTATGTCATTTGCTATTCAGACAAGTGATTTAACTCTACTATCTGTACAGCAAACAACATAGAGCCTGATCAGCCGCAGCATATTACCGAGTCTGATTAGGATCTATGTCATTTGCTATTCAGACAAGTGATTTAACTCTACTATCCGTACAGCAAACAACATAGAGCCTGATCAGCCGCAGCATATTGCCGAGTCTGATTAGGATCTATGTCATTTGCTATTCAGACAAGTGATTTAGCTCTACTATCCGTACAGCAAACAGCATAGAGCCTGATCAGATGGCACATTGTGTGCGGTCTGGTCTGGTTCTATGCTGTTTGCAAAAGCGACTTTAGTCGTGTCTGGCAGGTTACGGGTTAAGATAGATACCAACACATTGGTCTTACCAAGACTCTGGAGGACAGCTTTACTCCTAACTGGGTTTCTTTCTCCGTCCTATGTATATCTAAACATAGACTTAAGGAACATTTTGTTTTGTCGTCTCGATTTAGAGTTTGCAAAAACAACTAACAATATTACACAGCAATAACCCAACAGTATGTGGTGGAGGAAGTTCTCAGGTAGCCTGGGTTCCAGTCTGTCGATTTTTCACTTTTTAACTTATGGCAAAATGACAGCCTGGGGAAACTTGATTTCCGATCGTAGCGCCATCTACTTACACCCTCATTATTAAAGGTGTAGATTTGAAGAATGACAACTCTTCTCTACAAGATACTATCGCTAAATATTGAAACAGAATTCTATCAGAAATCCCCGAACAGGCACGATTATACACGATCATTTCCGAATATACACGAATGCTCCCGTAGCCACATTTACATTGCAAACAAATACTTTCCCGTTTCTGTGTTATATCGACCAGATGGCGGATTTTAACTATTATATTTAGATGGTAATGGGTTGATTCGGCGTAATTGAAGTAAGGACGACTTAAATCTTGAGTAAATATGTCAAATCAGATGCACATTGTACTTTTTAAACTATTTATCGTTCCGTTGACCTGTAAACAATAGCTTCTGATAATATCAACGCCTGGGGAAACTTGGGTGTAGTCTGTGTAATTATTGATTATCATTAATCCTATTAATAGGCCTATTAGCACGTGACTTAATTAATGACATGCTTGAATTGAAAGCAAGGTACTGCAATGTTGATAAAACTGTCTAATTGGAGCATTCGTGTATGTTTGGAAATAATCGTGTGAGGTCGGTGATTCCAGAAAGAATTCCCTTTCTATTTTTAGCAATCAACACCCGCAACAATGTGGTTGTATGTAGGTGGTGCTAGGCTCGGAAATCAAGTTTCCCCAGGCTGTCATTTTCCGAGAAATAAAAAAGTGAAAAATCGACAGGCCACATCCTAGCTATTCATGATAAAACATTATTTGACAGAATTCCAACATTTATCTACATTACTTAATGATGTAAGTATTTACATCACTAGTAAAATACCTTCGATGAACGTATATGCCCTGTTTGCATCCATTTTCATATGAATTTCCTCACTATTGATATGGTAATGAGCATTCACAGTGTTCGGCAGCACTCCTCATAAGAAAAGGCGTGTCTTACAGTTTATGCTGTTCCAAGGATGATCTATTTACCAAGTCAGGCACACGGCAAGTCGCAAATCACGAATAAATACATAAATGCAAAGTGCGCTATCTTTTCTTTGTGTCATTGGCTTAAACATATTTATTTTCTATCATGTACATGATTATTTACAACAATTGAAATAAGGAATTGGACATAAAGCTATACAGCTTATGGTTGTCCTCATCGTTTTGTCATTGAAAAGAACAATCGATGTAAATATATAAGTGATGAATCGCAGTAAGCACGTCCAATGTAGTTCATACCCAGATGGAAACTATTTACCCGATTCATTCCTTAATTAAAAAACTGATAACATGGCAGATACTTGACTTGACCATAGCATCAACAGTTAGCGTACAATAAATCTGCCATGAACTACATATAAAACATTTATTAAAGGATACAGCACAGAGCCATGGCCACGGCACCAGCAATTAGCGAGTCATTCTCAAACTCCACTTCCATACCTACAATACAACACAAACATACATAATACACACCTTATTTCATACAGTTTACTTAACTACAAATGCCAAACCTTTGGCTGTCCGATTAGCACAGTGGTTAGCGCGCTTGCTTCCCACCAATGCACCCCAGGTTTGAATCTTGGACCGGAAAGTATGTGAGATGGTGCAGTGGTCGCCAGATCGGACAGGTGGGTTTTCTCCGAGTACTCCGGTTTCCTCCCACACAAATGACCACATAAGTATACGCTTTCATCCGCGCCAACAAGAGTGATTAATATAAGTTGTTAGAACTTGCTTCGCAATCGTTGTAAAATAAACCCAACTCTAAAACAGTATCTGTTTCAGGGGGCTCATGTTTGAGGCTACGGTACAGTCAAGCCTGTCTATAATGACCACCCGTAGGATTGGTCAAAATGTGGTCTTTGTTGACAGGTTAAATACATTAATAATGGCTTGATGGTGTCAACCTTGTTGCCATCAACCTTGTTGCCATCAAACTTGTTGTCATCAAACTTGTTGCCATCAACCTTGCTGCCATCAACCTTGCTGCCATCAACCTTGTTGCCATCAACCTTGCTGCCATCAACCTTGTTGCCATCAACCTTGTTGCCATCAACCTTGTTGCCATCAACCTTGTTGCCATTAAACTTGTTGCCATCAAACGTGTTGCCATTAACCTTGTTGCTATCAACCTTGTTGCCATCAACCTTGCTGCCATCAAACTTGTTGCCATCAAACGTGTTGCCATCAACCTTGTTGCCATCAAACGTGTTGCCATCAACCTTGTTGCCATCAACCTTGTTGTCATCAACCTTGTTGCCATCAACCTTGCTGCCATCAACTGTGTTGCCATCAACCTTGTTGCCATCAAACTTGTTGCCATCAAACGTGTTGCCATCAACCTTGTTGCTATCAAACTTGTTGCCATCAACCTTATTGCCATCAACCTAGTTGCCATCAAACGTGTTGCCATCAACCTTGTTGCCATCAACCTTGCTGCCATCAACCTTGTTGCTATCAACCTTGTTGCCATCAACCGTGTTGCCATCAAACTTGTTGCCATCAAACATGTTGCCATCAACCTTGTTGCCATCAACCTTGTTGCCATCAACCTTGCTGCCATCAACCTTGTTGCTATCAACCTTGTTGCCATCAACGTTCACTGTTCAGGAGAGGATTAACGTTTCTACTACTCAGTACTCACTGTTCAGGACAAGGTCCCTTATCTTCTCCTTCACATGGTAGTTCATTCGATCAAACATTTCATACTTCCCATCATGAGATTCCCCATTGGTCACTGTCTCGGAGGCTTCGCTTACCTTCTCGGGGTAGAGAAAATGACTGAAATAAACATTAGGTACATGCAAGTAATATGATAGCTATGAAAGCTTCGTTGCTTTACCTTGTTTAGTTTAATCATATTTCATTGGTCGATTCATATTACTTACATAATATGAATACAAAACATGACAATTTAAAGAAACCAGGCAGGGCCACAAATTCAAGCAACATTAGATATGGCCATTCACAAAGTTATGGCCCCTGCCCAATACAAAGCTTTATAACAATTTTATTATTATTTTAAAATGTCCACAATCTCTTTTACATGTACATGCCTGGTGTATAGCACAAGATACACGAGACTATGGTTTACTGTCCCAATTGAACTCTTTGAATACCACAGACCTCTAAATAGGCATACAAAAAGTGTAGATCCAGATAAGCCAGCTCGTGACGAGACGTCTCATCAGGATCTGCACTTTTTGCCAGTAATATTACTATTTTTAGACAAAATTACCCATTTTGATAAATGAACTGTTCCAAATGTAATTGTCTTATTAATTTATTGGTCTAAAAATATCATACACCAGTCTATGTCAGTTACTTGGTGTTGAATGGGTTAAAGCCTGTTAATTTATTATGGTTAGATGGGGGTTGGCTGTACTTGTGATCGCAGTCCAAAGTGTTAACCACTGGATCACTGACTCGCCCAGATACAAGGTATAGATGACTACAATACCTACCTAGCGTTAGAATGTGCTGCGATGAAAGCCAGTTTATTTAGATGGTTCATCATCAGATGAGAGTTGGCAAACACCATGAGCGAGTCGACACACTTCGACAGGGATAACTGAAATATATAATCTCAGTCAAGCACTATTTGTTAGCTGTCTGTATGAAGGATGTTGATGTGAGAGAAATAGTCTCGGATGTTGGGACATTGTAAAACTACTTAAATTCAACACTTAAGCTAGAGAGAGATGTGAGAGAAATAGTCTCCCCGATCTGGTTCACTTCCAGGATTCCCGCTGTCGGTCGCCAAACAATTTTGACAAAAAACAAATACTGGTGCTAAATTTTGTGAATTTTGTTGGGGTCAAATAAATACATGGCTTCAAATATTTATCTGTCAACTTCTATGGCTCCAGTCTTTTTCAATTGGCGACATAAGTGGCACATACAACCCTGACTTCTCCCTATTTCAGCTAAGGGAGAAGTGGAAGTCGTGATAGACAGTGGTAGCAGTAACTTCATGTGCAAAAGGCCTGGAGTTCGAGCCCCGCTGTACGATTATGCCCTTAGCATTTAAATTCCAAGTTGCCTCTTCTCTCTCCTTCATGGCGCTGGATTCCATCAGGAATGAGGTCTCGGGAGTGATTAGTATAAGTTGTAAGAACCTGTTTCGTATAAATTAAAAAAAACTAAGGGAGAAGTGTGTTCATAGTAATCAGATGGTTCCTCGTGCTTCCCCCTAAAATAGGTCTACAGGAAAATTCACCCTATTTTTAAATGCTAGAAAAATAACTACAAGCTCAAATAAACCTTGGGATTATTGAGGAAATGATTCGGATCAGATAAGAAATAGTTTAATAATATTTTATTGAATAATACATACAATGAAATGCATAGAAAACAATTTGAAAATTAAGTGGCTTAGATTAGTTATCATTGCAGACAATGGTTTCATCAGGAGGGGGGGCAAATTGATTGGGCTACAAACTATTACAACATTATATACAGCATTCTACATAATAAATAAAGGAAAAATTAGTCAGCCATCTTGGATTGATTGTGTCATCAGTCGCAGTTACTAAATATAGAAGGAAATTCAGCAGTGAATGTGATCAATCTGATCCGGATCTAAATTCTATTTATAACTTGAGATACTATTCGTGCCCCAGAAAAGTATGACAACTGGCTACTACTGGACAGGCGGACATATTCAGCAAAGATAAAATGTCAATCATGCCATTAAATTATCCTAAATTAAATGCACACCCTGCAAGGGGCCTCAAAATTAACCACCAGAAACCTGTTTGTCTCCATTGGTACCGTTGCGGCCCCACCATGCCGGGTTTGTGTCCAAGACAATCACAAGCAGGTTACCAACAGCAACACTCTCTGAAATATATAGGATTAATATTTATTAGTCTTAGGAAAATGTTTATGTTACCGTTTTAATAAATACATTGTACAATGTTTACATGGATAAAAAAATATAATACAAATTTATTTTAGCTCGATTTTTCGAAACAAGTTCTTGCAATTGATATAAATCACTCTTGAGACCTCATTCCTGATGGAATCCATCGCCAAGAGGGAGAGAGAAGAGGCAACATGGAATTTAAATGGCTTGCCTAAGGGCACAATCGTAACGGCTCCAGCGGGGCTCGAACTCAGACCTTTCGCACCTGAAGCGAACGTGCATCCACTCCACTATCACGACTTCCACATGGGTAAATTAACTTATTAAGTAAACAAATGTAACATTTGTGATTAAATTGTCTTCTTTGGAAGTCTCCCTCGAGTGCGGCTGCCCTATTTTGAATCCAGGGAGGTTTTATTATGGCTTACATTAATGTCTTACCTTTTTTAAAGATGTAATTTAGCACTGATAAATGGCAATCACACAAGACCTGGCTTACCAGTCAGATTATGTGCAGTCAATTTAGGAAATGGTTGAGGCGAGAGAGCGGATGAGAAGAGAGAGAGATACAGGGAGAACGAGGTGGGAAATCGTCTAGATGAAGCTGGAAGAGGAAAATCTCCTTGTTGCCGTAATAAACTGGTGAACTGCATCAAATATCGCCTTGTTTATCTCTTCACTTAGATTATCATCACCATACAAAAGAACTTTAAGAGAAATGTCAACGGGCTTATGGTGTTGATATGGGTTATTCTGGTGTCTGAATAATGAGGATATTGGAATAAGTAGTGGTGACTGGATTCATTAGCTCAATGGAAACTTCAATAGATACAAGTATCCCTGTGGTCGACTGTCGCAAGTCATCATAACTTCCACAGATGCCACACTCGATCGACAGACAAACAAGAAGATGTACTCGGGAGTAGGGTGTCATTTTTTGAGTTCTCTCCAAGTGGCATCCGTGGTCCAATGGTAGAGCGTCGGATTTGGAATCGAACGGTACGGGTTCGATACTCAGTCAGGCCACGTATGTAGTGTCATTGAGCAAGGCACCTCACACACATCGCTTAGTACTGGTTAACCGCTATGGTCGGCTAAGCATGCCCAGGAAAACATGTCTAGGTCCCCGCAAGGGGTTTGACATTAATGGTACATACATACATACAACCACTTAGATCGGCTAAGCTTGTCCAGGAAAATATGTCTACGTCCCCGCAAGGGGTTTGACATCAACTGATTAACAGTGGAACATACAAACATTTTACTTTACCATTCATTTTTATTCGTTTGACTCTTGCAAGTGTTGTTCCTGCTTATCGTCAGTTGTCCAATTGCTACAAGGCATATTACTTAAATACTTTGGTCACCGCCAAAAACAACAAATTCAGCATCTCATTTTTGTGTGTTTATCACCATACATAAATATTACGATAGCACCGGGCAAATGTGATAAACTATGTACCTAACCCGGCACATTTCCCAGTCTAAATTGGCATGTGCGACCCGGGTACGGATAGTGTTTTATCGTGATACAATCGATATTATTGCTGGTAACACAATTGTCTGGTACCCTGACACAGCGTACTAATGCTACCGTTTCAGTGTAGATTCTAGATTATCGAAGCAATTACTTTTAATATCACAGTATCATAGCCCCAAGTTAGCTGGCGATGTGCGGCCTATAGTCGGGTTGGGTTTGGTTTAAACATATTTATTCCACTATATACATTCACAAAACAATACATGCACACACAATCAAAGAATAGGAAAGGATCAAAACGGAAGCAGAGCTTATATAGTTTCTCTCCTTGCAGTTCAAAATACACAGTACTATTTTGGACGGTGTGGAGCTAATATATGTATACCAAATGTGCATATTGCTTAGAAATGACAGGAATATAATACCGGTAAGAAAGCAGAAGAAAGAGAAGATATTTGAGAATGTAGCGCAGGCAGACAGGGGTAAAGACATCAAGTGCACGTTTTATATACATGGGGTCTTATATGTATGGGGTTTCACTCAAAGAATCGTATTGTATCACGAATGAAGTTATAGACATACTCAAATATTATTTTGTTGATGTCATCTGTCAGGGTCTCCTCGCCATGTAGGATAGTATGCAGATTAGCAGTAGGGCATAATCTTAGCACATTGTGTAGGAAATCAATTCGAATATTAGAATAGTATGTACATTCAAAGAAAAAGTGGTAGCTGTTTTCGTTGGATCCACAGCGGCATAGTGGTGATTGAATTAAGTGTTTTAAAAAGAGATGCTCGTGGAGCCCACTTGACTTGGTTCTAATTCGTGTATGTAATACTTGTAGGTATCTATCACCATAATAGAAGAACGTCGGAGTTTTTCTTTTATCTTTGTTTATATAGTTTTTAAAGGTGTTTAGAGTTGTGGCATTCCTAACGTTACTCTCTAGGTCATTCCATTCTCTTATTACGGATGGTAAAAATGAATTGTAGTATGAAGTTGTCCTGCAGTCTATTGATCGTATAGCGTCAGCATTTCGAAGATTATATCGACTAATTGAAGCAACAGTTGCAGGTACAAGATCAGATAAGTAGTCAGGTGTTAAACAGTTTTTCATTTTATAAAACAAAATTAGTTTATGTTTGTATCTACGGGTACCTAAAGGTTCCCAGTTAACTTCATTTTGTAGATCAATTAATGAAACTAGCTTAGATGCACCTGTTGCGATTCTGGCAGCCTCGTTTTGAATTTTTTCTATTTCATTTTTTACGAATTCGGGACAATTATCCCATACAACATCTGAATATTCTAAAATAGGGCGTATGAATGATGTATAAATTATCTCTAAGGATTTACGATCAAGTTTGTATTTTAATTTCCGCATTATGTATATTCGTTTCCATGCCTTTTCCTTAATGTAAGTGAGGTGAGTATGCCAAGTACAATTTTTAGTTAAAAATAATCCCAAGTGCTTATGTGAACTAACCTCTGATATTGGGACATTGTTCATTGTTCATTGTTAATGGTAAATATTGTCGTGCATGGCGAGCTCTGGAGAACGTTATAATTTCTGATTTAGACGGATTGAATGTAATGCACCAGTTTGATGCCCATGTGGATATTGCCTGTATATCACTTTGAAGAATAACATCAGCTAAGTTAATATCTTGGACAATAATATACAAAGATGTATCATCGGCAAATAGCCGTATATTGCTTTGTATTTCATTAACAATACCATTAATAAATATTAAGAATAATAGAGGGCCTAATATGGAACCCTGCGGTACTCCGGCACGCAAATATAGCCATTCAGAGGTATCGCCTGGAAGTACAACACGTTGTCGCCTACTGCTTAGATAATCAGTAAACCAGTCGTGTAAATCACCTGTAATGCCAGCGGATTTCAGTTTTGCTAGAAGACCACGGTGCCAACCTTATCAAAAGCTTTACTTATATCTAAAAACACTGCTCGAACGTCGAGGCCATCATCGAGAGCTTTACAAAAGGGTTGGGTTTGGGACAGGTGGGACCTCCCGTTTCCAAGAACATTGTTGACGTTTTAGAGTGGTGGAACCTATGCTCGGCGTATTCCTATGCTCAGCGTATTTTTTCCATTTACATCCGTATTTAAAATATTTAAATAATTTTAACCTATTTTCGCTGACAGAGGTGAAGCATGGTTCAATAACATTCCGTTGTGCGTACCGGTAGCCTAATGCAACTGTCACCTGACTGGTTCAGTAGCCGAATCTAAACAGACAACTTGTCCGGAACTTTTTTCCCACCGAAATGTGTGGTTTATGAGCATTTCAGGTGGCTATCCGGATTGGGGGAAAATGTACAAATAACCAGATAAAAGTTTCTTATGAGTTGTAATATTGTTAGTTATTGATGTTACTAAGTCAAAATAATATATTCAACATTTACCCGTGTATAAATAAAAAAATGCATGTACGCCGTGCACAGGTGCCCTAATGTATCTAATTCCCCATGGAAACAGGTGCCGTTGCGATAGCTGTATTTAGGCGCATGGTTAGTGGTTACGTAATGAAGTTAAATTTTTCAACAACAATTTTATGAAAGTTGTGTTCAAAAATATTATTCGAAAATAATAAATAGCTATCATGCAGCGTGGCAAGTGGAAGGTCTCTTAATGCTGAGAACCTTTGTAATTGGGTTATTAGACCCCCCCCCCACCATGAATGAGGGTGTTTTTTTGGCCTCTTCTGTCTGTGTGCGTGCGTGTGTGTGGTGTGTTGCGTGCTTGTGTGGTGTGTTGCGTGCTTGTGTGGTGTGTGTGTGTGGTGTGTTGCGTGTGTGTGTGCGTGTGTGTGTGTGTGTGTGTGTGTGTGTGGACAGGATAATGTTAACAGTTGATGGATTTTGATGACATTGTATGGATATATAGCTGGTTGGTTTTGGAGGAAATGGTTTGATTTTGGAATAAATCGGTCAAGGTCTTTGATCGAGGCAGTCAGCAGTGTCTACTCCCATTGGCTATGTACCTGTAAAGTCAAGCATGTATCACATTTTGGGAATCTGTGAAATGGCTGCTTAATACAGGTTGGCTGCTTAATCGAGGTAACCACTAAAACACAGGTTTTACTATATTCATAATATGTAGCAATGTCTGACCTTTCTTCATTACAAATTTACTACATATATGTATTTTATCTACATACAGTGAAACCTGTCTATAACGACATCTGATTTTGTGTCAGATAACACAGGTTGTCGTTATAACAAGGTTCTCCAATTTGCATCATTTTTTGATGTTGCAAACACTGGCCAAACAGGCTATGTGTACATCTCAAATTTAATGGGATTACCATTGAACACCAATACCTGTAAAAATCCATTCAATAGATGACCACACATTGTAAGGTGATAATTGGCTTAACTCAACTTACCTGAGAAACAGCTTACCTGTAAGATATTTGGAATGTCCCAATTGTGTAATTTGGATTAGTCAGATTACACATGTTGAAAATACATGCAATGTGCTAAATGGGACCACGAAACAATGTCGTTGTACAGGTAAGGCAGGTGTCAGTACAGCAAGGTTTTGCTTATATGAATTATATAGTAAAATTGCCAGGACCCACAGATAATGTCAGTTAACACAGTTTGTCGTTGTAGTCAGGTGTTGTTATAGACAGTTTACACTGTATATATACTTATACAATATACTTAACCCGGCGCGATATAGCCTGAACTGTACTGAAGCGCCGTTAAACCAAATACTCACCCACTCACATGTAGCGATGTCAGCTAATATTCGGTTTTTGAAGCCCATTTCTAATTGAATCTTAAAATATACTTTTGTGGATTTTCTTCTCGTCATTGGCTAATGTGGTCATCTCTTCACTGCAAGTGGGTCGGATGTGTCACTGTGTACACAAACATCGTGAATAAGATAGTCGCCCGACAGATGACAGTTTGCACAACCTTTTTAAACGACTTCATTGTTCCTGATTGGAATGACATCTCTGATCATGCTGTACCATTGTATTAATCAAAGCTCTGTCAACTAGTGCTGGCATTTGAATTGTGTGTTTCATGTTTATTTATCATCGCTACCGGTTGCCCATATGAGCGACGCCTCCTGAAGAGATTAGTCATTTTAGATTTTTGGAGGATAGTGCATGATACAGACAGAGACCCATTCCAGAGTCTCCTCTGGTTCTTTTACGTGCATGGTGTACAGCACCGACACGAGACCTCGGTTTAAAGTCCCGTCTGAAAGACTGTTAATTTTATTAGGGTTAGATGGGGGATCGAACCTGCGATCCCTGGATTACCAGTCCAGCGTGTTACCACTGGACTACATATCCGTCTGTATGAGCGACGCCTCCTGAAGAGATTAGTTATTTTAGATTTTGGAGGATTGTGCAATGATACAGAAAGAGACCCATTCCAGAATCTCCTCTGGTTCTTTTAAGTGCACGGTGTACAGCACTGACACGAGACCTTGGTTTAAAGTCCCATCTGAAAGACTGTTAATTTTATTAGGGTCAGACGGGGGGATCGAACCTGCGATCCCTGGATTACCAGTCCAACGTGCTATGGAAACAGACTACCTTTATGCTATCTGGAAAGTGGTTTTCTCTCTAAGGGTCAATGCCGTTTTACATAACATTTTTGGAATATGTTTATACAGTCAAACCTGTCTTAAGCAGCCACTCAAGTGACTATTTTGGCTGCTTACGGCAAGTGATCACTTAATGCAAGTGTGTATTATCTGGATATGAGACGGCCACCAATCATGGAATAATGCATACATTTTACAGACTCTGGATTGGATCTCTTTCTGTATCATTGCACTATCCTCCAAAAATCTAAAATTTCTAATATGTTCAGGAGGCGTCGCTCATATGGACAACCGGTAGCGAATATAAATAAACGTATAACACACATAGCACTATGTCATACTCCAATGCTTGTGCCTCCTATATTTCCCTGTTTAATTAATAAATTTATAAAATTCAATAATTTCAACAATATTTGGAATTAAGTTATGTCCCTTTGAACATTAGATACAATATGTATGTTTGCATGAAAATAAATATATCATTCATTATGTATTCATGTTATGGATTCATTATGTATTCATGTTATGGATTCATTATGTATTCATGTTATGGATTCATTATATGTTATTTGGTTTGGTGACAGGGTATATGAGTATATAGTGTCGGTCATGGGTGATATTATATTACAGTCAGACCTGTGTTTGTGGTCACCTCCATTAAGCAACCAAACTGTATTAAGCATCCAGTTTCCATATTCCCAATATGTTGTTTTATTATATATTTGACCTCTATTAAGCAGCCACCAGTGCTAAGCGGCTACTTTCTGTGATTACCTTGGCTGGCTGCTTTAGACGGGTTTGACTGTATGTAATATCACTCCTGTGTGTGTGTTTAACGTTTATTTATCGTCACTACCGGTTGCCCATATGAGCGACGCCCCCTGAAGAGATTAGTCGTTTTATATTTTTGGAAGATAGTGCAATGATACAGACAGAGACCCATTCCAGAGTCTCCTCTGGTTCTTTTACGTCCACAGTGTAAAGCACCGACACGAGACCTTGGTTTAACGTCCCATCTGAAAGACTGTTAATTTTATTAGGGTCAGACGGGGGATCGAACCTGCGATCCCTGGATTACCAGTCCAGCGTGTTACCACTGGACTACATATCCGTCTGTATGAGCGACGCCTCCTGAAGAGATTAGTTATTTTAGATTTTGGAGGATAGTGCAATGATACAGAAAGAGACCCATTCCAGAATCTCCTCTGGTTCTTTTACGTCCACGGTGTAAAGCACCGACACGAGACCTTGGTTTAAAGTCCCATCTGAAAGACTGTTAATTTTATTAGGGTCAGACGGGGGATCGAACCTGCGATCCCTTGATTACCAGTCCAACGTGCTATGGAAACAGACTACCTTTATGCTATCTGGAAAGTGGTCTTCTCTCTAAGGGTCAATACCGTTTTACATAACATTTTTGGAATATGTTTATACAGTCAAACCTGTCTTAAGCAGCCACTCAAGTGACTATTTTGGCTGCTTAAGGCAAGTGACCACTTAATGCAAGTGTGTATTATCTGGATATGAGACGGCCACCAATCATGGAATAATGCATACATTTTACAGACTCTGGATTGGATCTCTTTCTGTATCATTGCACTATCCTCCAAAAATCTAAAATTTCTAATATGTTCAGGAGGCGTCGCTCATATGGACAACCGGTAGCGAAGATAAATAAACGTATAACACACATAGCACTATGTCATACTCCAATGCTTGTGCCTCCTATATTTCCCTGTTTAATTAAAAAAATATAAAATTCAATTATTTCAACACTATTTGGAATTAAGTTATGTCCCTTTGAACATTAGATACAATATGTATGTTTGCATGAAAATAAATATATCATTCATTATGGATTCATTATATGTTATTTGGTTTGGTGACAGGGTATATGAGTATATAGTGCCGGCCATGGGTGATATTATATTACAGTCAGAGTGTGTTTGTGGTCACCTCCATTAAGCAACCAACCTGTATTAAGCATCCGGTTTCCGTATTCCCAATATGTTGTTTTATTATACATTTGTCCGCCTCCGTGGTCGAGTGGTTACGGTCGCTGACTTGTATACCACTGTAACCTATCATCACTGATGGTCACGGGTTCGAGCCCCGCTCAGGCCGTGTGTCATTTATATGAAAAAGTTGGCAGTTTCTTACAGAGGTTGGTGCACCCAAGTACTGGTTAACCGCTGGAGCCTGCCCAGGAAAGGTGTTAGGTAAACTGCCCACCGGCGATATAGCCCAAAATGGTGCTGATGCAGGCGTAAAACCCGAAATATAATAATAATAATTATACATTTGACCTCTATTAAGCAGCCACTTTCTGTGATTACCTTGGCTGGCTGCTTTAGACGGGTTTGACTGTATGTAATATCACTCCTGTGTGTGTGTTTAACGTTTATTTATCGTCTCTACGGGTTGCCCGTATGAACGACGCTGCTTGAAGATATTAGTCATTATAGATTTTGGAGGATAGTGCAATGATACAGACAGAGATCAATTCCAGAATCTCCTCTTGTTCTTTTACATGTAAAGCACCGACATGAGACCTCGGTTTAAAAACCACCCATCTGAAAGACTGTTAATTTTATTGGGGTCAGACGGGGGATCGAACCTGCGATCCCTGGATTACCAGTCCAGCGTGTTACCACTGGACAACAGATCCGTCTGTAATATCACTCCTGGCCCGCCCTATATACTTATATACCCTGACAACAAACAAAATAAAAATAGTGATTATGCTCAAAACATGGTTTATAGCTTAAAAACAATGTTTTCAGTCACTTTGTCATCGGTCAGATTTTCATCGATTTCTTTTATCATTTTTACCCCGGCGACTTCCTCAACAGAGTAATTTCCCGATTGTGATTTATACCTTTACACCAGCATGTCCAGATTAGGAACCACACAAATGTTCAATAGATTTTCATATCATAATTCGCTGTGCTCTTTCCGTGTGTTAAGAAATTCAACATACATGTATATGGTGTAAATTGTCGAAAAATGAGCTCTATATTTATGTCTGCGTCTCTAACAGATCCATTGCGAATTATCATACCAAATGCACAGCTTTCGGTTTCATTTTAAGAGTGGCGAGGCATCACGCAGGGTTTGTATTTTAAGCCATTTATACCCGGCTTGCCTGGACATATTAAAGTGTTTTACGGCTCGGTTATCCAATAAAAATAATGGAATCTGCATTGAAGCGTAGTAAATTAATATAGCCTCATGTTTTCTATTTTTAGATTATCTGCGATACGCACATGTCAGCTATTGTTATCACAATGTGTCTGTCTGTCGCCATCCACGAACGTTTTCAAATGTCTTCTCCTCAGTAACCATTTAATCTATTGTCACCATTTATGGTCATGGTGGTACTTACAAAATTGTTAAGATTATGTTATCTAAGAGATGGCCGCTGTCTAAAAATAGCACAAATCTTCAAGCAAACAGCCAGTCAGATTTTGTCGAATGAGCAAATATGGGCGTTGACCGTGGGTGTTCAAATTTTATATTTGAGCAAATATGGGGTTGGGGGTGTTTTTTTTTTGGTTGGGGTTGGGGGTGTTTTTTTTTTGGTTGGGGTTGGGGGTGTTTTTTTTTTGGTTGGGGTTGGGGGTGTTTTTTTTTTGGTTGGGTCATGTCATATATTACCCTGATGTCGAAAGATATTTCAAACATCTTCTCACAAATGTATCAGCTAATGGGTAAAAAAACTCTACCTGTATGGTCCTCAGGTGAACCCTCTCCAATGGTGTTAAGATAACGTTCACCTGAAATCCAAGATGGCCACCATCTAAAAGTAACACAAATTCTTCAAAAATCTTCTCACAAAACCACCTGTCGGATTTTCGCAACATTTGGATGGAATGATCGATGTACGATGCTCTTTGAAAGTTGTTGAATTGTGACCCCGGGGATCAAATATGCAGTCAGGTGAGCACTATATTGCCATGATGGCCCTCTTGTGTTTGGGTGTAGTGACTCTACCAATGGTTTTGGATATGTACTATTTGTGGCAAGCATTAAAATAAATTCCCAAATACATATACAGTCGTCATGTCGAATTCCGTCAGACTGAACAAAATACTTCGACATAACTGAAGTTTGACTTAACGAAATTCAATATAAACGGAGCCAGTTATATGTAAAATGATAGTGTCTGAAACGGGACATTGATCCGACTTCGAGATAACCGGAGAATTCGACATAACCGACTTTGACATAACGGATGTAGACTGTACATGTATGTAGACTGTACATGTATGTACAGTCAAAACAAATGTGTTAGTGGTCTCCACTAAGCAGCCTGTTAAGCAGTTTCAAAGTTCCCTAAATGTTGTTTTACTCTTCATTTGACCTCTATTAAGCAGTGTGCAGCAGCCACTTTCTCTGACTCCCGGCTGGCTGCTTAAGACATGTGCTGTAATCACATTCATAAACATAATGATATTTTTTTCGTTGTCCATTAAACACGCATTGACAGTTTGAAGTAAGATCCACTTAGGATTCATCCTTGTAGGATTCCGGGAAAATCTGGCTTATATATATATGTGCAGTCAAACCATCCTTGTAGGATTCCGGGAAAATCTGGCTTATATATACATGTGCAGTCAAACCATCCTTGTAGGATTCCGGGAAAATCTGGCTTATATATACATGTGCAGTCAAACCATCCTTGTAGGATTCCGGGAAAATCTGGCTTATATATACATGTGCAGTCAAACCATCCTTGTAGGATTCCGGGAAAATCTGGCTTATATATACATGTGCAGTCAATCCATCCTTGTAGGATTCCGGGAAAATCTGGCTTATATATACATGTGCAGTCAATCCATCCTTGTAGGATTCCGGGAAAATCTGGCTTATATATACATGTGCAGTCAAACCATCCTTGTAGGATTCAGGGAAAATCTGGCTTATATATACATGTGCAGTCAAACCATCCTTGTAGGATTCCGGGAAAATCTGGCTTATATATACATGTGCAGTCAAACCATCCTTGTAGGATTCTGGGAAAATCTGGCTTATATATACATGTGCAGTCAAACCATCCTTGTAGGATTCCGGGAAAATCTGGCTTATATATACATGTGCAGTCAATCCATCCTTGTAGGATTCCAGGAAAATCTGGCTTATATATACATGTGCAGTCAATCCATCCTTGTAGGATTCCAGGAAAATCTGGCTTATATATACATGTGCAGTCAATCCATCCTTGTAGGATTCAGGGAAAATCTGGCTTATATATACATGTGCAGTCAAACCATCCTTGTAGGATTCCGGGAAAATCTGGCTTATATATACATGTGCAGTCAAACCATCCTTGTAGGATTCTGGGAAAATCTGGCTTATATATACATGTGCAGTCAATCCATCCTTGTAGAATTCCGGGAAAATCTGACTTATATATACATGTGCAGTCAATCCATCCTTGTAGGATTCCAGGAAAATCTGGCTTATATATACATGTGCAGTCAATCCATCCTTGTAGGATTCAGGGAAAATCTGGCTTATATATACATGTGCAGTCAAACCTGTCTTAAGCCAAGTGAGGATGAAAATCGGCTTATTATCACAGGTGGCTGTTTAATAGAGGTTAAATGTTGAATCAAATGTCACACCTAATACATGTTAGCTTAATGCTGCTTAATGAAGGTGACCGCTAACACTTCATTGTTTATAATTTACAATTTGTACGACTGCTTTACCATGCAGTGACCAACCCTCAGAATTCTCTCCCATAGGGTGCCCCCATCCCTGGAAATTCTACCCCCCCCCCACCAAGATGTATGTAGAATCCTACTGTTAATACATACACACATAGATGTACAGTGGTGGTGGGTAGAACTTCCAGGGTCAGTCTGCTGGTAAATACCCCACCCCCTGCTCAATATACATACATGTATAAATATACATGGGTGGTGGGTAGAACTTCCAGGGTCAGTCTGCTGGTAAATACCCCACCTCCTGCTCAATATACATACATGTATAAATATACAGGGGTGGTGGGTAGAACTTCCAGGGTCAGTCTGCTGGGAATACTCCCCCCCCCCTGTGCTCAATATACATACATGTATAAATATACAGGGTGTGGGTAGAACTTCCAGGGTCAGTCTGCTGGTAAATACCCCCCCCTGCTCAATATACATACATGTATAAATATACAGGGGTGGTGGGTAGAACTTCCAGGGTCAGTCTGCTGGTAAATACCCCCCCCTGCTCAATATACATACATGTATAAATATACAGGGGTGGTGGGTAGAACTTCCAGGGTCAGTCTGCTGGGAAATACTCCCCCCCCCTGTGCTCAATATACATACATGTATAAATATACAGGGGTTGTGGGTAGAACTTCCGGGGTCAACCTACTGGGAAATACCCCCCCCCTCAATATACATACATGTATAAATATACAGGGGTGGTGGGTAGAACTTCCGGGGTCAGCCTGCTGGTAACCACCCCCCCTGTGCTCAATATACATACATGTATAAATATACAGGGGTGGTGGGTAGAACTTCCAGGGTCAGTCTGCTGGTAAATACCCCACCCCCTGCTCAATATACATACATGTATAAATATACAGGGGTTGTGGGTAGAACTTCCGGGGTCAATGTGCTGGGAAATACCCCCCCCTCTGCGCTCAATATACATATATGTATTTTTAAATACAGGGGTGGATGGTAGAATTTCCAGGGTCAACCTGCTACCTGCTGGGAAATACCACCACAATCTATATACATATATGTATAGATGTACTGGGATGAGGGGTAGAATTTCCAAGCCGGGGGAATATTTCCTAGGCCTTTGGCTGAAAATCTTCCCCCTTGCCGGAGAATATTGTCAGAGGGGATTTCCTGTTACACAAGAAGATTTCCTGTTAAACCGGTATTATGAAAATGCAAATGAGTTAGGTCATGCATTTTAACAACATTAGATAATGGCCTGCATTTTGTAAATGAATTGTAAGAAAGACAGTTTAATCAGCACTAATTCTATTCTACGTAGAATTTGTCTCATCTGACAGATACAGGCACACTGCACTCTGACATTAGCTTTTGCTTTTGTGTTAGTATCGGGGAAATCGGCCATATCTACTAACTGATCAAACCATTTTCTCTAATAAGCTTGCCTATGCTAGACATTTGTTGTCTGTACAAGCAGTGTCCTGTCTGATAATGTTCTAACATGTAGATTCCCGCCAGCTTACTGAATATGGACGAGTGCCATCAACTCGCTTTCTACTGTTGGCAATAGTACATAATGCACTAAGCGTTTGTATGATTTTGTCTCGTACTATAGTGTAGTGACAAGTTGGTAACTAACTATTAAATGATTGACATTTCTAAAACTTTCTTTGTTGCCATCGTTCTCTCTTTTCTTCAATTTCTCTCTCCCTCCCTCCCTCCCTCCCTCCCAGTTATATCAATCTCTCTTTTTTTTTAAATCCTCTCTATCTCTCTCATTATCTTTGTCCTTCCATCATTCTACCTGTCCATCAGTCATTATCTCTCTATCCTTCAGTGTTATTCGGTCATTCTCTGTCCTTCAGTGTTATTCGGTCATTCTCTGTCCTTCAGTGTTATTTCTCTGTCCTTCAGTGTTATTCAGTCATTCTCTGTCCTTCAGTGTTATCTCTCTGTCCTTCAGTCATTCTTCTGTCATTATTTCTCTGTCCTTCATTATTTATCTGTCCTTCATTATCTCTCTGTCCTTCATTATTTCTCTGTCCTTCATTATCTCTCTGTCCTTCATTATTTCTCTGTCCTTCATTATTTCTATGTCCTTCATTATCTCTCTGTCCTTCATTATCTCTCTGTCCTTCATTATCTCTCTGTCCTTCATTATCTCTCTGTCCTTCATTATCTCTCTGTCCTTCATTATCTCTCTGTCCTTCATTATCTCTCTGTCCTTCATTATTTCTCTGTCCTTCATTATTTCTCTGTCCTTCATTATCTCTCTGTCCTTCATTATTTCTCTGTCCTTCATTATTCATTATCTCTCTGTCCTTCATTATCTCTCTGTCCTTCATTATTCTCTGTCCTTCATTATCTCTCTGTCCTTCATTATTTCTCTGTCCTACATTATTCATTATCTATCTGTCCTTCATTATCATATCTCTGTCCTTCATTATCTCTCTGTCCTTCATTATCTCTCTGTCCTTCGTTATCTCTCTGTCCTTCATTATTTCTCTGTCCTTCATTATCTCTCTGTCCTTCATTATTTCTCTGTCCTTCATTATATCTCTGTCCTTCGTTATCTCTCTGTTCTTCATTATCTCTCTGTCCTTCATTATTTCTCTGTCCTTCATTATTTCTCTGTCCTTCATTATCCCTCTGTCCTTCATTATTTCTCTGTCCTTCATTATCTCTCTGTCCTTCATTATCTCTCTGTCCTTCATTCATTCTCTCTCTGTCCTTCATTCTCTCGCTCTCTTATCCATTGTCTCCATACAGTTGATATCTTCAATCTATTAATTAACCAGCTGGTGAAATCCTGGACCATTTCACATGTCAAGGCAAAATAAGAAGTTAGGTTGTTAGGTTGACCAGGTCTATAAAGTTCATTTAATCTATTGAATGTAAATCACACACAGTAAGAGAATGCCATTCAGTGTATTGTGTTACAACCACATTAACTGCTATTGTAGTATAAAGATTGTGTTTACTTTATTGCATTTCTTTTGTTGACTTTGTACTTAACATAATACTGTACAATAATATTTACCATAATGTCCCCGTTGCATTAACAGTAATTTATATGTATATACACAATGCAATCTACACTGGGAGCTCTACCTTTCGATGCCCGGACAAGTTAATACATTATTTTTAAATGCCCGGACACGTGAATACATGATATTTAAATACCCCGAGAAGTTGTGATTTATGCAAGAATGAAGTTGTTCAACCTATATCACGTAGTTCGGTCAATATTCCGTGATTGATGTACACTGTCAGTTATTGGACGTGTGGCGACATCTAACCCTTTCAACACCACAGGCCTCTAAATAGGCTTATGAAAAGTGTAGATCCAGATGAGCCGGCTCGTGACGAGCCGTCTCATCAGGATCTGCACTTTTTGCCAATAATAATTATTACTATTTTTAGATAAAATTACCCATTTTGATAAATGAACTGGTCCAAAGGTAATTTTCTTATTCATTTATTGGTCTAAAAATATCATGCACCAGTCCATGTCAGTTACTTGGGGTTGAATGGGTTAAATGGCCTTGTTTACCGTTGCCTGAACTTGTAGAATCGTGTCATAATCAATTGATTTCCATCTATTGACTTGTATTCTGGCATCCTCCCAGTGAAATGTTCATGTTATCAGCTGTTTAGGCGTTGTTGGTTTCTGTCCAGACACGGCCCGATCTTGATCAATCGTGCTTAGACAGCGAACAAATCAGATCTGTGAATGTGTCATTTGTGGAATAAATCTGCTACCATATGGAAGAGTCAATGTTTTTATTATTTGAATATGTTATCGTATGTACTTTATTTATATATCAAAATAATTTCTTGTGCAGATCCAAAATTTCAAATAGAGGGGTGTATACTAGCCACTAACACACATCTTATCACCCATATATAGCACAAGTTTGGGTTTGAGTTAGGGTTACGGTTTAAGTTAGGGTTAGAGTTAGGGTTTAAGTTAGATTTTGAGTTAGGGTTTCAGTTAGGGTTAAGGTTTGAGTTAAGGTTTGAGTTATGGTTATGGTTTGAATTAGGGTTAAGGTTTGAGTTAAGGTTTGAGTTAGGGTTAAGGTTTGAGTTAGTGTGTTGAAGGTTAGAGTTAAGGTTTGAGTTAGGGTTAAGGTTTGAGTTAAGGTTTGAGTTAGGGTTAATGTTAATGTTTGAGTTAGTGTGTAAGGTTAGAGTTAAGGTTTGAGTTAGGGTTAAGGTTAGGGTTAAGGTTTGAGTTAAGGTTTGAGTTAGGGTTAATGTTTGAGTTAGTGTGTAAGGTTAGAGTTAAGGTTTGAGTTAGGGTTAAGGTTAGAGTTAGGGTTAAGGTTTGAGTTAGGGTTAAGGTTAGGGTTAAGGTTTGAGTTAAGGTTTGAATTAGGGTTAAGGTTTGAGTTAAGGTTTGAGTTAGGGTTAAGGTTTGAGTTAGTGTGTTGAAGGTTAGGGTTAAGGTTTGAGTTAAGGTTTGAGTTAAGGTTTGAGTTAGGGTTTGAGTATTAGGTTAGGATTAGAGTTAGAGTGGGATATTTACAGGTTTGTAAATAATATATGTAGTAAAGTCATAACTTTGTTTCAAATAAGAAAATTACATTTGGACGAGTTCATTTATCAAAATGAGTAATTTTATCTAAAAATAGTAATATTATCGTACTGGGAAAACATGCAGATCCTCGACAAGAGCCAGCTAGCTCATCTGGATCTACACTTTTTGTAGGCCTATTTAGAGGTATGTGGTGTTGAAAGGGTTAAGATAACACTTAAGGCATATTGATGCGTGCTTCCATGCATGCCATTCAGAATGGAATACGATTAGCGATTTGTGATTGAAACCTTCCAGTCATTCAAACAAGATCTCCCGATATATTGATTAAGTTGTTGATAGGTGTAATCTGGAATGCCTTTATAATGTATTTTTCATGTGAGATTTAACTGATATGTACATGTCCGAGGTGTGTATTCAGTGTGTGTGGAGGGGTGAGGGTATATGTCTGAGGCGTATGTATATTCAGGGGGTGTGGAGGGGTGAGGGTATATGTCTGAGGCGTATGTATATTCAGGGGGTGTGGAGGGGTGAGGGTACATGTCTTAGGTGTATCTATATTCAGGGGGTGTGGAGGGGTGAAGGTAAATATCTTAGGTGTATGTATATTCAGGGTGTTTGGAGGGGTGAGGGTACATGTCTGAGGCGTATGTATATTCAGGGGGTGTGGTGGGGTGAGGGTATATGTCTGATGGGTATCTATATTCAGGGGGTGTGGAGGGGTGAGGGTATATGTCTGAGGGGTATGTATATTCAGGGGTGTGGAGGGGTGAGGGTATATGTCTGAGGCGTATGTATATTCAGGGGGTGTGGTGGGGTGAGGGTATATGTCTGATGGGTATCTATATTCAGGAGGGGTGAGGGTATATGTCTGAGGGGTATGTATATTCAGGGGGTGTGGAGGGGTGAGGGTATATGTCTGAGGGGTATGTATATTCAGGGGTGTGGAGGGGTGAGGGTATATGTCTGATGGGTATCTATATTCAGGGGGTGTGGAGGGGTGAGGGTACATGTCTGAGGGGTATGTATATTCAGGGGGTGTGGAGGGGTGAGGGTATATGTCTGAGGGGTATGTATATTCAGGGGGTGTGGAGGGGTGAGGGTATATGTCTGAGGGTATGTATATTCAGGGGTGTGGAGGGGTGAGGGTATATGTCTGAGGGGTATGTATATTCAGGGGGTGTGGAGGGGTGAGGGTATATGTCTGATGGGTATCTATATTCAGGGGTGTGGAGGGGTGAGGGTACATGTCTTAGGTGTATGTATATTCAGGGGTGTGGAGGGTGAGGGTATATGTCTGATGGGTATGTATATTCAGGGGGGTGGAGGGGTGAGGGTATATGTCTGAGGGGTATGTATATTCAGGTGTATGGAGGGGTGAGGGTACATGTCTTAGGGGTATGTATATTCAGGGTGTATGGAGGGGTGAGGGTACATGTCTTAGGTGTATGTATATTCAGGGGGTGTGGAGGGGTGAGGGTAAATATCTTAGGTGTATGTATATTCAGGGTGTGGAGGGGTGAGGGTAAATATCTTAGGTGTATGTATATTCAGGGTGTGGAGGGGTGAGGGTACATGCCGTAGGTGTATCTATATTCAGTGTGTATGGAAGAGTAAATCCTGTCTGTATTATGTCTTGATTAATGTTCGTAACATAAAACATTTGGAGAAAGAAAGAAAAGAAGTAGACATGTGTTTTTGGTGTGCATAGTATTTTAGTGAACTCTTTTCTTCAATATATATATAGTCCATCATTCATTGTTGATAAACAAGTTTTTGTTGTAAATGGTAAATCAATATCATTCTGCCTTGTTTGCCCTTTTAACGAGACTTGTGCATGTTGTATAGTGTGTTGATTTCTCTCTTAAACCAAATGCATCATGAAGGCAGTTTCTTCGGCTATGTATTAATATGTGCATTCCTGAATGGGTAATATGAAAACTATCCCCGCAACACCTGAATATTAACCGAGGCATTCAGGAATACAATATTTAGTGAGTTTCTTACGGAGATTGGTGCATCAAGTACTGGTTAACTGCTAGGGCCTGCCCAGGAAATGTGTTGTTAGGTAAACTGCCCACCGGCCCAAAATGGTGCTGATGCAGGCGTAAAACCCAAACAAACAAACAAACAAACAAACAATATTACAATTATTGTATTATACCGAACGCAGGTACACGTATTTGGAAAGAAAACTGGTTAGAGCAAACAATCAAGATTCTAGTATTTATGTGTACATTTCAATAAATGTCTACTGATTCAGACAGACTCGAAGCCAAAAGGTAGTCAAAATGAACCGAAAATTATAAATATTGACATGTTAATATTAACTCAGAGGTGAATAGTAAATATATTGCATCTAATAATACAATAAACAATCTGCGCACTGTGTATTTTTAGTGGGTATATTTGCCTGATCCGTCGACGAGAGAACGGTTGACCTTACCTCCACGAGCCCAGGTGGACTATCGAGCGGCCTGCTTCTGCCATAGAAACCTCATTGATGTGGGATATGTGTGTTCTGTCTGCCTTTCAAGTAAGTGGTCCATCAATATGAACAGCAAGTTGGGAGTATTCTCTGTTATTCATGTAATGCATCCCGCATGCCATAATATTGACCCTTGTGATTTGTGGGTCAATGGGTCAGTGGGTCATAGGTCACTGTAACAGGGATGATGTATCAGAATCATCATGCACTACCAATTCACATGAGCGAATGCTTAAGGGGAGACATATGTTTTTTTTAAAAAGTTTCTAGTTAAAAGACACACCCAACCTTCTTTCAAATCCGAGGGTATGCAATCAGTGTCACAACTTTATATCTCTGATACTGTTTCATCTTTGTATAAGATTAACTGTAATGTTGATGCACAATGAATTGCTGTATAAGATTAACTGTAATGTTGAAGCACAATTAGTTGCTTGGAGTTTTGGGCTTATCATGTGAAAGGTATTGCATATCTCAATCATGTCTTTATTTAATATGTATTAATATGTGTATATATGTTTGCCGTTCTTTGGGACAAAAAATAGGCTATATGATGTATTCGTTTTGAACATATCACCTTTTCTATTACACACCATATATCTTACACACTATCTCTATTGCACACTATCTCTATTGCACACTATCTCTATTGCACACTACCTCTATTACATACTATCTCTAACACATATCTCTATTACATACTATCACTAACACACATCTCTATTACATACTATCTCTAACACACATCTCTATTACATACTATCACTAACACACATCTCTATTACCTACTATCTCTAACACACATCTCTATTACATACTATCTCTAACACACATCTCTATTACATACTATCTCTTAACACACATTTCTATTACATACCATCTCTAACACACACCTCTATTACATACTATCTCTAACACACATCTCTATTACATACTATCACTAACACACATCTCTATTACATACTATCTCTAACACACATCTCTATTACATACTATCTCTAACACACATCTCTATTACATACCATCTCTAACACACATCTCTATTACATACTATCACACATCTCTATTACATACTATCACACATCTCTATTACATACTATCTCTAACACACATCTCTATTACATACCATCTCTAACACACATCTCTATTACACACTATCTCTATTACACACATCTCTATTACACACCACTTTATTGCATTACAATCAAAACTGAGTGATCCATCTTCATCATCCATCACTAGTGACTGATTAAATAAATTTGCATATCTTCAGTATGATGTAGATATAATATTACACAATCTGTCATGATGAAGAATGAAATAAAATGATGATCGTTAGTTTATACAACTTTAATTTAGCAGGATTGCGAAACAAGTTCTTACAACTTATATTAATCACTCTCGAGACCTCATTCCTGATGGAATCCATCGCCATGAGGGAGAGAGAAGAGGCAACGTGGAATTTAAATGCCTTGCCTAAGGGCACAATCGTAACGGCTCCAGCGGGGCTCAAACTCCAGGCATTTCTCTGTGTGTTTTACGTTTATTTATCGTCGCTACCGGTTGTCCATATGAGCGATGAAGAGATTAGTCATTTTAGATTTTTGGAGGATAGTGCATGATACAGACAGAGACCCATTCCAGAGTCTCCTCTGGTTCTTTTACGTGCACGGTGTAAAGCACCGACACAAGACCTCGGTTTAACGTCCCATCTGAAAGACTGTTAATTTTATTAGGGTCAGACGGGGGATCGAACCTGCGATCCCTGGATTACCAGTCCAGCGTGTTACCACTGGACTACAGATCCGTCAGATCCAGGCATTTCGCACATGAAGCAATAATTTATTTCAATATATTTACATATATTGTCATTTATAATATGCAGTGTGTGAACAGGATTGAGAAGTATAAACTACTTATGTAGGTCCTTCTACTGTCAACATTTTTATATTTCCTTTTCAGTATTCTGTACATTCAGTCCAATTTGTTCCACTTGCCAGTAAGTATAGTTTTCATTGCTCTTATTTCCGCCTCAGTATCTGTTTACAGTGAAACCTGTCTTAAGCAGCCAGTCAAGGGAATCACAGAAAGTGGCTGCTTAGCACAGGTGCCTCCTTAATAGTGATGACATGTATAATTATTAATAAAACAACATATTAGGAATCTGGAAACTGGCTGCTTAATACAGGTTGGCTGCTTAATGGAGGTGACCACTAGCACAGGTTTGACTGTACATGTGCTTAGAATGTACTGTACACGAAGCTATTCCAAGGATGGATGATTAGAAGTTATACATTAAATATTTATATTCCAAATAACTGAGTCAGCTAAAGTTATTGCCAATGTGTTATACAGTGAAATTATTTTGTATTAGTTAAAAACTCTTGCTCAGTTTGTGAAAACGTTATTCTATAAAATTAGCCTGATCAGTTAGCATGGCTTACGGTTCGTCTCATGTCATATCTATGTGCATCGACTGTCCAATTAGCGCAGTGGTTAACACACTCGGTTCTCACCAATGCGACCCGGGTTCGATCCTTGGACCGGGAAGTGTGTGAGATGGTACGGGGGTTGCCAGATCGGACATGTTGGTTTTCTCCCACACGAATGACCACATTAAATTTTACACTTTCATCCGAGCCAATGAGAGTGATTAATATAAGTTGTTAAAACTTGTTTAAATAAAGTTTAAACTTTATATCTCCAATTTGTGCAGGATACAGTAACTGAATATTTGATAGAATTGGTCTCTGATAATTTGAGTGAAAACCTCTATTCTAAGGCTCTACGGGGACGAGTTATAGTTGTTAGTGACTTCAAATAGCGAGTGACTTAAAATAGCGTGTGACTTCACATAGCGTGTGACTTCAAATAGCGAGTGAGAGTGACTTCAAATAGCGTGTGACTTCAAATAGCGAGTGACTTCAAATAGCGAGTGACTTCACATAGCAAGTGACTTCAAATAGCGAGTGACTTCACATAGCGAGTGACTTCAAATAGCGTGTGACTTCAAATAGCGAGTGACTTCAAATAGCGAGATCGCGAACGACAAGAAGAAGAAGAAGAAATAGCGAGTGACTTCACATAGCGAGTGACTTCACATAGCGTGTGACTTCACATAGCGAGTGACTTCAAATAGCGTGTGACTTCAAATAGCGTGTGAGTCACTGCTGTGGGGTGTCAACTATTCTCATTTAGGCTTGCAGAAAGTTGGTGGGAGGTTCTACCCATATGTTCACCCATGCATGACATTTGATGTTTATTTAGGCAATTGTAATCCTCGTGCACCATTTAAAGCTGTAACATTCCTATAAAAACCATAGCAGATTTGTCCCAAAAAAACAAATCCTGTACATATCACCACAACATATTGCTGATACATATTCATTGAGCATTCATTCATCAACACCCGTTCTTGAAAGAATAGTTTAACCTTCATGCCTACATTGATGACATTCCCCATTCAGAAATTGTGTTCACTTATCACTCATAATATGAGGTCTGTAGTTATTGACCACCGAATTATGACAATAAAATAACAATTCATACTACATCTGCATTCACGTTTATTAATATGTATTATTATTTTACCACATTTCATGTCATTGTCTCTTAACCCTTTCCTTCATAGAGACTTAGGTTAATATACTATTATATGATATATGACATTTTATCAATGTTATTTTGTGTCACTATATAATCAATATTGAATCAATGAGAAGGTAAGATATTCAGGGTATCCTGAGCCAAATAGAAATTAATGTTCCCTATTATTGTGGTGTATGCACAATTATTACTGTAATAAAATGTAGTTATTTTTGGATCAATATCTGAAATAATTATTGTTTTTTTTTCTCAGTATTTTTGCAGGCATAAAAACATCATTTTGCCTAATTTAAATAATGCTGAAAGTGCTTCAGTTGGCTCCAGAATGCACCAGAGAGCATCCTAGTTTCAAATTTTTGCAAACAAGGTTTTGGAATCATTACACTGCTTCTAGGAGGGAAAGGGTTTAGCATAATAGTGTTCTTAGAAATAGTTCTCATATGGCGGCAGTTTCCAAAGACTTACGATGTAGTCCAAATTTAAGCAGTCTGGCTTTATCCAATATCCTGTAATTCACTTGCAATTATACAGATATTTCAAGAGGTTGAAACATTATGCATTTTTTGTCTTAATTTAAGCAGCTTATTCGCGTTATTTTTCAAAATGTTTGAGTGTCAATTTTATTGCTTGCGGCCGTCCATGTCATAAATATAGAACCTTTTGTGGAAGTTGTGATAGCGCAGTGGATGCGCGTTCGCTTCAGGTGCGAAAGGTCCGGAGTTCGAGCCCCGCTGGAGCTGTTACGATTGTGCCCTTAGGCAAGGCATTTAAATTCCACGTTGCCTCTTCTCTCTCCCTCGTGGCGATGGATTCCATCAGGAATGAGGTCTCGAGAGTGATTAATATAAGTTATAAGAACTTGTTTCGCAATCGAGCTAAAATAAATTTGTATAAACTAAATATAGAACCTTACATGAGTGCTGATTTGATGCCATATTTTATGAAACGAGTTTTGGAATGTTGCTATTAAGTGATCCACATTTACCACAGTAACCATAAATTTTAAAAAGATACTTTTCTATTTGCCGGTATACTTAGAGCCTTATTACATCTCATGGAATTTAGTATGGTGCATTCATACACAGCAGAAAGTAATCCCCGATCATCAAACTAATCGTGATAGCGCAGTGGATGCGCGTTCGCTTCAGGTGCGAAAGGTCCGGAGTTCGAGCCCCACTGGAGCCGTTACGATTGTGCCCTTAGGCAAGGCATTTAAATTCCACGTTGCCTCTTCTCTTTCCCTCATGGCGATGGATTCCATCAGGAATGAGGTCTCGAGAGTGATTTATATAAGTTGAAATACCTTGTTTCGCAATCGAGCTAAAATAAATTTGTATAAACTAAACTAATCAAAGCAAATAATCTATACAATACATTTAATATCGATACTGTATTTTCAACAAAGAAACTATGATGGCATTGTTGTACACTATATACCAGTATATCAAAATTATATGTCAAAAGCTAGCTGTCATGCTGCGACCAATCAGAATCCTTCCATGTGTTATTAACTAGTCTCCGTGGCCCAGTGGTTAAGGCGTCCGCCTACGGAGCGGGAGGTCGAAGGTTCGAATCTCGTCAGGGGTTCGTTCTGATATGGCCGGTTGGTGAGCCGCCAGCTAGTTAAATAATGGTTACCGATTGCCTACCAGCCTGGCGCCTGGCATACAAGCATAGGATTCGGGAAGTACTGATGTTCATAAAAAGAGGTGTCTCATAAGTCAGAAATGGCTGGCCCTTTAAATAGGGGTGACACTATAATAAACAAACACTTTACTTTTATACGAAAATATGAGATGACTGTATTACACTGAATACAAGCTACATGTATGTGAACAAATATGCTTATGTTTTGATTGAACTCTATTTCAGGACTACGTTCAAAATTGTTGCTCCACCAAAATTAACAAGAAAAAAATCGAAGAAGGTATTGAGCTGATGATTGTTTTTATGCACATAGTGAACCATACAATGTTTAGCAGCAGATTCGGGAATGGGGCTGTGCATCTGGCTTTCGTTGTTCAGAAAAAATACCTCCAGAATATATGTGTACTTTTCATTATAAAACACGTATTTGCATTTAATGCAATGTCCCTTTGCAAACATACCTAGGAAACATAACTATACACCCGCATTCCAGTAAACATAATCATTGGGTGACCACCCCTGCCACAACTGGAAATCCTGGATCTGCACCTGATGAACAATGTTGAACCATGTTGAAGTGAACCATAAATACCATAAGAAATAGCTTGTGAACCAAAACGTTTGGTTATTGAACCGAATCAAGTTGACGATATTGCAGGTTGAATTAGTGAACCGTGTCGTGCTAGTTGATGATACATCCGCCTCCGTGGTCGAGTGGTTAAGGTCGCTGACTTGTATACCACTGTAACCTATCATCACTGATGGTCACGGGTTCGAGCCCCACTCAGACCGTGTCTCATTTATATGAAAAAGTTGGCAGTTTCTTACGGAGGTTGGTGCACCCAAGTACTGGTTAACCATTGGAGCCTGCCCAGGAAAGGTGTTAGGTAAACTGCCCACCGGCGATATAGCCCAAAATGGTGCTGATGCAGGCGTAAAACCCGAAATATAAATAAAAATAGTTGATGATACTGCAGGTTGAATCAGTGAACCGTGTCGTGCTAGTTGATGATACTGCAGGTTGAATCGGTGAACCGTGTCGTGCTAGTTGTCGATACTGCAGGTTGAATCAATGAAGCGAGTCATACCAATTGACGATACTGCAGGTTGAATCAGTGAACCGTGTCATGCTAGTTGACGATACTGCAGGTTGAATCAGTGAAACGAGTCATACCAATTGTCGATACTGCAGGTTGAATCAATGAACCGTGTCGTGCTAGTTGACGATACTGCAGGTTGAAACCGTGTCGTGCTAGTTGACGATACTGCAGGTTGAATCAGTGAAACGTGTCGTGCTAATTGACGATACTGCAGGTTGAAACCGTGTCGTGCTAGTTGACGATACTGCAGGTTGAATCAGTGAACCGTGTCATGCTAGTTGTCGATACTGCAGGTTGAATCAGTGAAGCGAGTCATACCAATTGACGATACTGCAGGTTGAATCAGTGAAGCGTGTCATACCAATTGTCGATACTGCAGGTTGAATCAGTGAACCGTGTCGTGCTAATTGACGATACTGCAGGTTGAATCAGTGAAGCGAGTCATACCAATTGACGATACTGCAGGTTGAATCAGTGAACCGTGTCGTGCTAATTGACGATACTGCAGGTTGAATCAGTGAAGCGTGTCATACCAATTGTCGATACTGCAGGTTGAATCAGTGAACCGTGTCGTGCTAATTGACGATACTGCAGGTTGAATCAGTGAAGCGAGTCATACCAATTGACGATACTGCAGGTTGAATCAGTGAACCGTGTCGTGCTAATTGACGATACTGCAGGTTGAATCAGTGAAGCGTGTCATACCAATTGTCGATACTGCAGGTTGAATCAGTGAACCGTGTCGTGCTAATTGACGATACTGCAGGTTGAATCAGTGAAGCGTGTCATACCAATTGTCGATACTGCAGGTTGAATCAGTGAACCGTGTCGTGCTAATTGACGATACTGCAGGTTGAATCAGTGAAGCGAGTCATACCAATTGACGATACTGCAGGTTGAATCAGTGAACCGTGTCGTGCTAATTGACGATACTGCAGGTTGAATCAGTGAAGCGTGTCATACCAATTGTCGATACTGCAGGTTGAATCAATGAAGCGAGTCATACCAATTGACGATACTGCAGGTTGAATCAGTGAAGCGAGTCATACCAATTGTCGATACTGCAGGTTGAATCAGTGAAGCGAGTCATACCAATTGACGATACTGCAGGTTGAATCAGTGAAGCGTGTCATACCAATTGACGATACTGCAGGTTGAATTGGTGAAGCGAGTCATGCTAGTTGACGATATTGCAGGTTGAATTAGTGAACCGTGTCGTGCTAGTTGATGATACGTCCACCTCCGTGGTCGAGTGGTTAAGGTCGCTGACTTGTATACCACTGTAACCTATCATCACTGATGGTCACGGGTTCGAGCCCCACTCAGACCGTGTCTCATTTATATGAAAAAGTTGGCAGTTTCTTACGGAGGTTGGTGCACCCAAGTACTGGTTAACCATTGGAGCCTGCCCAGGAAAGGTGTTAGGTAAACTGCCCACCGGCGATATAGCCCAAAATGGTGCTGATGCAGGCGTAAAACCCGAAATATAAATAAAAATAGTTGATGATACTGCAGGTTGAATCAGTGAACCGTGTCGTGCTAGTTGATGATACTGCAGGTTGAATCGGTGAACCGTGTCGTGCTAGTTGTCGATACTGCAGGTTGAATCAATGAAGCGAGTCATACCAATTGACGATACTGCAGGTTGAATCAGTGAACCGTGTCGTGCTAGTTGACGATACTGCAGGTTGAATCAGTGAAACGAGTCATACCAATTGTCGATACTGTAGGTTGAATCAATGAACCGTGTCGTGCTAGTTGACGATACTGCAGGTTGAATCAGTGAACCGTGTCGTGCTAGTTGATGATACTGCAGGTTGAATCAGTGAAGCGAGTCATACCAATTGTCGATACTGCAGGTTGAATCAATGAACCGTGTCGTGCTAGTTGATGATACTGCAGGTTGAATCAGTGAAGCGAGTCATACCAATTGTCGATACTGCAGGTTGAATCAATGAACCGTGTCGTGCTAGTTGATGATACTGCAGGTTGAATCAGTGAAGCGAGTCATACCAATTGTCGATACTGCAGGTTGAATCAATGAACCGTGTCGTGCTAGTTGATGATACTGCAGGTTGAATCAGTGAACCGTGTCATGCTAGTTGACGATACTGCAGGTTGAATCAGTGAAGCGAGTCATACCAATTGACGATACTGCAGGTTGAATCAGTGAACCGTGTCGTGCTAGTTGACGATACTGCAGGTTGAAACCGTGTCATGCTAGTTGACGATACTGCAGGTTGAATCAGTGAAACGTGTCGTGCTAATTGACGATACTGCAGGTTGAAACCGTGTCGTGCTAGTTGACGATACTGCAGGTTGAATCAGTGAACCGTGTCATGCTAGTTGTCGATACTGCAGGTTGAATCAGTGAAGCGAGTCATACCAATTGACGATACTGCAGGTTGAATCAGTGAACCATGTCGTGCTAGTTGACGATACTGCAGGTTGAATCAGTGAAGCGTGTCATACCAATTGTCGATACTGCAGGTTGAATCAATGAAGCGAGTCATACCAATTGACGATACTGCAGGTTGAATCAGTGAAGCGTGTCATACCAATTGACGATACTGCAGGTTGAATCAATGAAGCGAGTCATACCAATTGTCGATACTGCAGGTTGAATCAGTGAAGCGTGTCATACCAATTGTCGATACTGCAGGTTGAATCAGTGAAGCGAGTCATACCAATTGTCGATACTGCAGGTTGAATCAGTGAAGCGTGTCATACCAATTGACGATACTGCAGGTTGAATCAGTGAAGCGAGTCATACCAATTGACGATACTGCAGGTTGAATCAGTGAAGCGAGTCATACCAATTGTCGATACTGCAGGTTGAATTGGTGAAGCGAGTCATGCTAGTTGACGATACTGCAGGTTGAATTGGTGAAGCGAGTCATGCTAGTTGACGATACCGCAGGTTGAATTGATGAAGCGAGTCATGCTAGTTGACGATACTGAAAGTTAATTTTGTGAAAATCTTGAGGGTTCAATCAATATTATCACAAATCAAACGCTGGTTATACAATGTTATATTTTCCAAATTAAATGCCGGTTTACAACTGAAATATTATATTTTCCAAATGAAATGCCAGTTTACAACTGAAATGTTATATTTTCCAAATGAAACACTTGTTTACAACTGAAATGTTATATTTTCCAAATGAAACACTTGTTTACAACTGAAATGTTATATTTTCCAAATGAAACGCTGGTTTACAACTGAAATGTTATATTTTCCAAATGAAACACTTGTTTACAACTGAAATGTTATATTTTCCAAATGAAACACTGGTTTACAACTGAAATGTTATATTTTCCAAATGAAATGCTGGTTTACAGCTGAAATGTTATATTTTCTAAATGAAATGCCGGTTTACAACTGAAATGTTATATTTTCCAAATTAAATGCTGGTTTACAACTGAAATGTTATATTTTCCAAATTAAATGCCGGTTTACAACTGAAATGTTATATTTTCCAAATGAAATGCCGGTTTACAAATGAAATGTTATATTTACCACATGAAATAGAGGGATAGCTTATTCCACCAGTATCGAGTGATAGCTTGTTCCACCAGTATCGAGGGATAGCTTGTTCCACCAGTAACGAGGGATAGCTTGTTCCAGCAGTATCGAGGGATTGTTTGTTCCACCAGTAACGAGGGATTGCTTGTTCCAGCAGTATCGAGGTATAGCTTGTTGCACCAGTATCGAGGGATAGCTTGTTGCACCAGTATTGCTTGTTGCACCAGTATCGAGGGATAGCTTGTTCCACCAGTATCGAGTGATAGCTTGTTCCAGCAGTATCGAGGGATAGCTTGTTCCAGCAGTATCGAGGGATAGCTTGTTCCACCAGTATCGAGGGATAGCTTGTTCCAGCAGTATCGAGGGATAGCTTGTTCCAGCAGTATCGAGGGATAGCTTGTTCCAGCAGTATCGAGGGATAGCTTGTTCCACCAGTATCGAGGGATAGCTTGTTCCACCAGTATCGAGGGATAGTTTGTTCCACCAGTATCGAGGGATAGCTTGTTCCAGCAGTATCGAGGGATAGCTTGTTCCACCAGTATCGAGGGATAGCTTGTTCCACCAGTATCGAGTGATAGCTTGTTCCACCAGTATCGAGGGATAGCTTGTTCCACCAGTATCGAGGGATAGCTTGTTCCACCAGTATCGAGTGATAGCTTGTTCCACCAGTATCGAGGGATAGCTTGTTCCAACAGAATCGAGGGATAGCTTGTTCCACCAGTATCGAGTGATAGCTTGTTCCACCAGTATCGAGGGATAGCTTGTTCCACCAGTATCGAGGGATAGCTTGTTCCAGCAGTATCGAGGGATAGCTTGTTCCAGCAGTAACGAGGGATAGCTTATTCCAGCAGTATCGAGGGATAGCTTATTCCAGCAGTAACGAGGGATTGCTTGTTCCACCAGTATCGAGGGATAGCTTGTTCCACCAGTATCGAGGGATAGCTTGTTCCAGCAGTATCGAGGGATAGCTTGTTGCACCAGTATTGCTTGTTCCAGCAGTAACGAGGGATAGCTTGTTCCAGCAGTATTGCTTGTTCCAGCAGTAACGAGGGATAGCTTGTTCCAGCAGTAACGAGGGATTGCTTGTTCCATTTATTAAATAACACCAAAAAGTCTGACCTACAATGAGCCTTGTCTAAGACCATCAGTTATTTTAAAACATGGGAGTGCAGAACCGTTGTCATTCAGTATACCTCATATTGTATATCCATGGATGGCTGTAAATATACCTTTTTCCGAGGAACAGCAGTTTTTATAATGATAGTGCAGTGGTAGCGCTTTAGGTATCAAAGGCCCAGAGTTCTCTCCCAACTGTAGCCGTTACAATTGTGCCCTTAACTTTCACATTGCCTCCCATCAGGAACGAGGTCTGTAGAGCGATTTAAATAATGATGTATGGAACTTGTTTCGCAATCAAGCTAAAACGATGTGTATTATAAACTTATCTTTATTCACAAACATTTATACACACCATACACAGATATTACATTCTGTCACCGAGATTCTTTTGAAAGACAAACTACAACAAAAGCATGCACCACATAGTTACTAGTTAAAAAAAGCTACTACACAATAGTGTTGACATCATCGTATTAAAATAAGATTAATTTTAGGATTCCCTATGCAATAGTTTGGTCTCGGACTAATATTAAGTTAGTTTGTGAGTAGATGTTATAATAAATGACATCACTGATGGCCCAAGTCTACGTGAACATGCAGTGTTCGATACCTAGGCTGATTATGAAACTAGCCACATAATAACGTCTTTATTACTTTGATATGAATTTGAACATTTAATAATGGAACTAATGCTCTCCAGTATCCATTGATCATGGATAAATAACAATTACTGAATTAGATACACGAAAGTGATTGAAATATTACCAAGAAAATACAAACATCAGTTATCTGTCAAATTTGACACGCTGGGATGCTACAGGAAGTAAACAAACTAGCACCGAGTGCGCCCATGCATTATTTTCTCAGGAACTAGTTATGACACTTATATTTCTGGTTTCTGGAAAACACAGCATATCAACAAAAAAGAAATTGATCGGTGATACGTATTCCACAGGTTGAAAGAAGTGGAATGACACCATTTTATTTCTCACTGCATGTTCACGTGGACTTGGGCCATCAGTGATGTCATTTATTATAACATCTACTCACGAAGTTCTAGCACCATTTAACGCATGTAGCATAATGGCTGATTCCAGTCATTTGATCCAGGGCCACTAACAGAACACAGCGATTTCTGTCAGCAGTGTGTATGTATCAAAGTCTAGCCAGACTTGAAACTATATATAAACTAATCCAATAATATTTTTGACAAAGGTTTGCACACAATATTGTTGTTAACAATGTAGGAGGAGCACATACACACAATGTAGGAGGACCACGTACACAAATGTAGGAGGACCACGTACACACAATGTAGAAGGACCATGTACACACAATGTAGAAGGACCACTTACACACAATGTAGGAGGACCACGTACACACAATGTAGAAGGACCACGTACACACAATGTAGGAGGACCACATGCACACAATGTAGAAGGACCACTTACACACAATGTAGGAGGACCACATACACACAAATGTAGGAGGACCACATACACACAATGTAGGAGGACCACGTACACACAATGTAGAAGGACCACTTACACACAATGTAGAAGGACCACGTACACACAATGTAGGAGGACCACGTACACACAATGTAGGACCACGTACACACAATGTAGGACCACATACACAAATGTAGAAGGAAAGTTGGAGTGGATCTAGAATATACATAAGAATCTCTCAAATGTGATAACTCCTGCAAACATCAACACAATGACAATATGCACAACTAGGCTTGAACTTGTACAGATATCCTAGCAACACCAGTATAGATATCTGTACTTTGCATGCTTAGTCCAATGCTGCGTTTCATGTTCTTCAACAATATTGTGGAAATAAAATAGTCGAGATGCAAATTTTGCTTAACTAATTACATGTATACTCATATGTCATGTAAATATTCTCTGTTAATAAAATTCAGACGTCTGCCCCTAATGAAATTAACAGTCTTTCAAATGGGACATTAAACCGAGGTCTCGTGTCGGTGCTTTAAAAGAACAAGGAGAGATTCTGGAATCTGTATCAATGCACTATCCTCCAAAAATCTAAAATGACTAATCTCTTCAGGAGAAACCGGTATCGACGATAAATATTAATAAACGTAAATCACAAACTCGGTTAATAAAGAATAAATGAATTCAATTGAGAAAATGAATAATATCAATTAAAAATTGTGTGGAATATATATAATTATGTAAATAATGTACTTTTAAATTCAACATTTACAAATTTATTGATAAAATAACAATATTAATTTATTTTGGAATGTATATAATTGATTTGTGTATATATATGTATATTATAATATATATGTTCAATCAAGTTAACAAAGAAAATGTCAATGAAATATATTTGCAAGTGTACTCACATGTTTACATTATATCAATATAAAGACAATTTAATCTTGTGTAAATACTGTGATGCATTATAATGCGCTGTTCACAACTATCACAATTTTGATCAACAAGACAATTAACCCTTTGCCTGCTGAGTAAATAAAATCACATTTGCAAACAACATAGATCCAGATCAGCCGCGGCGTAACGCCACGTCTGATCAGGATCCATGTTGTTTGCTATTCAGCCAAGTGTTTTAGCTCCACTATCCAAATAGCAAACAGCATAGAGCCTGATCAGATGGCACATTCTGTGCCGTCTGATCTGGCTCTATGCTGTTTGCAAAGGTGATTTTATCTGCCGCTAGCGTGCAAAGAGTTAATTACACACAACAGCATTGTAAAATCAATTCTACTAAAGCTTAAAAACATAGTAATACTGCCGATAGCAGTTTCAAATAATTAACAGGTTGCTGAAGGTGATTGGCGAGAGCCACATCGACCGTCCATACACTCGCCTATAAGACAATCTCTCCTATAAGACGACCACCTACTTTTGCCATGAAATCTGTGGGTTTAGCATGCACTCGCATATAAGACAGGTTGATAAAATGGACACCAGACACACAAGTATAAATTGCATGATTGTTCAGTGCATGTTGAAGAAATTCAGTGTCAGAGTGCTTTCTTTTCTAAAACATAATTATGGATACCATTTTAACACATTATAAAAATAATTTATTTATTTTTAAATATCTTTTTATACATTTTTTAGCACTCCGCTTATAAGAATTGAAGCCACTTTGAGGCCATAATCCGGTGGTAAAAATCTTGTCTTATAGGTGAGTATGTACAGTATGGGAAGCCACTTTGAGGCCATAATCCGGTGGTAAAAATCTTGTCTTATAGGCAAGTATGTACGGTATGGGAAGCCACTTTGAGACCATAATCCGGTGATAAAAATCTTGTCTTATAGGCAAGTATGTACGGTATGGGAAGCCACTTTGAGGCCATAATCCGGTGGTAAAAATCTTGTCCTATAGGCAAGTATGTACGGTATGGGAGGCCATAATCTGGTGGTAAATATCTTGTCTTATAGGCAAGTATGTACGGTATGGGAAGCCACTTTGAGGTCATAATCCGGTGGTAAAAATCTTGTCTTATAGGCGAGTATGTACGGTATTGGGAAGCCACTTTGAGGCCATAATCCGGTGGTAAAAATCTTGTCTTATAGGCGAGTATGGGAAGCCACTTTGAGGCCATAATCCGGTGGTAAAAATCTTGTCTTATAGGCAAGTATGTACGGTATGGGAAGCCACTTTGAGGCCATAATCCGGTGGTAAAAATCATGTCTTATAGGCAAGTATGTACGGTATGGGAAGCCACTTTGAGGCCATAATCCGGTGGTAAAAATCTTGTCTCATAGGCCAGTATGTACAGTATGGGAAGCCACTTTGAGGCCATAATCTGGTGGTAAAAATCTTGTCTCATAGGCCAGTATGTACGGTATGGGAAGCCACTTTGAGGTCATAATCCGGTGGTAAAAATCTTGTCTTATAGGCGAGTATGTACGGTATGGGAAGCCACTTTGAGGCCATAATCCGGTGGTAAAAATCTTGTCTTATAGGCGAGTATGGGAAGCCACTTTGAGGCCATAATCCGGTGGTAAAAATCTTGTCTTATAGGCAAGTATGTACGGTATGGGAAGCCACTTTGAGGCCATAATCCGGTGGTAAAAATCATGTCTTATAGGCAAGTATGTACGGTATGGGAAGCCACTTTGAGGCCATAATCCGGTGGTAAAAATCTTGTCTCATAGGCCAGTATGTACAGTATGGGAAGCCACTTTGAGGCCATAATCTGGTGGTAAAAATCTTGTCTCATAGGCCAGTATGTACAGTATGGGAAGCCACTTTGAGGCCATAATCCGGTGGTAAAAATCTTGTCTCATAGGCGAGTATGTACAGTATGGGAAACCACTTTGAGGCCATAATCCGGTGGTAAAAATCTTGTCTTATAGGCCAGTATGTAGGAAGCCACTTTGAGGCCATAATCCGGTGGTAAAAATCTTGTCTTATAGGCGAGTATGTACGGTATGGGAAGCACTTTGAGGCCATAATCGGTGGTAAATCATGTTTTGGGTTGTGGTTGGGTTGGGTTGGTGGTTTTGTTTGGTTGTGTTGGGTTTGGGTTGGTGGTAAAAATCTTGTCTATAGGCCAGTATGGGAAGCCACTTTGAGGCCATAATCCGGTGGTAAAAATCTTGTCTTATAGGCGAGTATGTACAGTATGGGAAACCACTTTGAGGCCATAATCCGGTGGTAAAAATCTTGTCTCATAGGCCAGTATGTACAGTATGGGAAGCCACTTTGAGGCCATAATCCGGTGGTAAAAATCTTGTCTTATAGGCCAGTATGTATGGTATGGGAAGCCACTTTGAGGCCATAATCCGGTGGTAAAAATCTTGTCTTATAGGCGAGTATGTACGGTATGGGAAGCCACTTTGAGGCCATAATCCGGTGGTAAAAATCTTGTCTTATAGGCCAGTATGTACGGTATGGGAAGCCACTTTGAGGCCATAATCCGGTGGTAAAAATCTTGTCTTATAGGCCAGTATGTACGGTATGGGAAGCCACTTTGAGGCCATAATCCGGTGGTAAAAATCTTGTCTCATAGGCCAGTATGTACGGTATCTGTATTTCTGGGGTGGGCGAGTTCCTCATTGTAATTCTAGAATAAACATATAACAATGGCAAGATAGGCTATGCTAAGAAATGTTGGCAACTTGGACTGGACTACATTAATACAACATACCCTGAAACATTTAGTGTCCCTTATCAGTATCTGGCTAAATGCCCAGATATTGGGGATATCTTATCTGAAAGGGTTGCAGAATGAAATGGGTTAAAGGGATTGAGATAAAATGGTTAATTCTGTGGGGGAGGGGCCCCAAAATATATATCGCAATGCATGTAACATAATTGTGTATTGTTAAGGAATATGTCAATATTTGAGCACGCAAGTTCCCCATTAATGGTTTTAACAAAATAAATGTTTTTAAAAAGATATGGTAGAAACCCATGAGCATTTAATACCCACCCTCCAGCATCATCCGCCTTTTACATGTACCGTATCAAGCTTTGGATATATAGTAATCTTTGCCTTTCCTTTCCTGAATTTTGATCATTTATAATATGTATTCATGAAACCCAATCCTTTCATTGGTTGCATTGCTACTGCATAGCGTGGCACATTGTCATGGTTACACCTGTTATATGGCCAGTGATACTCGTAAGCACTTCAATTTTATTATCAAAGAAAATGTTGGTATCTCCACTCACCACAATGTCTACAAAATGAATCCTGAACATTTTAACTTTATCAGGACTCCTTCTAGAGGGTGACTGGGGCGAAATAGATGCCCTAGGGACGCTGATTTCGCCCCCTTGGAACCTGCGAGATATTTCATTTCCACGTCCATATGTTCACAGATTTCCACGTGCAGCCTGGTCACTCTCTATAGCCTCAAACAGCGACTTGAAATTACCAACTCCAAAACCCTGCAAGATACATTACACTGAAAACATACATGTACACAACCAGACAATAACACTCTGGAGAAATGCAACCATGCACTGGTATTTGGCACATGTACACTTCACTGACCGCCCTGACGACTGGATTGTCACAAAATTCCACCACTTCATCCTAGACATACGCTCTATATATCCACAAAGTTCCATCATAATCCATGAACAACTTTCTTAGTTATCCTGTCCGCAGACAGACACACACACGCAGACAATGTATGGATGTGTATTATCTATGGTACCTTATATGTTATTTGGTATGTGGTCGAGTGGTTAAGGTCGCTGACTTGTATACCACTGTAACCTATCATCACTGATGGTCACGGGTTCGAGCCCCGATCAGGCCGTGTCTCATTTATATGAAAAAGTTGGCAGTTTCTTACGGAGGTTGGTGCACCAAAGTACTGGTTAACCGCTGGAGCCTGCCAAGGAAAGGTGTTGTTAGGTAAACTGCCCGCCGGCGATATAGCCCAAAATGGTGCTGATGCAGGCGTAAAACCCGAAATATAAATAAATAAAGCATTTCTGGCATATATTTATCACTGCATGCATCTAGATACAACAAAACGACACAAGATTTTCGTGTTACATTGTATAAACGTTACAGTATGGACAATGTGATACAGTGGGTAGATGAGGGGTTTATTGACACCAATGACAAGCGAGATATAAATAATATCACACCTTGTAAACATTGGGATGCATCATAATTTCAGCAAGATTTTACGTCGCCAAATATTTATGGAGCCGTGGTGAAATGGACAAGGTTCTGCCTAATAATTGAGAGGTTGTAAGTTTGTGCTCCACCAGAACCACGGTGGTGTTGTCCTTAGATCAGACTCTTAAATGCACATTTTTCTCTCGCTCTCATGGCGATGGATTCCATCAAGAATGAGGTATCGCAATCGATCTACAATAAACCCATTGTTTCGTTGTAAAATTAAGAAATAATAAGTATCAACCGTGGTATATCGCAGAATAACTCGAGGTAGGTTTTACTCTATAAGTATGTATGTTATTAGCTGGGTCGTGTTAGAATAAAGTTTAATCTCTGATAGATTCGTTGTAAAATAAAGTTTAATGTTGACCTGGTTATTCTCCCTCTGTATAACCTCTAGGAATACAGTGGGTCTATCCTGTACGTTCTTCGTGAATATCTGTAGCAGATATCCTTCATCGTCAAAATCCACAAGTATGTGTAACTTCTCCAACTGAAATAACATATATTCTATAAACAGCTACCTTGTTTACAGCAACCTGTCATAAACAGCTACCTCAATAACAACAACCTGTCATAAACAGCTACCTTGCTTACATCAACCTGTCATAAACAGCTACCTCAATAACAACAACCTGTCATAAACAGCTACCTCAATAACAACCTGTCATAAACAGCTACCTCAATAACAACTTGTCATAAACAGCTACCTTGTTTACAGCAACCTGTCATAAACAGCTACCTTGTTTACAGCAACCTGTCATAAACAGCTACCTCAATAACAACAACCTGTCATAAACAGCTACCTCAATAACAACCTGTCATAAACAGCTACCTTGTTTACAGCAACCTGTCATAAACAGCTACCTCAATAACAACAACCTGTCATAAACAGCTACCTCAATAACAGCAACCTGTCATAAACAGCTACCTTGCTTACAGCAACCTGTCATAAACAGCTACCTCAATAACAGCAACCTGTCATAAACAGCTACCTTGCTTACAGCAACCTGTCATAAACAGCAAACAGCTACCTCAACAGCTCTTGAGCCTTATTACAACTGCATCCTTACAACCGTAGTAAATAGTCCCTGATAATCAAACAACGTTGGGCAAATAATCGACACAATAATTTTGATCCATGTATTCCACTAATTCATATTTAACATCTTATTGATTAAGCAGTTGATTTTCAACAAATAAAGCATGAACGCAAGCACCATGTAATGTCTATTGCAAGCTGTCAGTCACATGCCACGACCAATCAGAATCCTTTCAGGTGTTATTAAACTTTGTGGTCATATAAGAATTTATGAGATGACTTGTGTTACACTGAATACAAGCAAAGTTATGTGATAACTGAATATAAGGACAAGAAACTTACAACATCTAAGCTTTCAACGACCTTGACCTTGGACAGCTTTAGCCTCTCTTTGAGATTAGTGTAGTATGTCTTTGGAATGGTGAGGAACTCCTGACCCCTGGCTCGTAAATTAGAGACCTATAAACATTTACGACTGAAGATAAACGGTAATACAGACAGATCTGTAGTCCAGTGGTAACACGCTGGACTGATAATCCAGGGATCGCAGGTTCGATCCCCCGTCTGACCCTAATAAAATTAACAGTCTTTCAGATGGGACTTTAAACCGAGGTCTCGTGTCGGTGCTATACACTGTGCACGTAAAAGAACCAGAGGAGACTCTGGAATGGGTCTTTGTCTGTATCATTGCACTATCCTCCAAACATCTAAAATGACTAATCTCTTCAGGAGGCATCGCTCATATGGGCAACCGGTAGCGACGATAAATAGACGTAAAACATAAATATCAACGACATATATGAAGAAATGAAGAAGATACGAGTTCATATTGTCGTACTCATATACACAATATAATGTCTAAAAATAATGAGAATGTAAATTATAATGTATTACATGTATATACATAGTAGGTATTGCAAATACTGTATATGATTTTCTCATATAATTTTCTGATATTTACATATGTCTCATGTGAATGCTGGTCGCGGTCGGCAGGTGGTCGTTATTCACGGCCTTTTAAAGAACGATTATGGATGGGGGGAATTGAACTGGCCATTGTTGACAGGTGGTCGCTATTAAGAGGTGGTCGTTAGCACAGGTTTGACTGTATATTTTTAAGTTCAAAAAATTGGAAAATAAAATATTTCTTCTTATGAGCCTGTTTAACTGAGGAAAGACATTGGATGAAGATGCCAACATTATAACACATTGTTTCTGCCAACACAGATCCAACTTCTTATGAGCCTGTTTAACTGAGGAAGGACATTGGATGAAGGATGCCAACATTATAACACATTGTTTCTGCCAACACAGATCCAAGTTAGAAATGGTCACATGATCATTACCAATATAATATGACAGACTGGTGATATACATTCACGTTTATCATGGAGCAAATGTATACGTACGCTTTTAATGATGTCATCCGTTCTCATGGCGATATGTTGGACCCCAGCCCCACCATAATAATCCACGTACTCCTGAAAACATAGATTCTTATTTTAAAAATAGGAAACAAGAGGGCCATGATGGTACTGTATTGCTCACCTTCTAATGATTTAACATGGGGTAACATTTTATTTTGATGTAAAATTTTAAAACTGAACTCCAATAACATAAATATATTGTCGTCAATACGTGTATGCCTAAAAGGTCAGTATTGGAGACAAAACAGGGGGAGGGGGGCTGCAAATGTAGTAACCCCAGTTGTACCTGTATTTGACTCTTGCGCTTCGCGACAGCTGGTTCATTGATGGGCATCTTTATGGTCTCTTCGTAATTGCTAACGACGATCGATCTAAGGGCAGAGTACTCTGTGTGCATCTGCTTGTCATCCACCGACCAGAAACGGTGAAACATCAAGTTCTTCTCATACCTGCAAATATAGGTGCATAATTATATATAAATGACTGTCCAATTAGTGCAGTTGCTACCACGTTCACTTCTCACCAATGCAAACCGGGTTCCATTTTGGTCATACAAAATTGGGTATACCGTAATCAATGTCGCCTACTTCAAGTCACCTTCAATAGTCGGTATGGTTACCACTGGATTGTGCTAAAGAGACGCATACCAACCAACGTACAGACATTTATTTATAGTCAAACATGTATTAACCCATTCAACACCAAGTAACTCACATGGACTGGTCCATGATATTCATAAACCAATAAATGAATCAGAAAATCACATTTGGACAAGTTCATTTATCAAAATGGGTAATTATGTCTAAAAATAGTCATATCACTGGCAAAAAGTGCAGATCCTGATGAGACGGCTCATCATGAGCCGGCTCATCTGGATCTACACTTTTTGTAAGCCTATTTAGAGGTCTGTGGTGTTGAAAGGGTTAAGAATTAGATGGAGGGGTAAAGAGCAGTCTCTAAGAAGGAATAGTCGTGTGGAAGTCGTGATAGCGCAGTGGATGCGCGTTCGCTTCAGGTGCGAAGTTCGAGCCCCACTGGAGCCGTTACGATTGTGCCCTTAGGCAAGGCATTTAAATTCCACGTTGCCTCTTCTCTCTCCCTCGTGGCGATGGATTCCATTAGGAATGAGGTCTCGAGAGAGATTTATATAAGTTGAAATAACTTGTTTCGCAATCGAGCTAAAATAAATTTGTATAAACTAAACTAAGAAGGAATAGTCACAATATGGGCTAATTTGCTCCTTGACAACGCAAATGGGAACTGTAAAGGTGGTCTCTAAATACAAGTGGTGTATTAATAGCTGTGGTCTTTTCAAACAAGTTTGAATGGATTGGGCACATTTTAAATGGCCAGTGAAATAAACAGCATTATTTGGCTAGCCAAACGATGGATATAATTATGACGCGAGATCGCTGTGCCGTATGTTCAACAGTTTTATGACAAACTTCATTAGGAGGTGCATACCGCCATACTCGCCTATAAGACGAGTTTTATTACCACCGGAGTATGGCCTCAAAATGGCTTCCCGTCTTGTAAGCGGAGTGCTAAAAAACATTTTTTAAATGTGTTAAAATGGTATCCATAATTATGTTTTAGAAAAGAAAGCACTCTGACACTGAACATTTCTTCAACTTGCACTGATCAAGCATGCAATTTATACTTGTGTCTGGTAGCCATTTTATCAACCCATCTGCATGGTAAAACCCACAGATTTCATGACCAAAGTAGCAGGGTCATCTTATCGATGAGTATGGATGGTACCATATGGGTAATCTTTCCACACTTAACCCTTTCAACACCACAGACCTCTATATAGGCTTACAAAAAGTGTAGATCCAGATGAGCCGGCTCGTGACGAGCCGTCTCATCAGGATCTGCACTTTTTGCAAGTAGTATTACTAATTTTAGACAAAATTACCCATCTTAATAAATGAACCGGTCCGAATGTAATTTTCTTATTCATTTATTGGTCTAAGAATATCATGGACCAGTCCATGTCAGTTACTTGGTGTTGAAAGAGTTAAGACTAATTGGGTTTCTATGATAAATTAAGATATGATAAATAAACTGTTAGGCTACTGTCTGACAAGCTAAATTGTTTAGGCTTGTCTTAGAAAACATACACAGCACAGTAATTTTGAACCCTTACACTGACAGTGTATGGACATAGCAAAATCAACATTCATATAATGTGTTTATTAACTGACAAAAACAAATGTCTATTCCTCTCTTAATTAGCATAATTAACATCTTCTGTCAAATATGACAAACTCGGAGATGCGACACTTAATTAAGGATCTCAGTCATTCAGATACATACTAATTACAGGTTCCCATCCATCACTTGTATTCGTGTAAGTAGATTATATAAACTTTGTGTGTTTTACGTTTATTTATCGTCGCTACCGGTTGCCCATATTAGTCATTTTAGATTTTTGGAGTATAGTACAATGATACAGACAGAGACCCATTCCAGAGTTTCCTCTGGTTCTGTTACGTGCACGGTATACAGCACCGACACGAGACCTCGGTTTAAGGTCCCATCTGAAAGACTTAATTTTATTATGGTCGGACAGGGGATCGAACCTGGGATCCCTGGATTACCAGTCCAGCGTGTTACCACTGGACTACAGATCCGTCTGTATTCTATAAACATTAGTACAATACCTTAATATAACACCTTGCTAAACTTTGTCGTAATGCAGGTAGGTATTCATCAAGCACAGCTAGGTAACTTTCTCATAAGTTTATTAGCTCATTTCATCAACATTTTGCTCTCCTCCAGAACCACTGGTCCAATCATCATGTAATTTCATAGCAATGACCTTTGGGTGATCTGCTTAAATTAGGTCACTATGTCTTAAAACAAGGTCACTAGGTCAAATTAGTGTCAACATTTCTAAATTCTTCTCCACAGTAATTAGTTATTACTGGCACAAATGTGACGAACTTGTCTGTGGAGCATTATTAGATAATAGTTTGCTCAAAACCGTATCGATTCGTCAAAAAACATGGTTGCCAGTGCGTGTGGACATGTTTTGCTATATTTCCTACAGAATTATATAGTATGTTTTTAAAACTCTTCTCAGAAACCACAATGCACAGATCTTTGATATTTGGCATGTAGCATCACCTAGTGAACCTCTACTAAGTTTGCTCAAATTATAATCCCGTGTTCATATTTGACCCCATGGTAGGGGTCACAAAGGTTACATTGTAAAACTCATTAAAATTCATCTTCTGTTAAACCACAATGCACATATCTTTGATATTTGGCATGTAGCATCACCTAGTGGACCTCTACTACCGTAAGTTTGCTCAATCCTGTGTTCATATTTGACCCCATGGTAGGGGTCACAAAGATTACATTGTAAAACTCATTAAAATTCATCTTCTCATAAACTACAATGCACAGATCTTTGATATTTGGCATGTAGCATCACATACAGCACTTCGCTTACCAGTCTGCTACGTTCGACATTTCTGTGTCTGGCTGGTTTCCAACAATATGGTCTGTAAATTTCAATCCAACTTCGGGTCTGAAAAAGAGAGAGAAATATTGTATCCCTTGTTGAATATGGGTGCTAGTAAACGTGCTTGTAACTGTTGTCAATCAGTGCTTATATTTATACTTCGGTTTTTATGCAAATTAGGTGTCAAAAACTGACAGTTCATACCTTGATAAAACGCAGGAAAAGAACATTCATTTGTTGCAATTACAACTGATATTTTACAAAACAAATTTGTCTTTTTGATTCGTTACACCATGCAAACAAAAAGTAGTCTGCTATGAATATTAATGAAAATAGAATAATTTTGCAATTCATTGGGCTATGAACGGCGATCACATGGGCTGAATCAGCAAATCAGAATTATGATATTGCAAGAAGTTGTAATTATATGCGTTTATATGACTTGCATAACCATTTACTCCACAACAGAGGAGGCCATTTACTCAGTATATCTCCATACTGCTGATAAGCAATAGGCACACTGTACTACATACTCAGTATATCTCCATACTGCTGATAAGCAATAGGTACACTGTACTACATACTCAGTATATCTCCACACTGCTGATAAGCAATAGGCACATTGTATCTCCATACTGCTGATAAGCAATAGGCACACTGTATCTCCATACTGCTGATAAGCAATAGGCACACTGTATCTCCATACTGCTGATAAGCAATAGGCACACTGTATCTCCATACTGCTGATAAGCAATAGGCACACTGTATCTCCATACTGCTGATAAGCAATAGGCACACTGTACTACATACTGCTGATAAGCAATAGGCACATTGCATCTCCATACTGCTGATAAGCAATAGGCACACTGTACTACATACTCAGTATATCTCCATACTGCTGATAAGCAATAGGCACACTGTACTACATACTCAGTATATCTCCATACTGCTGATAAGCAATAGGCACACTGTACTACATACTCAGTATATCTCCATACTGCTGATAAGCAATAGGCACACTGTACTACATACCGGTATTCAATAATCAATATCTATGGGAATGGATAGCAGCTTGTAAAGGCAGCTATAGGTAAGTCAGTTAGTAAATATTTTATTATAATGACATGTGCTTTACACTACATACATATAAACAAATAAATGTAGGACCTAACCCAACGGTTCTATAAGTCAACTTGATTACAAGTAGCCGGAAAATTATAGCTACATAGCAGCTAACCCTAAAGCACTAGACAATAGATCTATTATAGCTACATAGCAGCTAACCCTAAAGCACTAGACAATAGATCTATTATAGCTACATAGCAGCTAACCCTAAAGCACTAGACAATAGATCTATTATAGCTACATAGCAGCTAACCCTAAAGCACTAGACAATATATCTATTATAGCTACATAGCAGCTAACCCTAAAGCACTAGACAATAGATCTATTATAGCTACATAGCAGCTAACCCTAAAGCACTAGAAAATAGATATATTATAGCTACATAGCAGCTAACCCTAAAGCACTAGACAATATATCTAGTATAGCTACATAGCAGCTAACCCTAAAGCACTAGACAATAGATCTATTATAGCTACATAGCAGCTAACCCTAAAGCACTAGACAATAGATCTATTATAGCTACATAGCAGCTAACCCTAAAGCACTAGACAATAGATCTATTATAGCTACATAGCAGCTAACCCTAAAGCACTAGACAATAGATCTATTATAGCTACATAGCAGCTAACCCTAAAGCACTAGACAATAGATATATTAAAGCTACATAGCAGCTAACCCTAAAGCACTTGACAATATATCTATTATAGCTACATAGCAGCTAACCCTAAAGCACTAGACAATATATCTATTATAGCTACATAGCAGCTAACCCTAAAGCACTAGACAATATATCTATTATAGCTACATAGCAGCTAACCCTAAAGCACTAGACAATAGATATATTAAAGCTACATAGCAGCTAGCCCTAAAGCACTTGACAATAGATCTATTATAGCTACATAGCAGCTAGCCCTAAAGCACTAGACAATAGATCTATTATAGCTACATAGCAGCTAGCCCTAAAGCACTAGACAATAGATCTATTATAGCTACATAGCAGCTAACCCTAAAGCACTAGACAATAGATCTATTATAGCTACATAGCAGCTAACCCTAAAGCACTAGACAATATATCTATTATAGCTACATAGCAGCTAGCCCTAAAGCACTAGACAATATATCTATTATAGCTACATAGCAGCTAACCCTAAAGCACTAGACAATAGATCTATTATAGCTACATAGCAGCTAACCCTAAAGCACTAGAAAATAGATCTATTATAGCTACATAGCAGCTAACCCTAAAGCACTAGACAATATATCTAGTATAGCTACATAGCAGCTAACCCTAAAGCACTAGACAATAGATCTATTATAGCTACATAGCAGCTAACCCTAAAGCACTAGACAATAGATCTATTATAGCTACATAGCAGCTAACCCTAAAGCACTAGACAATAGATCTATTATAGCTACATAGCAGCTAACCCTAAAGCACTAGACAATATATCTATTATAGCTACATAGCAGCTAACCCTAAAGCACTAGACAATAGATATATTAAAGCTACATAGCAGCTAACCCTAAAGCACTTGACAATATATCTATTATAGCTACATAGCAGCTAACCCTAAAGCACTAGACAATATATCTATTATAGCTACATAGCAGCTAACCCTAAAGCACTAGACAATAGATATATTATAGCTACATAGCAGCTAACCCTAAAGCACTAGACAATAGATATATTAAAGCTACATAGCAGCTAACCCTAAAGCACTTGACAATAGATCTATTATAGCTACATAGCAGCTAGCCCTAAAGCACTAGACAATAGATCTATTATAGCTACATAGCAGCTAGCCCTAAAGCACTAGACAATAGATCTATTATAGCTACATAGCAGCTAACCCTAAAGCACTAGACAATAGATCTATTATAGCTACATAGCAGCTAACCCTAAAGCACTAGACAATAGATCTATTATAGCTACATAGCAGCTAGCCCTAAAGCACTAGACAATAGATCTATTATTCTCTTAACCACATCAGTACTCATTAGTATGTCTGTGTGACGGATGGACAGACAGACAGACAGACAGACAGACAGACAGACAGACAGACAGACAGACAGACAGACAGACAGACAGACAGACAGACAGACAGACAGACAGACAGACAGACAGACAGACAGACAGACAGACAGACAGACAGACAGACAGACAGACAGACAGACAGACAGACAGACAGACAGACAGACAGACAGACATACAGACAGACAGACAGACAGACAGACAGACAGACAGACAGACAGACAGACAGACAGACAGACAGACAGACAGACAGACATAACCCTATGGATCCATCCTGGATGGTTTATTTGTGGAAGCAATACTCACAACAGTTTCGGTATTGGATCCTTACTAGCATCCAGCATTTTATAACCAGGTAAATATTGCCCTTTGTATGCAGACAGGTCATAGAGAGTGTGTGTTGTATCTCCGTACGTCTGTATGACACAGTACCGAACTGTTCCATCTTCATCACTCAACTCAGTAGGGGCCTCAACAACGATGGCTCCCCTCTCGACTGCACGCTGCGTAAATATAATTTGGTAAGTCAATATGTCGCATGAAATAAAAGATATTTGAAAAATTCAATTTTTACGTATTGGTAGCAATGCTGCTACACATTCTAACATTATACTTTGTATGCTTATGTTCATTTGGTAAACAGTGTTTTTTTGCGATAAAACATACTCGAAACCGAAAGTAGGACTTTCCTAGTCGATCGGTCACGCACTTGTTTACAACCGGAACGCATCGTCCGCACCTGTTTACATTTGGAATGCATCGTCCCCATTTGTCCCACGTTGTCTTTTTTAATTAAATTACTTGATATGTTGATTCATACCTCAGTTATCTAAGTCTTTTAGTGACATGTCTACATCCCCGCGAGGGGTTCGACATTAGAGGAAGATAGATAAATAGTCTTTCATGTTCAAAATATATACATTGTTTTCTACAACCTCTGTTGTTTCACGCATGCGCGCTGTGTGTGTTTACATTTCGTGTGTTGATAAACAAATTCGCGTATACGACGGTTTAGATTTATTGGAATTTTATCGTTTCTGAGTGACTATTTTCGATTTTTGTAAACACACACACACATCAGTATTACGATGTAATGCTGCTTTAAATGTACCATAAAAAAATGTAAACTTTTATTATTTTACAATGATAGTCAAACAAGCTATAACAACTTATATGAATCACTCTCGCTGGGCACGGATGAAAGCGAATATGTGGAAGGAAACCGGAGTCCCTTGAGAAAACCCATTTGTCCAATCTGGCGAACACCAAAACATCTCAGTTATTTCCCGGTCTGAGGATCGAACATGGGTTGCACTTGCGAGAAGCCAGCATACTAACCATCGCGCTAATCAGACAGACAAAGTACCATTGAAACAATCCATCACTGCTCCGATGATATCCTTAGGTAGAATTTAGTCTTTAGGTCTCCGCATGATCTAAACATTATTTAGTCATTTATGTTAGCTTGATCGCGAAGCAAGTTTTTACAACATTAGATTAATTGCTCCGGGGGCCTGGTATCTGATGGAATCCATCGCCATCACAGAGAGAGGACACCACAAGCGTGGTTCTGACAGGGTTCAAACCCACAATCTCGGCTACAAGGCAGATATCATATCTTCAGTACATTTATCCATCAAGTAGTTTAGACTACAGTCAAACCTGTCTTAAACAGCCAGCCAAGGGAATCACAGAAAGTGGTAACTTAGCACAAGTGGCTGCATAATAGAGGTCAAATGCATAATAAAACAACACATTGAGAATATGTAAACTGGCTGCTTAATACAGGTTGGCTGCTTAATACAGGTGACCACTAACACAGGTTTGACTGTAGTCCTTTGAACTCAGTGAACAAACTTCTCCACAAATTGGTACAAGTTGCTGTCAGTATGTCACTCAGTGTTGTCAACACACCTGTCAACACAGTTCAGTGGAAAACATGGCTTAAATGTATTTCTGTAGCTTGAACTAGTGACATACAAATGTAGTTTTCTGAATTCATTTGACAATTGACAATATTGTAACAGCTGCAACAGACTAGTTTGGCAAATTTACTCGATTGGTTCATGAGAAAATTAAAGTTTTGAAGGTTAACCGGTACCGGTAAGTTGATTTAGTGATCAGGTTATTTTTACCCTACACTTACGCCTATTAGACACACACCGGGTATTGCCATTACACATAGAACTTAGAAACTGTAGTGCGACACCGAGTGGCATCAGAATAGAGAAGAAAGACTTATATGAAGTAGATGCTGTTAGTAATGGTGAAGATATTCATAAACTGTTAGGTCACTGTCTGATAAGCTAAATTAATTAGGCTTGTCTTCGAAAAGAAATACACAGCATAGTAATTTTTAACCCTTACACTGACATTGTATGGACATAGCAAAATCAACGTTCATATAATGTGTTTATTAGTTGACAAAAACAAAGAAAACTTTAACATGAAATCACAATTGCGCACTGGTCCTTTCATTTCCTCTCAAACACCTTGCATGACCCTTAGTTTCCTCTCACAACACCTTGCATCACCCTTTGTTTCCTCTCACAACACCTTGCATGACCCTTCGTTTCCTCTCACAATACCTTGCATGACCCTTTGTTTCCTCTCACAATACCTTGCATGACCCTTCGTTTCCTCTCACAATACCTTGCATGACACTTCGTTTCCTCTCACAATACCTTGCATGACACTTCGTTTCCTCTCACAATACCTTGCATGACACTTCGTTTCCTCTCACAATACCTTGCATCACCCTTCGTTTCCTCTCACAATACCTTGCATCACCCTTCATTTCCTCTCACAACACCTTGCATCACCCTTCATTACCTCTCACAACACCTCACTTCACCATTCATTTCGGGTTAGTTAGTTAGCTAGTAATAATTATCATAAACACATTTTTTTAAAGAGAGTTATTCATTTGATAATCCCACAACAAACGCAACGGTTACCTTATAAATGGCATCAACGTCCTCAACTTCAAAGCCGATATCCTTCACACCATCTCCATGCTTCACTAGATGGTCACCAATCTCTAATAATGTAAGAGATTCAAACATATAATGCTTCATTGAAAGTATATAGAGTCATATGGTTTTCAATTCTGAGGTTATTTAGGCACTTCTTGTATGCTTTGTAGACCTTCCGATATAGAGAATAATAGGTTACTGTCTATGTGAGTTGGAGAAAATATACAAGGCGAGGCTATGCCGGCCCTTGTATTTTTTTTCGAGATGAGCCTAAAGTAATTAATAACGTTTAAACTTTATTCATTTTACAACGATTGCGAAGCAAGTTCTAACAACTTATATTAATCACTCTCACTGGACCGGATGAAAGCGTATATGTGGTCATTCATGTGGAAGGAAACCGGAGTACCCGGAGAAAACCCACCTGTCTGATCTGGCGACCACCGTACCATCTCGCATACTTACGAGTCCGAGGATCGAACCCAGGTTGCATTGGTGAGAAGCGAGCGTGCTAACCACTGAGCTAATCGGAAAGTAATTAATTTATAAGACAGTAACCTAATATCCTATTTTCTGATAAAACAAAAATGTTTTTAGAGATGAAAAATTACCGAATATTCATGACCTAAAGTTCATCATACAATCTGTGAACATGTGACGTCATACACACAGCACTATGATGTCGCAAAAGGTTTATTAAGCACTAACTAATAAATCCTGGTTTATTAGGCAGACTTACTAAACATGAAGGTAGGCAAAATAAAATACAAGAGAATCCCCAATTTTAGTGGGTATTATTTCTGGTGATTGGAGTGAAATAGCCACATTTGGAGGTAAACTTGAACGCTAACAAAAGTTGTACAAGGTTGTATATATGTAAATAGGCAGAAGTGCATCCACGGTCCACTCGAATGTAGTCACAATAACTAAGATAGTTCATTTTTCTTTTTGGTAATAATGCATTTTCATGACAGGCAGTGTATAGTTTTTGTGTTTTTTGAGAAATTATGTGAATTGAGAAGACTTCAGACTAGTTGATGTGTAGAAAAGATGTGGTATAAGAAGTCAGGCCATTGCAAACTGAAGGTTGGTATACTGTCTTATTTGGTGGAGGAATACAGTGTGTAAACACAGTGACGTTATTCACAGGTGAGCACTGACTATTTCAAACATTAAATTTGAAATATTCTTGGTGTGTTTCAGGCTGATTTGAATACCTCTTCACAGTGGATGTGGTATCAGAAGAAATGAAAGATTGGAAATATAAATGAACAGACTGTATGCTTTTACCTTTTACTATGTGTTAATATGTAATTTATTTGTTGTTTTACAACCACAACAAGCTGATAGAACAGCATACAGAATGAAACAACACTAAACAAGGCTGCGCTACTACTACTGATGAAATATTCTCTACTACTGATGAAATATAATCTCTACTACTGATGAAATATAATCTCTACTACTGATGAAATATAATCTCTACTACTGATGAAATATAATCTCTACTACTGATGAAATATAATCTCTACTACTGATGAAATATAATCTCTACTACTGATGAAATATAATCTCTACTACTGATGAAATATAATCTCTACTACTGATGAAATATTCTCTACTACTGATGAAATATTCTCTACTACTGATGAAATATTCTCTACTACTGATGAAATATTCTCTACTACTGATGAAATATAATCTCTACTACTGATGAAATATTCTCTACTACTGATGAAATATTCTCTACTACTGATAAAATATAATCTCTACTACTGATGAAATATAATCTCTACTACTGATGAAATATAATCTCTACTACTGATGAAATATAATCTCTACTACTGATGAAATATAATCTCTACTACTGATGAAATATTCTCTACTACTGATGAAATATTCTCTACTACTGATGAAATATTCTCTACTACTGATGAAATATTCTCTACTACTGATGAAATATTCTCTACTGCTGATGAAATATAATCTCTACTACTGATGAAATATAATCTCTACTACTGATGAAATATTCTCTACTACTGATGAAATATTCTCCAACGGATGACACAGACTACACGCACAACATGACAACAACACTGACTATGAGCATGGGGAGATGTTTTATGATGGCCACACTGCATATAATAGACCAGCTGTTAATTTCCCTTGCATAAGCAAGCCACAGTTTAAACAGGTACTGCCACACATTTATATGGAACAAAGATGGAAAAGTCACAGGCATAAAGGGGTCTTTTTAGTTTGGTAAATTTGTTGTTTCTTTTTAGAGTTTAAAGTCGTGCAATCAGCTTACGCGTAGGTCACATGGCGACATTCCGGCTATTTTTGGAGGAAGTACACAGGTGCTTCTCCAAGCAGTATTTCAGACACGGATGCACACCCAGGTAGAACCACCGACCTTCTGCAAGCCAGTTGGATAGCATCTTTACATTAAAGAATTCAACACCCCCAGTGGGATTCGAACCTAGAGGAAAGTGATTTGAAGTCAACTACCGTAACCATTCAGTCACTGAAGCCCATTTTAATAGATGGGATATACTATGTACATAATATGAGTTTCTTACCTTTTGGTTCATAAGGATTTAGACTACTTTCAAACTCAAACAAGATCTGCAAAATAAGAATACACTAGAGAATAGCACCCAGAGAGCAAACCCCCTGCTACTCTGGGGACACAGACCTTGACTGACTTCAGCACTCAGAGAGCAAACCCCCTGTTACTCTGGGGACACAGGCCTTGACCTGACTTCAGCACTCAGAGATGAAAAACCCACCGCTACTCTGGGACACAGGCCTTGATTGACTTCAGCACTCAGAGAGCAAACCCCCTGCTACTCTGGGGGCACATACCTTGCCTGACTTCAACACACAGAGAGCAAACCCCTGCTACTCTGGGGGCACATACCTTGCCTGACTTCAACACACAGAGAGCAAACCCCTGCTACTCTGGGGGCACATACCTTGCCTGACTTCAACACACAGAGAGCAAACCCCTGCTACTCTGGGGGCACATACCTTGCCTGACTTCAACACACAGAGAGCAAACCCCCTGCTACTCTGGGGACACAGACCTTGACTGACTTCAGCACTCAGAGAGCAAACCTCTACTCTGGGGACACAGACCTTGACTGACTTCAGCACTCAGAGAGCAAACCTCTACTCTGGGGACACAGGCCTTGGCTGACTTCAGCACTCAGAAAGCAAACCTCTACTCTGGGGACACGGACCTTGACTGACTTCAGCACTCAGAGAGCAAACCTCTACTCTGGGGACACAGACCTTGACTGACTTCAGCACTCAAGAGAGCAAACCTCTACTATGGGGGCACAGGCCTTGACTAACTTCTCCCCAAAAGCGAACCACTTCCTCCTGGACAAACCCTCTATATATCAACAAAGTTTCATCAAAATGCATCCAAAACTTGTTGAGTCATCCTGCTGACAGACCGACAGACAGACCGACCGACCGACCGACCGACCGACCGACCGACCGACCGACCGACCGACCGACCGACCGACCGACCGACCGACAGACAGACACTGTTGAATTTGACATAACCTACTTTGAGATATTGGATATAGACATCACAAAATATAAAAAATGTACATGGCCGTTGGAATTACACATACCAATAGTATTTATCACATATCTTTGCCTGTATTCATTCAGTTTAATTCAATCATCTCATAAATCTTTATATGTACACACGTGTAATAACACCTGGAATGATTCCGATTGGTTGAGAGAATAATCCTTATAATTTGTAAATTAAACTGTAAAGTATGCATATTTCTAGGTGAATTGGTAGAGGATAAGACAAATGACAATTTAAAAGAAGTCTCGACGCAATTATAATGCTGTTTAAAACAAATATAACGCTGCTTTGCGTCATGACATCATGAACATTTAGTGATCATTTGTGCTGATACTTGCAAGTAGGAAGGCTTACTTAATAGCAAAATTCAAGTAACACGCAACCAAACAAACCAATGAGGTACTCATCTCAATTTAATGGCATTATATAAAATACATTTCCTACTTGACATGGCATTTCTGTGGTGAAGTTTTAACAAAGAAAAATGGAACATGGCAATGGAAAATGTTCAGGAGAGAGCCCTTCATTTTGTATTTAAAGATTACTTATCTACGTATGAAGAATTGTTGATATGTTCCAAACTACCAACTTTGAAAGTTCGATGCTTACGAAGTTATGTACTATGGCATCAGGGTTCATTCTAGGTCATTTTTTTTTGGAGAAGTGAGAAAGCGCGTGATCGCTTCCTTAAATGGTGTTCTTTAATATACTTCTGCAAAATAGGGTTAAAATGCACAGTACAACCATTAAATACAACATTTGAATAGGAGTGCTTTATAATGGGCCAGTGTATCTTATAATTTATAGACAAAATTTTGTTGGAAAATCGTAAAAACAAAAAAATATTTTTTTAAATTTTATTTTATTAGGGAGAAGTGGGGCCCCAGAGGGCGAAGTCAGGGTCCCTAGGGCGACAATTTCGCCAACATCGCCCTCTAGAATGATCCCTGGGCATTAGAAACATATAAAATTGTAAACAAAGATAATCACGCGCATTCTCACTTCTCCAAATATTTGGGTCTAGCTTGAGTCCTGAAACTACAATAGTGTAAGAAATTATATGAACTCATTCATACCTTATGTTGTCGCACAACATGAGATGCCACCTGTCTGCTGTTTGTCTCCAGACCTCGGTATGCAAAGGCTTCAAACCCCAGTCGTGCAATGTAGTACGACGCAGCCTAAATAAAATTATAAATTCATATACACAATCATGTATGGAAGACATTTAATTTAGTACTAACCACTATTATCTCTACAAAATAATTACTTAACCCATTTCATTCTGGATACATTTACAGGCTTTTGCAAACAAAACAGATCCAGATCAGCCGCAGCGTGATGCTGTGTGCTGATCAGGATCTATGTTGTTTGCTACTTAGCCAAGTGTCTTAGCAAGATCACCTGAATAGCAAACAGCATAGAGCCTGATTAGACGGCATGTTCCGTGGCGGCTGATATGACTCTATGTTCTTTGCAAATACTGTTTGAACAGTATCCAGAATCAAATGGGTTAAAGTGACAATTGGTGAGTCCTTGGTGTGTAATTCGATTTAACCGGTTCCCTTATAGAGTCATAGGTTTATACGCTACTGTATAGTTTATATATATAGAGAGAGGGGTGTCCTAGGATATAGTTACAGTGTTACTGGTGCCTAACACATGGTTTTTGGTGCCTTATGGATAAAATCTCAAATTCATGTGCATCTACAAAATGTACTTACAATATAGAAGCTTTGATATTGTCAATTGTAAACATGCTTGGTGTCAATTGTAAACATGCTTGGATACACTATAATCATTTGCATGTGGTGTATCATAGTGGTCTTAAAAAATCAAATCAAAATTATTTGCAATTTTGAACCCAAAACCATTTGTGCAGACACCAAATGTCTGTGACCTCAGCTACATGAATTACACTTAAAACTGTTGCGCAAACATACAATGTATAAACACTGTGATTCATTCCTGTATCAGATACTACCGATCAAGACATGGGTACGGTGATGCTCTCATGTTGCAACACACACACACACACACATGGTGTGTCACGATATAAATACATGTGAGCATTTCTTTAATGAAACAAATTCCTTAATTTCACAAAGATTAAAATTTATTTTAAAATATATTATGTCACGATGTGCCCATAAATATATAAATACAAACAAAATTTGTACGATACTAGTCCGACTCTGTGGTCGAGTGGTTACGGTCGCTGACTTGTATATCACTGTAACCCATCATCACTGATGGTCACGTGTTCCAGCCCCATTCAGACCGTGTCTCTTTATATGAAAAAGTTGGCAGTTTCTTACGACGGAGGTTGGTGCACCAAGTACTGGTTAACAGCTGGAGCCTGCCCAAGAAAGGCATTGTTAGGTAAACTGCCCATCGCTGAAATGGGCAACCAGTAGCAACGTTAAATAAACTTAAATAAAACAAAAATAAAAAGGTAGGATAATAATAAAAAAATCAAACATAATACTGTACCTGTTTAGCATTTCCCACCCAGAACTTCACTCTATGAAACGATACAAACTTCCCAGCTTCGGGCTGAAATAAAGATTGAACAAACATTGTTAGTGATGCGCATCTCTTACAGATTCACCGCATCAAGCACGGACACGACCACACAAGCCAGTCTGAACTGAGCCACACGCACCAGTCTGATCTATGCCAAACGCACCAGACACTGACCTATGCCAAATGCACCAGACACTGACCTATGCCAAATGCACCAGACACTGACCTATGCCAAATGCACCAGACACTGACCTATGCCAAATGCACCAGACACTGACCTATGCCAAATGCACCAGACACTGATCTATGCCAAATGTACCAGTCACTGACCTATGCCAAACACATCAGACACTGACCTATGCCAAACACATCAGACACTGACCTATGCCAAATGCACCAGTCACCGATCCATGCCAACTGCACCAGTCACTGATCTATGCCAAATGCACCAGACACTGATCTATGCCAAACACACCAGACACTGATCTATGCCAAACACACCAGACACTGACCTATGCCAAACACACCAGATACTGACCTATGCCATACACACCAGATACTGACCTATGCCAAACGCACCAGATACTGACCTATGCCAAATGCACCAGACACTGATCTATGCCATACACACCAGACACTGACCTATGCCAAACGCACCAGATACTGATCTATGCCAAACACACCAGACACTGATCTATGCCAAACACACCAGTCACTGATCTATGCCAAACACACACTGCATGCCCAGTCACTGATCTATGCCAAACACACCAGTCACTGATCTATGCCAAACACACCAGTCACTGATCTATGCCAAACACACCAGACACTGATCTATGCCATACACACCAGACACTGACCTATGCCAAACGCACCAGACACTGACCTAAAAATGCACCAGACACTGATATATGCCAAACACACCAAACACTGACCTATGCCAAATGCACCAGACACTGACCTATGCCAAATGCACCAGACACTGATCTATGCCAAACACACCAGTCACTGATCTATGCCAAACACACCAGACACTGATCTATGCCAAACGCACCAGACAATGACCTATGCCAAATGCACCAGTCACTGAACTATGCCAAATGCACCAGTCACTGACTTATGCCAAACACACCAGTCACTGACATATGCCAAACACACCAGTCACTGAACTATGCCAAACACACCAGACACTGAACTTTGCCAAACACACCAGTCACTGACATATGCCAAACACACCAGACACTGACCTATGCCAAACGCACCAGGCACTGATCTATGCCAAATGCACCATACACTGAACTATGCCAAACACACCAGTCACTGACCTATGCCAAACACACCAGTCACTGACCTATGCCAAACACACCAGTCACTGAACTATGCCAAACACACCAGACACTGACCTATGCCAAACACACCAGTCACTGAACTGTGCCAAACACACCAGACACTGACCTATGCCAAACACACCAGTCACTGAACTATGCCAAACACACCAGTCACTGACCTATGCCAAACACACCAGACACTGACCTATGCCAAACACACCAGTCACTGACCTATGCCAAACACACCAGTCACTGAACTATGCCAAACACACCAGACACTGATCTATGCCAAACGCACCAGACACTGATCTATGCCAAATGCACCAGTCACTGATCTATGCCAAATGCACCAGACACTGACCTATGCCAAATGCACCAGACACTGACCTATGCCAAATGCACCAGACACTGACCTATGCCAAATGCACCAGACACTGACCTATGCCAAATGCACCAGTCACTGACCTATGCCAAATGCACCAGTCACTGACCTATGCCAAATGCACCAGTCACTGACCTATGCCAAATGCACCAGTCACTGACCTATGCCAAACACACCATTCACTGACCTATGCCAAACACACCAGACACTGATCTATGCCAAATGCACCAGTCACTGACCTATGCCAAATGCACCAGTCACTGACCTATGCCAAATGCACCAGTCACTGACCTATGCCAAACACACCAGACACTGATCTATGCCAAATGCACCAGACACTGACCTATGCCAAATGCACCAGTCACGGACCTATGCCAAATGCACCAATCACTGACCTATGCCAAATGCACCAGACACTGACCTATGCCAAATGCTCCAGACACTGACCTATGCCAAATGCACCAGACACTGACCTATGCCAAATGCACCAGTCACTGACCTATGCCAAATGCACCAGACACTGACCTATGCCAAACACACCAGTCACTGACCTATGCCAAATGCACCAGACACTGACCTATGCCAAATGCACCAGACACTGACCTATGCCAAATGCACCAGCCACTGACCTATGCCAAATGCACCAGACACTGACCTATGCCAAATGCACCAGACACTGACCTATGCCAAATGCACCAGACACTGACCTATGCCAAATGCACCAGACACTGACCTAGGCCAAACACACCAGTAACTGACCTATGCCAAATGCACCAGACACTGACCTCTGCCAAATGCACCAGACACTGACCTATGCCAAATGCACCAGACACTGACCTATGCCAAATGCACCAGACACTGACATATGCCAAATGCACCAGAAACTGACCTATGCCAAACACACCAGTCACTGACCTATGCCAAATGCACCAGACATTGACCTATGCCAAATGCACCAGACACTGACCTATGCCAAATGCACCAAACACTGACCTATGCCAAATGCACCAGACATTGACCTATGCCACACACACCAGTCACTGATCTATGCCACACACACCAGTCACTGACCTATGCCAAATGCACCAGACACTGACCTATGCCAAACACACCAGTCACTGACCTATGCCAAATGCACCAGACACTGATATATGCCAAACACACCAGTCACTGATCTATGCCAAATGCACCAGTCACTGATCTATGCCAAATGCACCAGTCACTGACCTATGCCAAATGCACCAGTCACTGATCTATGCCAAATGCACCAGACACGGATCTATGCCAAATGCACCAGTCACTGATCTATGCCAAATGCACCAGACACTGACCTATGCCAAATGCACCAGTCACTGACCTATGCCAAATGCACCAGACACTGACCTATGCCAAATGCACCAGACACTGACCTATGCCTAGCTGTTAATAATGGCTCTTAATAATTGTTTGATGGCATAACAATTTCTCAAACGTATGAGATGTCTTTATAATAGAAAGTATCTATAATAGACCTTTGTCACTGAAGTAGTCGCTATAGAACCCAATTGCCATTCACTACATCACAAAGTGTGTGGAAGTTGTGATAGCGCAGTCGCTTCAGGTGCGAAATGTCCGGAGTTCGAGACCCGCTGGAGCCGTTACAAGTGTGCCATTAGGCAGTGCATTTAAATTCAATTGTTTTAGGAGATTTTGAGAAGAAATACAACAAAAAACACCTGAGAACTCGTTCCTGGAACGAAAGGAAAGTAAATAAACTCCGCGTGATCAAAACGCTTGCTAACAGGTGCCCGTGATATATCTGTAATAGGTAGCATAGGATATTATCATTATATTGGAATTTTGGCTTATAAATTTAAATTGCATTTTGATACTTTTGATGAATTTCTAGTGTATGTTTAAATACGCAGAAATGCACAATATACGGTCCGGAGTTTGAGGCCCACTGGAGCCGTTACGAGTGTGCCCTTAGGCAAAGCATTTAAATTCCACATGCCTCTTCTCTCTCCCTCATAGCGATGGAATCCATCAGGAATGGGGTCTCGCGAGTGATTAATTATAAGTTGAAAGAACTTGTTTCACAGTCGAGCTAAACTAAATGTGTATAAATACTCAATGTAGAGACAGACACGTTGCCCAAGCGGTGCATATACTTCAGTAGGACTATATTGGTTGGGTGGTGGACACAGAGCAGATTTCCGTCAACATTTTGAATATGAAATGATTTGCATACATATTGCATGCTGTTCTAGTTCCATCTACATCATGATGTTCAGCAGGCATACAATGTAATGCCTGATTATTGTTCTGAAGTGTGTTTATCAAGCCGACTGTTATCTGAGCTGGTCATTCCTACATAAGTATCCCCTGCTCCCTAACAAAAATAGTTCACGTGACATCATAGAGTGTAAACTGTCCGCCATTATGTGGGTCAGGCTCTTGTAAACCACTACGAATATTCAACATTATAGCTATTCATAACTTGATTGTACACAATGGTACACACTTGTACCGTTCAAGGTTGTCGCAGTCGCTCAAGCGACGATATCAAACGTAGTTTCTTCCGCATACCTGCTGTAATTACACGGGAGGGTGAAGTGACAGAGGGTCTTAGCCGTGAACGTCGAGAGAAATGGCTGGCTGAAATCAACAGGAAAAACTACCGACCGAGCGCTTACACAAAGATTTGTTCTGATCACTTCGTTACAGGTATTACTATACTGGCAGTATTTATGTTTTAAATACCCTGTAGCATAAACTGGTGTGACATATTGCACATAGCATTTTCAGTGGCGGGTCCAGAAATTGACATTGTGAGGTGTGTATAGATTGGCTAGTGGATATGCAGGGGCATAGCTAGCGATTTTGAATTTATAGGCCCGACTAATATATTGAGCATCAAAGGATGCGATTGCTAGAGGTGTTTGGGTGTGGGGTAGGCCTATGTTCCACACTGGACATTTTGAATTCCATCTAGAACGTCAATGGTGCAGTCTGTCGTAATTTATTTTCAGAGATATTCATGAATACCCAACTCATCGTCATATCCCCACCCACCTACACTTTGTATTGCATTTTGGGGGGTTTTCGGTTGTTATTTTTTTTCATTTTCTGCGACAATCTGCAGGCCCGTGTCTTCAGTGCCTTATATGGAGTCATGCTCCCCCGAAATAGTTTTGGGAATCATTACAGTTGGGAGAACCTGTTGTATTTTCAGTGTATTATAAATATGTGTGCCAAATAACGAATGATATATGGGCGTGCCGGTATTCGGTCATGCATGTTCCATTAATGTCGAACCCCTTGCGAGGACCTATACATATTTTCCTGGGCAGGCTTAGCCTACCTAAGCGGTTAACCAGTACTAAGCAATGTGTGTGAGGTACCTTGCTCAATGACACATGGCCTGACCTAGTATCGATCCGGGACCGTTCGATTCAAATCCGACGCTCTACCACTGGACCACGGACGCCACACCAAAGGCTTTTCGGTGAATATCTTCTAGTCTAGTCTTTTACAGCAGGTGAACTAGTATTACTAAGTAAAGTGTTCATTTTTGTATTTAATGCAATTCTCTAAACTTAGATTGCATTACATATGTTTAAAATAAAACACACGTTCACTCACTTGTGATTTCAACATGGCGTCGAAAAAAGGGACTATTTTCGGTCAACCTGATCATACATGTAAGGAAAATGTTCATTGCAGTTAAATTCCTAAAAAATTAATTAATTTGTACACATTTATTTTAGCTCGATTGCGAAACAAGAATTTAATTAACATAGTGGACATAGCAATAATTGTTACATGCAACGGAGAAATTTAACACCAGCAAAGTATGATTACTCTTCAAAATGAGGTAAGCTGTGGCATGGAGAGACACGCCACGCGAGGATGGCGCACCATACTGTCTGGCTGCTATTTTAATGGAAAATCTAGTCTAAACAGCCTCTAGCAATCGCATCCATTGATGCCTGACCCATTTGGTGAACATATTGGAGTTGAAAAAGGAAGATGTTAAAAAGTTATAAGGAGGACATATTTGAGTTGACCTGTATAATGTGTTTATGGCATTGTCACATGACTGTCACAACCAATGAGTGTGTTTTACGTTTATTTATCGTCGCTACCGGTTGCCCATATGAGCGACGCCTCCTGAAGAGATTAGTCATTTTAGATGTTGGAGGATAGTGCATGATACAGACAGAGACCCATTCCAGAGTCTCCTCTGGTTCTTTTACGTGCATGGTGTAAAGCACCAACACGAGACCTCAGTTTAACGTCCCATCTGAAAGACTGTTCATTTTATTAGGGTCAGATGGGGGATCGAACCTGTGATCCCTGGATTACCAGTCCAGCGTGTTACCACTGGGCTACAGATCCGTCTGGCACAACCAATGAGTGTGTTTGAGGTAACTATAAGTGTTAATCAATATAATCATGAAAACACGGGATCGCAGGTTCGATCCCCCGTCTGACCCTAATAAATCATCTTTCAGGTGGGACTTTAAACCGAGGCCTCGTATCGGTGCTGTACACCGTGCACGTAAAAGAACCAGAGGAGACTCTGGAATGGGTCTCTGTCTGTATCATTGCACTATCCTCCAAAAATCTAAAATTACTAATCTCTTCAGGAGGCGTCGCTCATATGGGCAACCGGTAGCGACGATAAATAAACGTAAACCACACAAAAATGATACACGTATTTGCATTCCGTTTCCAGGCAAACCATCCAAACTGTACGAAACCCGTCACCCGGATTGGGCGCCCACGCTGAAAATGATCCCCTTCTTGAATGAACTGGACGCAGACCTCAACCGCTACAAAAGAGCACAACAGAGACGGGAACGCCGCAAACAACATGCAGCAGCGGAAACACTCATAGATTTGTCCAAAGAACAGCCAGAGCCTGCTCAAGTCGATGCATCAAGTGCAACATGCAAGTGTGTACAGTCTGGGACATTGGATGCCACAGGTGTTGCCTTGGATACCAGTAGTACGGATTGAAAGGTGTGACTATTGTGTGAAGACGAGAGGAATATTAATGTAATGAAAATAAGCCGATCAGCGGTTAACCGTTAACTGAACATACTGAGATGTGAGAGGTCACAAATCATGCCGCCAGTGAAGAGTCATTCAAGGATGACGCAAAGGTAATGTTTGAAATGCGTGAGCATCTTACAAATAATGCCGTCGATGATTCAAAGATGACGCAAAGGTAATGTTTGAAATGCGTGAGCATGTTACAAATAATACCGTCGATGATTCAAAGATGACGCAAGGGTGGTGTTCTACACTGGATTACCATGTTGTGTGATGCTAGTGACTGTTCATCTTGGTTTAGCCAATCTTGAGAACGATAGATCATGCATAACACAGTTTCAGAAGCTGTTGTTAGCCCTGATGAAATTGTCATTGGAAATGTCACTTCAGCATTTAGCCGGTTTGGTATCTACATCTATAAAATTACATCTAGATTTACTCCCAACACTCAATGCCGAGTATGACGGAGAGGCGCTTGTCAGTGACAGTGATTAAAGATCTCATTAAGTTAGACAGAGAATGCTTAAATCTACATACTGTGGTTAAAAGCAGACGTTAGTGTTACAGGAATGGAACAGTGGCCAGACGTATTATTCCGGGGGGGGAAGAGTTTATATGGCACTGCACTGGGTTCGGGATTGTAGAATTAAGTTGTTAATTTTCCGTTGTACAGGTATAATGATTGATGATTGTGTGCGTCGATATTCAACCGTTTGCCAGTTCAGGCAGTATCATTTTAGTTACACTATTTGTGTAGTTAGTCATTGCAGATATATCGTACTTTGTAGGAACTCTATGAACCATACGCAAGTTCGATCCCCCGTCTGACCATAATAATATTAACAGTCTTTCAGATGGGACTTTAAACCGAGGTCTCGTGTCGGTGCTTTACACCGTGCACGTAAAAGAACCAGAGGGGACTCTGTAATGGGTCTCTGTCTGTATCATTGTACTATCCTCCAACATATAAAATGACTAATCTCTTCAGGTGGCGTCTCTCATATGGGAAACCGGTAGCGACAATAAATAAACGTAAAACACACTCCGTGGACCATTCTGTGCCCACTGTTCTGGAGCATACATGTCGCTTTGTAGGATGTGTGCACCAGAAGAGGATTTTACTGTGAGATACAATATGGTGTCATCTGCAAAGAGTCTAGCTTTAATTATGATGAAGTATGTGAAGTCACAGTCTACAGTGTCATAGGCATCATTCACATCCTGTTCTAGCTTGTGTGCCAGTCTGTCGATTTTTCACTTTTTAACTTCTGGCAAAATGACACGATCAGAAACTCAATAAGTCCCAATTAATAGTCTCGGTATTAAAATATATTTATTTGACTGACCAGGCAAAATATATCGACGCCTGTTCCCAGGATAATCCTGTTCATACAGTTGCAATGTTTGATTCATTGGCCTCACTAGTCGGTGTAATTATGGAGGCCTATATATGTGCGCATCAATTTGCAATTTCCCCCATTCTGACATCTCCATAGAAAATCGCTTAGAACACAACTCCATATTATCCATATCATTGTGATATTAAATGTTGAAAACTGTTCATCACTTTTCAGTGTCATTTACAAAAAAACATTGCTGATTTTCATACACGGTATCATAACCACGTCCGCTACGGAGCGGGAGGTCGACGGTTCGAACCTCGTCAGGGGTTCGTTCTGATATGGCCGGTTGGGGAGCCGCCAGCTAGTTAATATGTTATATTATATATATATGTTATATTTCGGGTTTTACGCCTGCATCAGCACCATTTTGGGCTATATCGCCGGCGGGCAGTTTACTTAACAACACCTTTCCTGGGCAGGCTCCAGCGGTTAACCAGTACTTGGGTGCACCAACCTCCGTAAGAAACTGCCAACTTTTTCATATAAATGAGACACGGCCTGAGCGGGGCTCGAACCCGTGACCATCAGTGATGATAGGTTACAGCGACCTTAACCACTCCACCACGGAGGCGGACTTCCAGCTAGTTAAATAATGGTTACCGATTGCCTACCAGCATATGATTCGGGAAGTACTGATGTTCATAAAAAGAGGTGTCTAATAAGTCAGACATGGCTGGCCCTTTAAATAGGGGTGACACTATAATAAACAAACACTTTACATAATCATGTATGAAACATGATCTCATCCATTCTATAAAAAAAGACCTAACTTGAAAATTGGGAGTGTGACCTTTTTATAGTCAATTGAATCTGTTTTGGACAATCACAACTGAAAAGGTGTTGCATAAATTGTCTAAAATAGCCGTCAATCCACACCGAATGACTATAGGGGATATAGAAATTATATTATTATAGGGAACAAGCCGCCGAACTACGATATATCGTACGATCGCCGCACCGGTATCAAACTCGTCTTTTACTATTATGTTTTCCACGTTCCCGTTGATCTTCACGTTTTACTATTATGTTTTCCACGTTCCCGATGATCTTCACGTGTTTACTATTATGTTTTCCACGTTCCCGTTGATCTTCACGTTTTTACTATTATGTTTTCCACGTTCCCGATGATCTTCACGTTTTTACTATTATGTTTTTCACGTTCCCGTTGATCTTCACGTTTTATTCCACAGGTTGTGATAACTCTTCATTAGAAATAATTAAATTAGGATTCTCCACATGCCTATGACAAGAAGTCCAACATAATTATTTCGCCGACCATCATTGTTCAAATATTCTTCATTCAATATCGGCATTGGCACAGTTGAGCCCAGTGGCTGACCAACCACCCGAGAGGCCGCTAAGTACTAATATCTTTGGGAAGTGGGGGTGGGGCGAGGGTAGCATACAGTCTAACGGAGATCATACAGTAGAACGGAGGTCATACAGTCGAACGGAGCTCATACAGTAGAACGGAGCTCATACATTCGAACGGAGATCATACAGTCGAACGGAGATCATACATTCGAACGGAGATCATACAGTCGAACGGAAGCCTTGTTAGGTGTGTAGAGAGTGTCATCACATACGGTAGGAGTACAGAGTGAGGTCACGCAGACGACTCGTTTATCTGCACTTCGCTGGACTCTATCTACGGATTTTTCTATTAAAATGTGTTGTGTCAATCCTCTGGGGACGTAGAGCTTGGTGGGGGGGAGGGGGGCTATGCAGCATTGCCTATTGTGTGTCCGCAACTGGTTGAATAGACTCCTCGCATGGAGGTCGCCATTTTGGCAATCGTCCGACGCGCGACATCACGTCATTTACAAAAATGTCGCATTACGGTCAGTCGCTAAATAAAAAAATGCACGTCATTTTTGCCTCAAATTTATATAATTCGACAACTTAAAACAAGTTGCCTCTGTGAGTTTATATTCCGATTCTATTAATATAAATTAATATTTATATATGGCCGAATGGTTAAGCTCGTTGACTTCAAGGTACGATGCCCACTGGGGATGTCGGAAGTTTTCCAACTGGCTTACGAATGGTCTGTGATTCTACACAGGAGCCCGCCTGAATAACTGCTGAATAACTGCTCAAACGGTCACCCCCCCCCCCACCCCCAATAACAGATGGAAGCACAATCTAACTGTTGTCATGTCATTTAATTAACCGTGAAATAATTTGAAAACTCAAAAATCACCAAATTTCGACATTATAACTACACTCAGTACATTTAAAAACGCACCATTTGTGTCATCAATTTTATTTGGACTTGGGTCGGTTTAGGTTTTATGATTTGACATAGATGATGTATATCTTATTTCCCTTTAGACATGAAGCTAAATCAGGATGCTAACTATAGCATATAACCTGTCGCACCTTTATCCATGAAAAACACATTTTGCACGTGCACCATTTAGTGCACGATTATTTCAGGTTTGTATGCATGTTTATTCAAGGCCTGTTCATTGCTACACTATAAAAACACAAAACTACGATAGTCCAGTATACAGTAAGTATGCCGCATCTCAGTCAAGATGTTAGGAATCAAGCGATTGGAATGTTTATGTCGGGTCTTGCAAAACGGCTCATAGCACGGCAATTTGGATGTCATCATTCGACAATTTCTCGACTAGTAAGACGTTACGCGCTGACTGGCGATGTCCGTGATCGTCCAAGACCTGGCATACCACGGGTTACCACCCGGAGACAGGATGTGCATTTGAGGGTTTCGCACCTCCGCGACAGGTTTCTCCCAGCCTCAGACAGTGCCAGAATAACAATAGGCATCCATGGGTAAGTGTTGCAACTAAATTAATTTAAATAACTAAGACTTTAGCAGAAAGTAAAAATCCACAATTATAATGATTTTCACCACAATTTCATGCGACGCATTTCTTGTTAGGCACAGAATACACCCCAATACGGTGAGGAACCGCTTAAGGACAGCTCAGCTGAAAGCCAGGCGACCCGTCAGGGCATCTCAGCTCACAGCACGACACAGAAGAGAAAGGTTACGATGGGCAAGGGCGCATTTGCGGTTTACGAGACGACAGTGGGGCAGGGCAGCATCATGTTCTCCGACGAATCCAGGATACAGTTGAGTCGCGCAGATGGCCGAAATAGAGTTTGGCGTCGTCGTAATGAGCGTTACACCGACGCATGTACGTTAGAATATGACCGATGGGGCGGTGGGTCCATTCACTTCTGGGCTGGTATCACACAATTCAATAAAACTGAACTTGTGATATTCAATAGGCATATAAATGCCCATACTTACATTAACACTGTTTTGCAACCTGTTGTAGTGCCATTTTTTCGTCAGCATTTTCCAAGACAACAAGGTATACTGCAACAGGATGGAGCCAGACCACACACTGCTGCGATGACACGGAATTTTCTTGCCAATAACCACATTCAAGTGCTTGACTGGCCAGCATATTCTCCCGATATGTCTCCAATTGAGCATGTATGGGATGTACTGAAGAGAAATGTGTATGCTCGTATACACCCACCCAGTACAGTTGCAGAACTTCACAATGCCTTGCTAGAGGAATGGCACAATCAACCACAGCACGTGATAACGTCAACAATCCTATCCATGCGTCGTAGATGTCAGGCTCTCGTGAACGCTCGCGGTGGCCACACAAGTTATTAATTGTTATTTACATTTTACAGACGGGTACCTTTGAAGTTTAATTGCTACTCACATGATCATTCAAATGGCATCATTTACGAATTTACGAATTGGGAAAAGATTATTAATGACATGTACCAAAGTTTGTTGTTGTGCCTGTACCCGATACGGAGATATTCGGAATCCACTAAGTGGTGCGTTTTTAAATGTACTCGGTGTACATTGTTTTCATCAAAATGTCCCCCAGCTGTATAGCTTTCTGTCCAATTTCTTATTTCAATTGTTGTAAATAACCATGTACGTGATAGCAAATAAATATGTTTAAACCAAAATGTCCCCCACTCATTCGACCTACATGTATATATTGAACTCTAATAACTCTCTAAAAACTCTCACAAATATCATTTTATAGACGCACTTATAAGTGTGCATGTACTTCGTGTATGAGGTTAGCTTACCATAGAGGGACACATTAATGTGCATAATTGATGAATCATAGGTTATTATTTTTATCTCCAACACACATTATTTACTACAAAAGGCCAAATAATGATCTCCAACCAGAATAGATTCAAGTGCATCTACAACACATGTACATGTAAACATTCTTGGCAATGCTCCATTGATAGGCTACCAATGTACGAATTTAACATGTTAATGTTTTAAAATATATTTCGTCGGTCATGTTACTGACATATAGAATTTGGGTGAATCAGTGTGTGGAGCATAGATGCATTGTGTGGCCTGGTGCTTAAAGCGACATTACATTGCAAAAAGCAAATCAAATGCATTTTTTCACAGTATAAATGCATAGCTACTACACATTCTTCTGAATGCATTCGAACACTAACGTTGAATCAATAAACAGTGTGTTTGTGGTATACAGACTTTCAAAAGTGAAAGTAGGATTTCATATAACGGTCATCCGCGCTCCTGAATTGACGTTTGTCTGTCATTGGAGCCAATACTAAACACGCGACACTTTCGATTAGACTAAGATATAATTTAACTAAGATTAGTCTATAAATAAATATACATAGGCACACGTGTGAGATATCACGGTAAATATGCACCTTACCTCGTGTTATTCAGGATAAACACATGCATGTCGACCTTATTTACATGATTTTGTTATGTCAACAAACCGCGTATACGACGTTTGTTTATGTGTTGAAATACTCAGTTTTTAAGGCAAGTATTTGGAACAATATTATACCATATAATAGCAAATTACATTCTGCAGACATTTGCGTTTTCACCGATGTAATGTCGCTTTAACAGAGGTGAAAAACCAATTCATAGACGGGTTAGTGGTCCAGTGGTCAACACGTTGAACCGAGAATCCAAGGATCTGGGGATCGATCCCCTTTCTGGCCATACTAATACTACCAGTCTTTCGGATGGGACCATAAACCGAGGTCTCGTGTATCAGATATGCTTCTCGAATGAGAGACATCGGTCAGTTACTGCCACTGAATACATACTCCCTAAAAGTAGATAGGTTCTATTAAGTGTTTTCCTTTGTTTTAATCGTTGTTTCCTTTGCACAACATGCTAGCAATTTGCATTTACTTTCTTATAATTATTAAATGAATGTATCCCGACAGATATCCTATAGACTATCCATTGGATACTTATTTGAAAAACTTTCTTATCCATTAATTAACAGGATTTTTGTCCACATCACATTTATCATACCGCAACATCTGGTTAAAGAACAACAGTAAAAACAAAGGAATAAAACTAAAATGACATATTTACATTTCGGGATAAAGCGGACTTTATCTGCCAAGGGAGGTATTAGAAAATTCAGCGATGTATCTCATTGGAGAGCATACTGTATATTATGTAGCAAAATACTTAGAGGTTATTACGTGGCTGAGCAGGGCCAATTACTACTGTTGAGAGAACGTGTGGCTCAAATCATTCGCTTTCATTTGTGTGTCAATCGTTGTATTGTTGTATATAATGCAATAAAATATTATTAAACTAATTACGTGGTTAGATTCGTATCAGAATATCTATCGACCCGGGGTAACTTCGGTCTCGGGCTGATATCAAGTTACCGAGGGTCATACCTAGGCTGATGAAACTAGCCACGTAATAACGTCCTTATTACTTTGATATGAATTTGAACATTTAATGATTTATCAGGAATAACTCACAATTACTGAATTAGATACACGAATACGATTGATATATTACTACGAAACTACAAACATCTGTTATATGTCGGATTTGAAACACTGGGACGCTACAAGTAGTAAACAAACTAGCACCGAGCGTGCATACGTTATTTCTCACGAACTAGTTATGATACGGCTTGTTCTGGTTTGATGCGTGCTCGTGACCGTATCAACCCAGCAAACGTACTATCAGACTGGAAAACACAGCGTATCAACGTGGGTCGTAGACAGTATTGTGATAAGCAAATAACGGCAAAAGATAGACTAAAATTCATATCTAAATAATAAACACTCGTATTGATAGGCAGATGTCAGGTTCGTATTGTTGATCTGTCTATGTTGATAAATGTGTTTAGTCCCCTGATAGCACCATTTCTAGGTATGGTGTTCTGGCACCCACTAATGTGGGGTAGGTCATTCTGGCACCCACCAATGCGAGGTATGCTGTTCTGGCAGTAAAACTATACAAGTATATATACATGAAATACCTCTAGATACACTGTTATGTGGGCCACATTCTTCACAGGATTTGACATTAATAAATGTCAGATTGAATAGGAACATAAGCTGTGTGTTTTAGGCTTATTTATCGTCGCTACCGGTTGCCCATATGAGCGACGCCCCCTGAAGAGATTAGTCATTTTAGATATTTGATATATTAGTTAATTGTATTAGGGTCAGACGGGGGATCGAACCTACGATCCCTGGATTACCAGTCCTGCGTGTTACCACTGGACTACAGATCCGTTTGTGAGAACATAACCAATACACCTAACTAATTTAAAGACATGCTTGAGAGTGGGGTGTTATTCACAGACTGGTAATCCAGGGATCGCAGATCCGATCCCCCGTCTGACCCTAATAAAATTAACAGCCTTTCAGTTGGGACGTTAAACCGAGGTCTCGTGTCGGTGCTTTACACCGTGCACGTAAAAGAACCAGAGGAGACTCTGGAATGGGTCTCTGTCTGTATCATTGCACTATCCTCCAAATATTTAAAATGACTAATCTCTCCAGGAGGCGTCGCTCATATGGGCAACCGGTAGGGATGATAAATAAACGTCAAACACACAACTGGGGTGTTATGCAATATTTTTCACAAGAAACTTAAGAAATGATTATACTATAAATCAGCACGATATGTTTGTATTCTTGTAAATAAACATCTGTTCTGTTCTGTTCTATTTATCAATAGTCAATTAACATGAGTTTGGTCATTAATATCTATAATATTTTCAAAACCAAATCAGTGTATAAGAACGATTAGTAATTGCATTACATAGAGTGCATTCAATTCGTCAGCTGGCAAGCGCTCGTTTAAGTATTAAGTCGGTGAACTGCCAAGGTCAACATTCTCCAAACATAAAAACAATGAATAAAATATATATACAGATAATGTCACTTACTTTTGGTCCTTTATCTGTGTAGCTCGTCTGCAAAAGAAAATAAATACATATTAATAACAAATTACACTAAATATTATGAACAGTAAAAAAGCGAAAAACATAACGAAACATATTTTCACTCACCATTTTGGCCCGGTGTTGTCTTTTGCTTAACTAATGATTGGTTGTCTGAAACTGGCTTATCCAATTGAGGGAATAGGCTGATACACACCTCCACGTGTGTTTAGATGTAAACATGATGAGGCCCTGCAATGTGTACTGGTCTGTAAGTCAGAATGACCTTGTAAGGTAGGCACAAGAAATAACAACAGTGAATGAAACAGTTTTACTATGTGCATGCGATCCGGAATACTAAGAGGTAGACTGGGTGGCGCTGTGCACGAGCTCTGTGCAACCAGTGACCTCTAAAGTAGGCTTATATGCCCAAACGGCTATCGTAACGTCGTGTCTATTGTTGATGATGTTGTTGTTGTTGTTGTTATGCCATTCTTATTGAGCGCCCTTATCATATAAAGATTACACTTTCAAACGCGCTTTACATAAACATATAACATAACACACATATAACAAGAAAAATCAAAAGATTACAAAATGCAGAACACAGGGTAAAATCATGTGATAACATGTTCCTCATCAGTTTAAGTGTACTATTTAAAATATGTAACATACATATTTTAAATAGTACACTTAAACTGATGAGGAACCTACTTAAAATATGGATTGTACATTAGATACACAAAATAAGAAAGTATAGATTAAACTACAACATATGATACAAACTTTAAGAAATGGAAGGATAATTTAAAGACATCACCCTATGGGCATAATAAAATCGTTTACAATACTATCATGAACAAAGTTCAAACAATATAATATAATGTGTGTATATGATCATATTCTAGGTAAATGTAGTTAAAATTATGTCTAATAGGAAGAGATATTTATTCGGAAGACCTTTTTAGATACAAACGAGTTTGCAGTATGGCCCATGGCGAGAAATTCATAATAAGTGTTATGATGTTGACGTCTCTTTCTATATAAAGGTGGTAAATAGCAAACATACACATACACAGACGGATCTGTAGTCCAGTGGTAACACGCTGGACTGGTAATCTAGGGATCACAGGTTCGATCCCCCCTCTGACCCTAATAAAATTAACAGTCTTTCAGATGGGACTTTAAACCGAGGTCTCGTGTCGGTGCTTTACACCGTGCACGTAAAATAACCAGAGGAGATTCTGGAATTGGTCTCTGTCTGTATCATGCACTATCCTCCAAAATCTAAAATAACTAACCTCTTCAGGAGGCGTCGCTCATATGGGCAACCGGTAGCGACGATAAATAAACGTAAAACACACACATACACATTTTGACTTTTTTAAGTACGATAATCCAGCTATGATTTTAATCTCAGCAGGTACTCCGGTTTCCTCCCACACGAATGACCACAAATACGCTTGTCAATCGCAACAACGAGAGTGATTGATATAAGTTGTTACAGCTTAGTTTATACAAATTTATTTGAGCTCGATTGAGAAACAAGGTCTTACAACTTATGATCACTCTCGAGACCTCATTCCTGACGGAATCCATCGCCACGAAGGAGAGAGAAGATGCAACGTGGAATTTAAATACCTTGCCTAATGGCACAATCGTAGCGGCTCCAGTGGGGCTCGAACTCCGGATCTATCGCACCTGAAGCGAACGCGCATCCACTGCGCTATCACGACGTCCACTTGTTACAGCTTGTTTCGCAATCATTTTTTTTTAACTACAATCCAAATTTATATCATGACCGTATTGTTAATAACGCTTATAGCGGGACTGAAGGACGCGCCTCATCGTTATGTTTTGTTGATTGCAATGATAAATAAATTGTGACACAGTTATTGTACAGTTATAAATGACTCTATATATCAATTAGTATTCATATTCACCTTGTTTATTCGCACCGTTGTAACCTTGTCTCTAATTCGGTACATGATTCAGATCTCGGAAAAACAAAAGATGGCCTTTTTGCGGAGAGCAATTGTACAATGTCATGGACAGATTACGGCTGTCAATATATACAAAAGATATACATTGATATCGCCGTGCACACGATTACCTGTTCATGCCACAGGGATTCGGCACGTTTGGGGGTACTAGTATATATATTTAAGTACAGGGATTCTACTCTGTGGGATGTCAGATTTCGCATCGATCAGTAAAATGAAACAATTTTGTACAAATCTATCCAAATATAACGCCTATCCCGAGTCTTTATATTGTTCTTCAAATAAAACACAACTTTAAGCTGCATGAATGTATACTTGCATGCAGCTTAAAGTTGTGTTTTATTTGAAGAACAATATAAAGACTCGGGATAGGCGTTATATTTGGACAGATTTGTACACACTTTTTTCAGATAGGGCCATTTTACTGATCGATGCGAAATCTGACATCACACAGAGTAGAATCCCTGTACTTAAATATATATACTAGTACCCCCAACCGTGCCGAATCCCTGTGGTTCATGCAAGTTACCATTTCATGTTTGTATTACGCCCTTCCAAATGTGGAGGAAGCAACCTTATGTTATGTTTGTGGTATGAAAAGTGGGTTGCATGTACATTTGTTAAAGAAAATAGTATGGCATGTATCGAATAAGTTTTAAAGGCGCTTAACAAACACATACTAAACTATAAGACATATTACATTCATTATTATAGAGAAGTGTATTGGTATCGTGAGAAACACGAGGGTATTATTGATCCACATTAGGTTTGAGGGGATTATATCCATAAGCCACCAAATGCCTTGTATATATAGCCTATCTTGTCTACCCCTCTCCCCGCCCCTCGCTATCTCTCCATATATACTGCCCTTGTATATCTAGCCTATCTTGTCTACCCCTCTCCGCCCCCTCGCTATCTCTCCATATATACTGCCCTTGTATATCTGGCCTATCTTGTCTACCCCTCTCTCCGCCCCCTCGCTATCTCTCCATATATACTGCCCTTGTATATCTAACCTATCTTATCTACCCCTCTCACCGCCCCCTCGCTATATCTCCATATATACTGCCTTGTATATCTAGCCTATCTTGTCTACCCCTCTCGCCGCCCCCTCGGTATCTCTCCATATATACTGCCTTGTATATCTAGCCTATCTTGTCTACCCCCTCCCCGCCCCTCGCTATCTCTCCATATATACTGTCCGTATATCTAGCCTATCTTGTCTACCCCTTCCCCGCCCCCTCGCTATCTCTCCATATATACTGTCCTTGTATATCTAGCCTATCTTGTCTACCCCTCTCCCCGCCCCCTCGCTATCTCTCCATATATACTGCCCTTGTATATCTAGCCTATCTTGTTTACCCCTCTATCTGCCCCCTCGCTATCTCTCCATATATACTGCCATTGTATATCTAGCCTAACCCTTACATATGTATGTATGTCTTGTCCCCCCTCTCCACACTCCTCTCTCTCTATCTCTCCATATGTATGGGGAGATTTCAGATTTAGGTTAGAGATACGCCACTTTCTTCTTACTGCCCATCAATCATTTTCTGGTTATTATTGAGAGGTCCGTCTGTTGTGACGGAGAGTAGACCACTCGCATTCCTGAGTAAACGTGTTTGTTTGTTTGTTTGTTTGTTTGTTCGGTTTTTACGCCTGCATCAGCACCAATTTGGGCTATATCGCTGGTGGGAAGTTTACCTAACAACACCTTTCCTGGTCAGGCTCCAGCGGTTAACTAGTACTTGGTGCACCGACCTCCGTAACAAACTGCCAACTTTTTCATATAAAGTGACACGGCCTGAGCGAGGCTCGAACCGGTGACCATCAGTGATGATATGTTACAGTGGTATACAAGTCAGCGACAGTAACCACTCGACCACGGTGGCGGACTGTTCATGCAGTTATGTGCGATATCTTGAAAGGTACGTGAAAGTGACATAATGAAGAACGTAATACGCATGAATTATAAATGATTAGTGGAATGAACACTTCAACCGTAACATATTCGTTTGTATGCCAATACATATGAACTGTTGAAATGTCTGACTCTCAACAGACGGATCTGTAGTCCAGAGGTAACACGCTGGACTGGTAACCCAGGGATCGCAGGTTCGATCCCCCGTCTGACCCTAATACAATTAACAGTCTTTCAGATGGGACTTTAAACCGAGGTCTCGTGTCGGTGCTTTACACCGTGCACGTAAAAGAACCAGAGGAGATTCTGGAATTGGTCTCTGTCTGTATCATTGCACTATCCTCCAACATCTAAAATAACTAATCTCTTCAGGAGGCGTCGCTCATATGGGCAACCGGTAGCGACGATAAATAAACGTAAAACACACCCTCTGAATCTCAATTCCAATGCAACCTTACTGACCAACACTAAACAGTTGAATAGTTTGAAATGATTTCCGTTAAGTCAGTTGCTACTACAGACATCAATATAGCAACAACATCTTCCAAGCAAGTTAATTTTCAAATATTCCGCAAAGTATTATATGACACACCTGGTGAGTGTCATTAAAGCATTGACAAGCTTGGCGTACATGAAACAATTTACCAGCTGACTATATGTCCATATTTGCTAACTAAAATGCAGGATATAATGAGGCCATTTTGGGGCATCTAGACTTCAAAATTCCCCGAAGGAGGGCTCACATACACACCTCCTGGCACATGACCACATACATCCTAATTACGCCCCTGTCTGTTAGAGAGCGAACACGTTGCCCTGACATTAGCGATGAAAGGCGAATTCTAACAACGGCGAGTTAAACCACTAGGCCACGGACGGACGGCTTATACAATTTAAAGGTTCTGTGCTTATATTAACATATTGAACATCTTCGTTGTAATGCTTGCTTAACTCCTGTGTTTTACGTTTATTTATCGTCGCTACCGGTTGCCCATATGAGCGACGCCTCCTGAAGATATTAGTCATTTTAGATTTTTGGAGGATAGTGCAATGATACAGACAGAGACCAAGTCCAGAGTCTCCTCTGGTTCTTTTACGTGCACGGTATAAAGCACCGATACGAGACCTCGGTTTAACGTCCCATCTGAAAGACTGTTAATTTTATTAGGGTCAGACGGGGGTGGTCGAACCTGCGATCCCTGGGTTACCAGTCCAGCGTGTTACCACTGGACTACAGATCCGTCTGTGCTTAACTCCCAAACCTATTTTATTAATGATAATGTTCGTTGACATGGAGAGCTCATTTCTAGCCTGCGTGTGGTATCCGTAGGCACGTCCGAGAGAGCAGTGGCACGCACAGTCAAAACTATTACAAATAAATATAACAATAAACACACGCAATTGGTGTGAATTATAACCCTTCTTTGGGTAAATCCTCAAGATCGAGTTGTCTCCCGCGACTAGCTCTGTCTTACTTTAAAATATGCTATTGCATTTTATATGTCGCAGACCGCCGATAAGCACTAATGAGTACGGATGTGTGTGTGGGGCGGTGGGGGGGGGGGGGGTCGAGATCGAAAGAGGACGCTCTCTATGATTGTCTACTGCGCATCGTCTCACCAGATCCTGTTCAGCCTTTCCTGTAACCAATATACAATGTATACAAATATACAGTTTCATACATATACATCACATATTATATAGTATATCATCAGCCATATATACTGACGGCACTTGCATTGACGGATTTAAAAATACAATTATACGATGGTGTAGTTAAAGTCTGTAAGTTAGACAATGAAAATCAAAGCTTAGGAAATGGATGTCAGTGTTTGAATGATTTTCAGATTTTTTCAGATGGACAATGGTTCGTACTCCACTGGCACTTAAATTGTTTACATTTGTTGTTTTTATTTTCGCATTATATTTTAACATTTTGTTTATTTGTTCCACGTTTCATACATGTACACACATTACAACCGCATATCAAAGAATGTGAAAATAAAGACAACAAATGTAAACAATGTCCATCTGAAAATATCTGAAAAACAATCATTCAAACGCGGACATCATATCCACTGCGCTAATCAGACACATATATACTGTTCAGTGTGTATTTTACGTTTATTTATCGTCGCAACCGGTTGCCCATATGAGCGACGCCTCCTGAAGAGATTAGTCATTTTAGATTTTTGGAGGATAGTGCAATGATACAGACAGAGACCCAGTCCAGAGTCTCCTCTGGTTCTTTTACGTGCACGGTGTAAAGCACCGATACGAGACCTCGGTTTAACGTCCCATCTGAAAGACTGTTAATTTTATTAGGGTCAGACGGGGGTGGTCGAACCTGCGATCCCTGGAGTACCAGTCCAGCGTGTTACCACTGGACTACAGATCCGTCTGTGCTTAACTCCCAAACCTATTTTATTAATGATAATGTTCGTTGACACGGAGAGCTCATTTCTAGCCTGCGTGTGGTATCCGTAGGCACGTCTAAGAGAGCAGTGGCACGCACAGTCAAAACTATTATAAATAAATATAACAATAAACACACGCAATTGGTGTGAATTATAACCCTTCTTTGGGTAAATCCTCAAGATCGACAGAGTTGTCTCCCGCGACTAGCTCTATCTTACTTTAAAATATGTTATTGCATTATATATGTCGCAGGTTCGATACCCCGTCTGAACCTAATAAAATTAACAGTCTTTCAGATGGGACGTTAAACCGAGGTCTCGTGTCGGTGCTTTACACCGTGCACGTAAAAGAACCAGAGGGGATTCTGGAATGGGTCTCTGTCTGTATCATGCACTATCCTCCAAAATCTAAAATAACTAATCTCTTCAGGAGGCGTCGCTCATATGGGCAACCGGTAGCGACGATAAATAACGTAAAAAAAAAATATGTCGCATACCGCCGATGAGCACTAATGAGTACGGATGTGTGTGTGGGGGGGGGGTCGAGATCGAAAGAGGACGCTCTCTATGATTGTCTACTGCGTATAGTCTCACCAGATCCTGTTCAGCATTTCATGTAACCAATATACAATGTATACAAATATACAGTTTCATACATATACATCACATGATTATATAGTACATGTATATCATAAGCCATATATACTGACGGCACTTGCATTGACGGATTTAAAAATTCTGTAAGTTAGACAATGAAAATCAAATCTTTACATCTGTACGATATTTCTCAAAAGCTAATAGAAAATTCGAATTCGAAATTCAGATAAAGCTAACAGGTTATCAGTCAATGCATGGCATCAGTGTCCAGTTGTAGAACGTCGGATTTGGAATCGATCGGGCCCAGGTTCGATACTCAGCCAGACCACGTGTGTGTGTGTTTTACATTTATTTATCGTCGCTACCGGTTGCCCATATGAGCGACGCCTCCTGAAGAGATTAGTCATTTTGAATTTGTGGAGGATAGTGCAATGATCATCATCATCATCAATCCTCTTCACCCCGGTTGGGTTATAGGGCCACTGCTCTCCACTTGGACCGGTCCGTTGCTGCTGCTTTGGCTTCCCCCCAGGACATCCTGCTTCGGCGCAGCTCACTGTCCAGAGTCCTTCGCCATGTCGTAACTGGTCGACCTCTTTTCCGTGTGCCCTGTGGATTCCAATCCAGGGCTTGGCGTGCTATGTTGGGCTGGTCTCGTCGTAGAGTGTGCCCTATCCACCGCCACTTCCTCTGTGTGATAGAGTCTGTGATGGGGTCCTGTCTTGTTTGCCGCCACAACTCCTGGTTGGTGATCTTTTCTGGCCATCTGATGCGTAGGATCTGTCTGAGGCAGTTGTTGATGAATACCTGTAGTTTGTGGTCAAGACCCTTGGTGCGTCTCCAGGTCTCAGCTCCGTACAAGAGGACTGTCTTAACATTTGTCTCAAACAGTTTGAGCTTTGTCTTGAGGTGGATGTTATTGTTGTTCCATACTGGCTTCAACGTCACAAAGGCATGTCGTGCTTTCCCAATACGGGCTTGGATGTCTTCTTCTGTTCCCCCTGTTTTGCTGATGACACTGCCGAGGTAGGTGAAGGAGTCAACATTATCGATTGGATGGCCATCTATCTGAATGGGTGTGTTACTTGCCGCGTTTACCCTGAGGCACTTGGTCTTCTTAATGTTGATCTCCAGCCCTGTAGTCTTTGCAACTGTGTGTAAGCGTTCTGACTTCTGTTGCATGTGTTGGTGTGTGTGGGACAGGAGGCCTATATCGCCCACAAAGTCGAGGTCCTCCAACTTCTCTGTAAGTGTCCACTGTATTCCTCTTGGTCTGTCTACTGTCGTTCTCATTATCCAGTCCAGTACGACGGAGAAAATGAGAGGCGAGAGCATACAGCCCTGACGGACGCCGGTGCTGACGGGAAATGGCTGTGAAAGGTTCATGTCATGGATCACATGGCAAGTGGTGTTGTTGTACAGGCTCCGAATAATGTTGATGATCTTTCCTGGTATGCCGTAGTGCCCGAGGATGCTCCATATGACGTCTCTATCAATCGTGTCAAACGCTTTCTTGAAATCGATGAAGTTGATGTAAATTGGAGACTGCCATTCGATGGACTGTTCAACGATGATGCGGAGTGTTGCTATCTGATCCGTGCATGATCTTCCTGCCCTGAATCCTGCCTGTTCTTCCCTCAGCTTGGCGTTCACTGCATTCTTGATCCTTTCTAGTAGGAGTCTTGTGAGGACTTTACTTGGGATGGACAGTAGCTGGATGCCCCTCCAATTCTGGCAGTTGCTGAGGTCACCCTTCTTGGGTAGCTTGACGATGTGCCCTACTCTCCATTCTTCTGGAACCACTTCTTCATCCCAGACTTGCTGTAGAAGGTCTAGTAGTAGTGTTGCTGTGGTCTCAGTCGATGCCTTCAGTGCTTCTGGTGGGATGTTGTCTGGCCCCGGTGCTTTCCCATTTTTGATCTTGTTGATGGCCCTTGTCACTTCATTCCTTGTGATCTGTCCCATCTCTACTTCCAGTTCTGGTCCGTCTGCTATGTCTGGTGGGTTGGTCATAGGTGTACCGCTGAGTAGTTCCTGGAAATGGTCCTTCCACCTTGTCATCTGGTCTTCTGGTTTGGAGAGGGTGTTACCATCAACGTCCTTCACTGGTTTGTTGGGGTTGCTCCTTCTGCCGGAAAGTTGTCTAGTTATACTGTATAGGGTCTTCATGTCGTTGTGGTATGCTGCTTCCTGTGCTTGTCCAGCCAGCTTGTCTACCTGATCCCTTTTGTCTTGTCGTGCGCTCTTCTTGACTTCTTTGTTCTTGGTGCTGTATTCTCCCTGGATGTTCTGTTTCTGTGCTCTGGTTTTCGCCTGCTTCAGTCGGTGCCGAATTCCTCTTCTTTCTTCAATGATTTGGATGGTGTGGTCTGTGAGCTAGGTCTTGTACTTCTTCGTTCTAAATCCCAGCTTCTCTTCGCATGTCGTTGTGAAAGAGCATTTGACGCGGTCCCACTTCTTTTCCAACGATCCGTCTTCTAAGTCGGCTAGGGCCTGAAACCTGTTGCCGAGGGCGATGGCGAACTCTTGCTGTTGCTCTGCTGCCTTCAGTTTGGATGTGGCGTATCGCTTGTTCTGCTGGATGACCGTCTTTCTTGCACTGGCAATTCTGACTTGTAGTTTGGCGATGACTAGTTCATGGTCGGAACCTGCATCAGCTCCTCGATACACTCTGACATCCGTTAGGGTCCTCCTCCATCTTCTTGAGATCGTGACATGGTCGATCTGGTTCGCTGTTGCCTGGTCGGGTGATGTCCATGTGGTCTTGTGAATGATGCGGTGCTTAAAGATAGTTCCACCGATGACAAGATCATTTAGCCCACAGAAGTTGACGAAGAGTTCCCCATTTTCATTCGTGGTCCCGAGTCCCTCCTTTCCCATGACGGTCTCTCTACCAGTGTTGGTTCCTCCAACTTTCGCATTCATGTCACCCATAACAATGGTGATGTCCCTCTTGTGCACCCTGTCTAACACTCCTTGAAGCTGCTGGTAGAAGTCTTCTTTGGTGTCCATGTCTGCAGCGTTGGTTGGTGCGTAGCACTGGACGATGGTAACTTCTTGAAATTTAGAGTGAAATCTGGCGGTCAGTAGTCTGTCACTTATTGGTTCCCATTCCAAAAGACATTTGTGCGCTTTCTTGGTAAGCATGAGTCCAACTCCATTGCGATGTGCATCGTTCTCATTTGCTGGTCCAGAGTATAGAAGCGTGTGTCCTGTTGCCAAAGTAACCTTTCCTGCTGTGGTCCAACGTACCTAACTTAGTCCTAACATATCTATTTTATATCTATCCATCTCTCTGGACACCTGAGCCGCTTTTCCCGTTTCATATAGTGTTCTTACATTCCAAAATCCGAACCGTGAGACGTTCTTAGGGGAGAGAAGATTTGTCCGCAGATTGCTCTGTTTCATACGCTCTCCTCTGCAATGATACAGACAGATAACTATTTCAGAATCTCCTCTGGTTCTTTTACGTGCACGGTGTATAGCACCGACACGAGACCTCGGTTTAACGTCCCATCTGAAAGGCTGTTAATTTTATTAAGGTCAGACGGGGGATCGAACCTGCGATCCCTGGATTACCAGTCCAGCGTGTTACCAGTGGACTACAGATCCGTCTGTGCAACGTATGTAGTGTCATTGAGCAAGGCCCCTCACACACATTGCTTAGTACTGGTTAGCCACTTAGGTCGGCTAAGCTTGCCCAGGAAAACATGGCGAAGTCTCCTCAAGGGCAATGACATTAATGGAACATACATACATACATAATGTACACGAATAACATGTTATCTGGATGGGAATAACATGTTATCGGGATGGGAATAACATGTTATCGGAATGGGAATAACATGTTATCGGGATGGGAATAACATGTTATCGGGATGGGAATAACATGTTATCGGGATGGGAATAACATGTTATCGGTATGGGAATAACATGTTATCAGGATGGGAATAACATGTTATCGGGATGGGAATAACATGTTATCGGGATGGGAATAACATGTTATCGGGATGGGAATAACATGGTATCGGGAAGGTAGTAACATGTTATCGGGATGGGAATAACATGTTATCGGGATGGGAATAACATGTTATCGGGATGGGAATAACATGTTATCGGGATGGGAATAACATGTTATCGGGATGGGAATAACATGTTATCGGTATGGGAATAACATGTTATCGGGATGGGAATAACATGGTATCGGGATGGTAGTAAAACTAGTTGGAATAGTTACCTGAAGGTATATATAAATATACATACTATGGATTATATTATAAGCACACACTTATAATGGCTTCTTGTTGATGTTTTGTAAAAATGGCCGATGTATCATAGGCATACAGTGATTGGTTAGTACAAGAGCACGTGATTAAATGTGGTCATGTGTCAGGTAAAAAGTACGTGTGTATGTGTGTTTACGTTTATTTATCGTCGCTACCGGTTGCCCATATGAGCGACGCCTCCTGAAGAGATTAGTTATTTTAGATTTTGGAGGATAGTGCATGATACAGACAGAGACCAATTCCAGAATCTCCTCTGGTTCTTTTACGTGCACGGTGTAAAGCACCGACACGTGTCAACTAATTTAACTACATGTATTTGTCCAAGGGAAATAACTAAGACTATACTACACTGTACTACATATGCTACGTTACAAGCTAACCGAATGTGTTACAAAGTTTTTAACTGATCCAAATAGGGGGAGACGACAAGCGAATATATATGTTCACACAGTTTTGTATTTATTAACAATAATTGCACCGTGTGACATATACACATGTACTACAATACAAGGATTGACACACAGGTAAAAGCAAATGGGTTGGGCCACACGTATCAGCATTAGTAAGTGGCTCCCCCCAGTCAAATTAATCATAAACTGCAAAGCTGAATTGACGAAGTCATATCTCACGCATATAATAACACTAAATAATAATGAATATTTCATAGTATGTTCCATTAATGTCAAACCCCTTGCGGGGACGTAGACATGTTTCCCTGGGCAAGCTTAGCCGACCTAAGTGGTTAACCACTAACCAGTACTAAGCAATGTGTTTGTGAGGTGCCTTGCTCAATGACACTACATACGTGGCCTGACCGAGTATCGAACACGGGATCGATCGATTCCAAATCCGACACTCTACCACTGGACCACGGATGTCACTAGTAAATGCATAACCAATTTCAAATATAAACCTTATATCTTACCTATCGTGATAGCGCGTGGTAGCGCATTCGCTTCTGGTGCGAATGTTCTAACCGCTCTGGAGCGGTTACGAGTGTGCCCTGATGTAAGGCATTTAAAGTCCACGTTGTTTCTTCTCTCTCCCTCGTGGCGATGGATTGCATCAGGAATGAGGTGTCGAGAGAGAGAGTGATTAATATAAGTTGTGTACCATTCTTGAATACAATATTGTCTAACCCTTTCCCCCTTAGCTTAAACATATTTTATTTCCCAATATAATACATATTGAACAATCACACATAATCAGAATACAGAAACAGGATTAGAATGGAAGACATAGTCTTATATAATTCTTCCCCCTTAGAAGTGCCTCTCGACGCCATTGCCTAATGCACATAGATTGACACATTAGTAGTCAAACAAGCTATATTAAAGATAGGAACAACGTAGCGTATACAACACTTAATAATTCCTAGTAACCTCCATGAAGGTGTAGTAGGCATGTTCACAGCTTATCCATTGTGTACGATTGGTAAATTACAGCAAATGTATGAAATAAAACTACATCTCTATGAGAGAAAGGGTTAAACTAATGTATCACGGCGTCAGTTCGCTAAATATGTTACGGGTTATAGACCGGGTGGATGTTATACGGTCATATACTATATAGATGTTTATCTTTCTTGAAAACTGATACTTCAATATAAATGTTATTCTTACAAGCACGTTTGATAAACATTCAAAAATGTTGGTATGTGTCCCATAAGTTAGTATAGAGCATGTACACAACGAGAGTTGATGGTAGGCATACAGAAAAATCAGTGAATTAATCGTTGGGTGTGAAAACTTCAATAAACGTAAAGGGAGCCTGTGCTTTACATGGACTTATATCGGGTATGTTGTTGTATGAAGGTTTATTAGGCATGATGGTGACTGTGTGTGTTTTACGTTTATTTATCGTCGCTACCGGTTGCCGATATGAGCGACGCCTCCTGAAGAGATTAGTCATTTTAGATGTTTGGAGGATAGTGCAATGATGCAGACAGAGACCCATTCCAGAGTCTCCTGTGGTTCCTTTACGAGCACAGTGTACAGCACCGACACGAGACCATCGGTTTAAAGTCTCATCTGAAAGAATGTTAATTTTATTAGGGTCAGACGGGGAATCGAACCTGCGATCCCTGGATTACCAGTCCAGCGTGTTACCACTGGACAACAGATCCGTCTGTATACGAGGGACGACTGGTTTCTCTAAGATGATTATGTGTATATACGAAGCTTCTGTTGATATCCGAAGTAGGCTTCTTCTCTCTGTCCAGGGTGATACATCCTGTGTTCGTGTTCTCTTTCGAAATATGGCCATACTCCTCTCCTCACTGCATGTTGGTCATCTCACAGCAGCATATTAACCGCCCATGCAGTTAGACAGCAGTGCGTCGTATGTCTCTTCCCGGTCTACACGTGTTGTTCTTGATGGCTGGAGCATGTCGTCAAAGCAATGACTCGTTGATCATAAATGATCCGGTCGCCAATACGATGCGCGCCCAGTCGTTGATCATAAATGATCCGGTCGCCAATACGATGCGCGCCCAGTCGTTGATCATAAATGATCCGGTCGCCAATACGATGCGCGCCCAGTCGTTGATCATAAATGATCCGGTCGCCAATACGATGCGCGCCCAGTCGTTGATCATAAATGATCCGGTCGCCAATACGATGCGCGCCCAGTCGTTGATCATAAATGATCCGGTCGCCAATACGATGCGCGCCCAGTCGTTGATCATAAATGATCCGGTCGCCAATACGATGCGCGCCCAGTCGTTGATCATAAATGATCCGGTCGCCAATACGATGCGCGCCCAGTCGTTGATCATAAATGATCCGGTCGCCAATACGATGCGCGCAGTCGTTGATCATAAACGATCCGATCGCCAATACGATGCGCGCCCAGTCGTTGATCATAAACTATCCGATCGCCAATACGATGCGCGCCCAGTCGTTGATCATAAACGATCCGATCGCCAATACGATGCGCGCCCAGTCGTTGATCATAAACGATCCGGTCGCCAATACGATGCGCGCCCGCTCGTTGATCCTAAATGATCCGGTCACCAATACGATGCGCGCCCAGTCGTTGATCATAAACGATCCGATCGCCAATACGATGCGCGCCCTGTCGATGATCATAAACGATCCGGTCACCAATACGATGCGCGCCCGCTCGTTGATCATAAACGATCCGATCGCCAATACGATGCGCGCCCTTGTTGTGTGTGTGGGCGTCGTTGATCATAAACGATCCGATCGCCAATACGATGCGCGCCCAGTCGTTGATCATAAACGATCCGATCGCCAATACGATGCGCGCCCAGTCGTTGATCATAAACGATCCGATCGCCAATACGATGCGCGCCCAGTCGTTGATCATAAACGATCCGTCGCCAATACGATGCGCGCCCTCGTTGATCTAAAGATCCGGTCGCCAATACGATGCGCGCCCAGTCGTTGATCATAAACGATCCGATCGCCAATACGATGCGCGCCCTGTCGTTGATCATAAACGATCCGGTCGCCAATACGATGCGCGCCCGCTCGTTGATCATAAACGATCCGTCGCCAATACGATGCGCGCCCGTCGTTGATCATAAACGATCCGATCGCCAATACGATGCGCGCCCAGTCGTTGATCATAAACGATCCGTCGCCAATACGATGCGCGCCCTCGTTGATCATAAACTATCCGATCGCCAATACGATGCGCGCCCAGTCGTTGATCATAAACGATCCGATCGCCAATACGATGCGCGCCCAGTCGTTGATCATAAACGATCCGGTCGCCAATACGATGCGCGCCCGCTCGTTGATCCTAAATGATCCGGTCACCAATACGATGCGCGCCCAGTCGTTGATCATAAACGATCCCATCGCCAATACGATGCGCGCCCAGTCGATGATCATAAACGATCCGGTCACCAATACGATGCGCGCCCGCTCGTTGATCATAAACGATCCGATCGCCAATACGATGCGCTCCCAGTCGTTGATCATAAACGATCCGATCGCCAATACGATGCGCGCCCAGTCGTTGATCATAAACGATCCGATCGCCAATACGATGCGCGCCCAGTCGATGATCATAAACGATCCGGTCGCCAATACGATGCGCGCGCCCGCTCGTTGATCCTAAACGTTCCGGTTGCCAGCACGATGCGTGCGCACACCGGAGAGTACGACACGCTGAATATCTATGTCTCCTAGGCTGCTATTGCGAAACGTGCCCCGACCGCGACGTACATGCCGTCTGTTCCAATTATAATTTATATAACGTTGGTCATAGACGGGTATGTGATCCAGCGGGATTACTCTGTGCGATGTCAACTTCCAAATGTGCATTGACACAATAATACAAACTAATCATATACAACTTAGTTTATACAAATTTATTTTAGCTCGATTGCGAAACAAGTTCTTACAACTTATATTAATCACTCTCGAGACCTCATTCCTGATGGGATACATCGCCACGAGGGAGAGAGAAGAAGCAATGTGGAATTTAAATGCCTTGCCTAAGGGCACAATCGTAACGGCTCCAGCGGTGCTCGAACTCTGGACATTTCACACCTGAAGCGAACGCGCATCCACTGCGCTATCACGACTTCCACATATACAACTGTTCATGTAATGCTGCCGTTTAGTTTGCATGATTGTGTATAACATGTTTAGAGTTTTAGAGCATGTATGTAGACTAGTAATATGCCTGGCTCCACCTTATAAAGCAGCATTTTATTATTACTTAAGTTTATTTAACGTCGCTACCAGTTGCCCATTTGAGCGGCGGGATGTTTACCTAACAACACCTTTGCATGGCAGGCTCCATCGGTTAACCAGTACTTGGTACACCAACCTCCGTAGGAAGCTGCCAACATGTTCCTATAAATGAGACACGGCATGAGATGGGGTGGGGAGGGCTTGAACCCGTGACCGTCAGTAATGATATGTTACAGTGGCATACAAGTCAACGACCGTAACCACTCGACAACGGAGGCGGACTATAAAGCAACAGTTGTTATTGAAACCCATATATAGTATCATATGTATACACAGCTTTATACATTCATATTTTAGTGATATATATTTTTAAAATGTAAGTAATGTTGTCAGCTGGCGTGTTGTTTGTATTACCTATTTCATAGCAACCATCTTTAATTAACCACTGAAGCATAGTACGGCAACCATACAGTCTGTGCGAACTATGAATAATCACTATACAATTCATGGACATATGATAGCCTGGTAATGAATGTGTGTGTATCCACATCAATCGTTAGATCTCCTTGGTCGAGTAGCTAAGGTGGTTCACTTTAACCCATTCAACCCCAAGTAACTGACATGGACTGGTGCGTGATATTTTCAGACCAATAAATTAATAAGAAAATTACCTTTGGACCAGTTCATTTATCAAAATGGGTAATTTTATCTAAAAATAGTAATAATTATTACTGGCAAAAAAGTGCAGATCCTGATGAGACGGCTCGTCACGAGCCGGCTCATCTGGATCTACACTTTTCATAAGCCTATTTAGAGGCCTGTGGGGTTGAAAGGGTTAATGTCAATGCCTTTCAACGCTTTTGGTTATGTGACGAATTATTTCAAGTGAGGAAGCTATCCAGCTTGGTTGCAAGAGGTTGGTGATTATATACAGGTGCCAGTCCGCGCCTGACAAACTGCTAGGAGGGGCACAAGGGATTTTGCTCCACCAATAATAGCTGGAGAGTCGCTATATGATCTAAGCTGTTGGTGCGACTTTACCAGCCACACCATCCAACAGACAAACAGATTTTTGATAATGATGATTGAGCTTATTTACTCTCAGATTTTTTAACAGATTTATTTTGCGTTTTTTATTTATCGTCGCTACCGGTTGCCCATATGAGCGACGCCTCCTGAAGAGATTAGTCATTTTAGATTTTGGAGGGTAGTGCAATGATACAGACAGAGACCAGTTCCAGTGTCTCTGGTTCTTTTACGTGTACGGTGTACAGCACCGATACGAGACCTCGGTTTAACGTCCCATCTGAAATACTATTAATTTTATTAGTGTCAGACGGGGGATCGAACATGCGATCCCTGGATTACCAAATCCGTCTGTAATGTAATACATTTTCTATGTCAATATATTTATAAGCAGTTGGGTTCAGACATGTCAGATGCATAACAGTGCAAACACCGAAAAATCTAAAATGACTAATCTCTTCAGGATGCGTCGTTCATATGGGCTACCGGTAGCGACGATAAATAAACGTAAAACACACGTGCATTTCATTGAACACAGCAACCGGAAGTGCGCAAACTAGAACCAAGAATTGCAGGAGCCGGTCATATGATCAGTGTTCCTGTTTCTTATCTCTATTGTCCATGTTGGTTCCTCGTCATTAATGGTTATTAACATACATTATGCATGCACGACAGGTGGATACATCAAGCATTCGGGATGGAAACACGGCAGCCGGAACACATTGAGCTGGAATCCAAACAGCAAGCACTCTTGGCTAATCCGAACATATATGTAAGTGCATGTGTAGCTTAGTAACCTATTTTACATTTTTATAGATGGGTCAGTGATACGGTGGTTGGCACGGTGGACTGCGAATTCAGGGATCGCAGGTTCGATCCCCCGTTTGACCATACTAATTGTAAGAATGTACATGCAACATGCAGACTATCTGTCGAGATATAGTAATTTAATAATTATAAGATGAGTAAGTGTATGAAATGTGATAGCATGCTGTGCAAAGGAAACAGCGATGAAAACAGAGGACAACAATATTAAAAGATCACCTGTAATAATACGTTCAGTGGCAGTAACTGACAGACATCATTATCAGAATCACATTTTATTTGTTTTACGTTTATCCTCGCTGCCGGTTGCCCATATAAGTGACGGGCATTTTACCTAGCAACACCTTTCCTGTGCAGACTCCAGCGGTTAACCAGTACTTGGTGCGCCAACGTCCGTAAGAAACTGCGTACGTTTTCGTATGCATTTGCACGATCTGAGCTCGAACCCGTAACCATCAGTGATGGTAGGTTACAGTGGTATGCAAGTCAGTGACCATACCCACCACAGGCGGGCACATATAATAAATAAGAACATACTTACTTTTTATAGACCAACCTGCACCGGAAGAACGTATTAAACAACAGAATACTTCTATCAGCAATCTGTGTGATCGTAGTGCTTGTTGTTCTGATCGTGGGTACCATACCACTCTTGCTGAGCGCAGAAACATGCAAGATGGAAAACAAGGTTTGTTCATTTCCGCTTCTATCAACAATCCGTGTGATCGTGATGCTTGTTGTTTCGCTCGTGGGTACCACACCACTATTTCTGAGCGCAGAAACATGCAAGATGGTAAACATGGTTCGTTCATTTCCGCTTCTATCAGCAAGCAATATGTGTGATTGTGGTGCTAGTTGTTCCGCCCGTGGGTACGATACCACTATTTCTGAGCGCAAAAACATGCAAGATCACATCAAACCATTGCCCGATACTGTTTATTTGTAATTGTGAGAGAGACCCTGTCAAGAAGACCGTGTGCTCCCTCTTCCCCGATCCTTATATGGTTTTAACAGTTATGTTCGAAACACACACAATAATTATGGTTGCGAATGCACAGTTTGACTTCCGGATCATACAATCCAGTTACACATGCGCCGCTTGATTTCTGAACCATACAATTCGCTTATCTGGCACAGTTTGACTTCCGGGTCATACAATCCAGTTACACATACGTCGCTAGAGGTCTGAACCATACAATTCGCTTATCCGTCACAGTTTGACTTCCGGATCATACAATCCAGTTACACATGCGCCGCTTGATTTCTGAACCATACCATTCGCCTATCTGGCACAGTTTGACTTCCGGGTCACACCATCCAGCTTCACATTCGCAACTGCATTTCCAGGTCAGACTCCGTTATCTACCCTTATGTATTCGGATTTGTTCTTTTATTTCTGAATATTTACTTAATCTACTAAAGGAAACTAGGCTGATATTCCAAATGTACAGTGGCGAGTTTGTGGAAGAAATGATATACGTGACAGATGATGACGTGTACATAAATGTTGTCAATGAAGTAGAGATAACATTCGACTACAAAACGGTAAGCATTATACTCTACCATTATAATAGTAGTATTTAAATTAATACGACATAGAACTTCAATAGAAGATGGCCCTGGCTAATGTCGACAAACCTTGTCACCCGAACCATGACATTAAACATACTATCAGGTGCGAAAGGTCCGGAGTTCGAGCCCCGCTGGAGCCATTACGATTGTGCCCTTAGGCAAGGCATTTAAATTCCACGTTGCCTCTTCTCTCTCCCTCGTGGCGATGGATTCCATCAGGAATGAGGTCTCGAGAGTGATTAATATAAGTTGACATAACTTGTTTCGCAATCGAGCTAAAATAAATGTGTATAAACTAAACTAAGCTAAACATACTATCTAATATATTATTCTTATGTTTTGATTTTTTTTATGATATTCAATAATATATGATAAAAATTAAACTGCATTATAGACAACCAGTATAAGTCTTTTGGCGTCTATATGTATGTTCATGTATGTTCCTTTAATGTCAAACCCCTCGCGGGGACTTAGACATGTTTTCCTGGGCAGGCTTAGCCGACCTAAGCGATTAACTAGTACTAAGCAATGTGTGTGAGGTGCCTTGCTCAATGACACTACGTACGTGGCCTGACCGAGTATCGAACCCGGGACCGTTCGATTCCAAATCCGACGCTCTACCACTGGACCAAGGACGCCACTGTCTCAGCGGTTATATATCCGGAAATTGGTCGCATGTTTGTGTGTGTTTTTTAAAGTTTATTTATCGTCGCTATCGGTTGCTCATATCAGCGACTGGCAGTTGACCTAACAACACCATTCCTGGGCAGCATCCAGCGATTAACCCGTTCTTGGTGCACCAACCCTCATTAGAAACTGCCAGCTTTTTCATATAGCGAGACGAAACTCGAACCCGTGACCATCAATGATGATAATAACTTTGTACTAGGGGCTGGTATTCGAGCGATTTATAGATGCAAATAAAATAAAAGTTGATACGAATTATATAATAAGGTTTCTAACATGAATAATAACTCTATGTTAGGGGCTGGTATTCGAGCGATTTATAGATGCAATTACTAAAGTTAAATCGGCATGTTATGCAAGACATTTGAATGAGAGTAAAGTACCAAACAGAGACGTTGAGAAGTATAAGGATATTGCTCGGGTAAGTAGATTAGCACCTGTATCATAGTTATTTATTTTGGGGGTTAAAGTCGCACATTTTTAGGTCATGTGGCGGCTCACCAGCTATCAATAATGGAGAGACAATCAGAAGCCCAATCCAAGCAGCATTTCCGCCTCAGACGGACACCGAGTAGAACTACCGACCTTCCGTAAGTCAGCTGGATAGCTTCCTCACGTGAAATAATACGACACCTTCAGCGGGATTCGAACTGATAGCGAGGAGGGGCACGTGATTTGAAATGAACGACCGTAACCACTCTGCAACGGAGGTCCTCAATATTAAAAAAGTAAAAGTAAAGTGTTGATTTATTAAGCTATTTAAAGGGCCAGCCATTTCTGACTTATGAGAATCTCTTTTTATAAACATCGGTACTTCCCGAATCCTATGTTTGTATGCCAGGCGCCAGGCTGGTAGGCAATCGGTAACCTTTATTTAACTAGCTGGCGGCTCATCAACAAGCCATATCAGAACGAACCCCTGACGAGGTTCAAACCATCGACCTCCCGCTCCGTAGGCGGACGCCTTAACCACTAGGCCACGGAGACGGTATTATAGCTGTACTAAGCTTAAATATATATACACTAGAATAACTAACTAAACGGACCGAGTTCGCTTACCTCTCTGCACCTCATTTCCGGAACTGTATGTTCACTGTGATGGTAGTGGTACATGTTGAAAATGACATCAATGAAGAATGACAATACACGAAATAGTGCAAAGCAAACCATTTGAGTTTTACATCATGCATGATATTCTAATGATGTGTGTGTTTTACGTTTATTTATCGTCGCTACCGGTTGCCCATATGAGCGACGCCTCCTGAAGCGATTAGTTATTTTAGATTTTGGAGGATAGTGCATGATACAGACAGCTCATATGGGCAACCGGTAGCGACGATAAATAAATGTAAAACCACCATTATTTCGATTTTAACATAACCAACATATCTAAAAAGCTCAATAATAGTTGGTGTTATAAATGTAGTAAATGACGTCACAAAACTACAACAATGCTAGTAAAATGACCATGGTTTATATCAGATTTAAGCACGGCAAATTCCTTCCGACAAAATGCCGAGTCAGGTTAGACAAGAGTTTTAAACAACATTATAGCGATCTATCTGAAACGGAAACGGAACTGTTATTGTGAAATTGTTTGTTTGTTTGTTGGTAAATTGCCTCCCTTTGTGATTTATGAAAGATAACATTACAAAATGCTAGTAAAATGACCATGGTTTATTGCAGATTTAGGCACGGCAAATTCCTTCTTTGCGTATACCGACAAAATGCGGAGTCGTGTTAGAATAAGGGTTTAAACAACATTATGGTGATTTATCTGAAACTGATACTGTTATTGTGAAATTTGTTTTTTGTTGTTGTTGGTAAATTGCCACCCTTTGTGATTAACGCAAGATAATATTGGAATAAATGTGTCGTGCAGTGTTAAGTATGTATTGCTTGCTGAAAAACAAACAAATAACACAGTCACAAAGAGAATTTAACCAGAATATGCATTTAGCACAATCGAGTGCTACAGAGGTTCATGCTGAAAGAATATACCTTAACAGGCTTACTCCACATTCTTTTTCAATAGATAACTCTGCTGAACAGTTCCGCATTCGTACAATCTGAAACCGTACAATGGGTATTCACGGATAAACAAGTCGCCGAACACACGACAAGTATTATGTCCAAAACAGCCCGTAAAGTGTGCAGCGGAGCCGCTATCTACGACATGAACATTAGTAAGACTCTTACTTCGTTACGGCAGAATAAGTGAGACATCGCCAATTGTTATTATATATCTACCTTTATGGACTTCCAATGGGGTCGATACTTTGTTGTATGGCGTATTGGCCTATTGTATTGAAATTCCTAAATTATTATATTAGACTTATATATACAAACATACACTTTACAGTGCAAGAGACAATTCTAGATTCTACTTAATATCGTTGTAATCTCCCACCTCACACCGTGGAACTGTCTGAGTATCTATGAGGCACAGTTGACTCGCCTGCTGTAGCCATGTTTGTTGACAAACTGAAACTGCGCAGAATGCTGCGCATAGACACCGGGTAACCCAGGGCTATTTTTAGAAACACACAGTAGTTATTTCATCTGTTTTCAGACACATCGACATTCTAGTGACCTTTGCTTGTTATCGAGAAATAGGCACCAGCTTATCAGCACTAAAAGTATCATACTATTCAATTTAAACGCATCCGTATGTCTAGCAACACCAATGAGAGACATCGGTCAGTTACTGCCCCTGAATACTCCCTAACAGTAGATAGGTCTTATTAAGTATTTTCCTCTGTTTTATCGTTGTTTTCTTTGCACAACATGCTAGCAATGATGATGATGATTGCGTTTCTTTACCCTCGCCGCCGGTAAACCATATGGGCGAACAAGCAATTGTATTCCACTATCGCTTTATATGATTTTTAAATTACTATATCTCGAGTCCTCGACAGATCTCCTACATTATATGCAATGGGTACTTATTTGTAAAACAATGCTATCAGTTAATTAACACCTGAAAGTACCTATTCACATTTTGGATTAAATCAGACTATATCTGCCAAGGGAGGTAATAGAAAATTAGAGATGTCTCTCATTGAAGGACTTATACTCATATAAGGACACTACTTCACCGGCCGTGGCTTCGAAAATGCGGGGAACAATATTTAAAGCTTGCATTTGTTTTATTGTTTGTTTTGGATTGGCACCAACAACATAGGTGGGCACCAACAACATAGGTGGGTACCAACAACATAGGTGGGCACCAACAACATAGGTGGGCACCAACAACCTAGGTGGGTACCAACAACCTAGGTGGGTACCAACAACCTAGGTGGGCTCCAACAACATAGGTGGGCACCAACAACATAGGTGGGCACCAACAGCATAGGTGGGCACCAACAGCATAGGTGGGCACCAACAACATAGGTGGGCACCAACAACATAGGTGGGTACCAACAACATAGGTGGGCACCAACAACATATGTGGGTACCAACAACATAGGTGGGCACCAACAACATAGGTGGGCACCAACAACATAGGTGGGCTCCAACAACATAGGTGGGCACCAACAACATAGGTGGGCGCCAACAACATAGGTGGGCACCAACAACATTGGTGTGTACCAACAACATAGGTGGGCACCAACAACATAGGTGGACACCAACAACATAGGTGGGTACCAACAACATAGGTGGGCACCAACAACATAGGTGGACACCAACACCATAGGTGGGCACCAACAACATAGGTGGACACCAACAACATAGGTGGGTACCAACAACATAGGTGGACACCAACAACATAGGTGGGTACCAACAACATAGGTGGGTACCAACAACATAGGTGGACACCAACAACATAGGTGGGTACCAACAACATAGGTGGGTACCAACAACATAGGTGGGCACCAACACCATAGGTGGGCACCAACACCATAGGTGGGCACCAACACCATAGGTGGGCACCAACAACATAGGTGGGCACCAACAACATAGGTGGGCATCAACAACATAGGTGGGCACCAACACCATAGGTGGGCACCAACACCATAGGTGGGCACCAACAACATAAGTGGGCATCAACAACATAGGTGGGCACCAACAACATAGGTGGGCATCAACAACATAGGTGGGCGCCAACAACATAATTAGGTCACATGGCGACTCTCGAGCTTTTATTATGGTAACAATGCCCTTGGTCCTCTGATATGTATTTGATGTACGGGCAGGGTAGAACCGTCGCCTTCCGCAAGCCAGTTGAGTAGATTCTATACATGACAGAAGTCGACACCCAGAGGCAAAAACGATGACTTTGAAGTAAACAATCGTTACCACTCAGCCACGGAGGCCGCTAACGTTTGAGCTACTCCCTAATTAACTCTTTCAGCGCCAATGTCGCATAAAAGCGACTTTGTAAAAAAATAGAGAACCCGATCGGACAGAATAGAACCTGCCGTGTGATCAGGCTATATGCTGATTGCTCTTCAGACAGTGGAGCTGAAGCACATGTCCGAATAGCAAACAACTTAGATCCTGATCAGACGCGGCGTTACGCCGCGGCTGATCTGGATCTATGTTGTTTGCACATGCTCTGAATTTATTCGGCGCTGAAAGAGTTAAAGAAATGTGTATTGGATTTGTCTTATCTTTCAGATGTGAATACAGCTAACACAGCATGCGCTTCGCCGGACTATTCCATGGTTTGCTTTGACCATAATGTGTACCAGTGCGTAACCGTATGCTTCAAAGAATATCATTGTCGGGTTACGGCTGGTCAGTTGACCACAAGGGATGAGATCTGGTATTGCCAGAAAGACTGTAACAATGACAATACGCACACGTATTGTTAGTCATGCCTATGAATGAAGCCTATTGTCCTGAACGTTTCGTGTATGTGTGTGTTTTACGTTTATTTATGGTCGATGTCAGAAATCAGTATATTATTATACTAGTTCATTTGCCATATTAAATATATTATATTTTATTTGGTTTGTTGACTGGGTATATGAGTATAAATATTGCCGGTATGGGGTGATATTCAAATAACAATTTTATTACTCTAAAAAAACAAGGTGTTGTGTTTAAATAATTGTTCATTGTGGTCGTAGACCAGCTTACAATGTTCGTGCACATGTTCATAGTGGTCGTAGACCAGTTAACAGTGGTAGTAGATCAGTTGACAGTGGTCGTAGACCAGATAACAGTGGTAGTAGATCAGTTGACAGTGGTCGTAGACCAGTTTACAATGTTCGTGCAAATGTTCATAGTGGTCGTAGACCAGTTAACAGTGGTAGTAGATCAGTTGACAGTGGTCGTACACCAGTTCACAATGTTCGTGCACATGGTCATAGTGGTCGTAGACCAATTAACAGTGGTAGTAAACCAGTTGACAGTGGTCGTACACCAGTTCACAATGTTCGTGCACAACGTTCATAGTGGTCGTAGACCAATTAACAGTGGTAGTAAACCAGTTGACAGTGGTCGTAGACCAGTTTACAATGTTCGTGCACATGTTCATAGTGGTCGTAGACCAGTGTACAATGTTCGTGCACATGTTCATAGTGGTCGTAGACCAATTAACAGTGGTAGTAAACCAGTTGACAGTAGTCGTAGACCAGTTTACAATGTTCGTGCAAATGTTCATAGTGGTCGTAGACCAGTTTACAATGTTCGTGCACATGGTCATAGTGGTCGTAGACCAGCTTACAATGTTCGTGCACATGTTCATAGTGGTCGTAGACCAATTAACAGTGGTAGTAAACCAGTTGACAGTGGTCGTACACCAGTTCACAATGTTCGTGCACAACGTTCATAGTGGTCGTAGACCAATTAACAGTGGTAGTAAATCAGTTGACAGTGGTCGTAGACCAGTTTACAATGTTCGTGCACATGTTCATAGTGGTCGTAGACCAGTTTACAATGTTCGTGCACATGTTCATAGTGGTCGTAGACCAGTTTACAATGTTCGTGCACATGGTCATAGTGGTCGTAGACCAGTTTACAATGTTCGTGCACATGTTCATAGTGGTCGTAGACCAATTAACAGTGGTAGTAAACCAGTTGGCAGTGGTCGTAGACCAGTTTACAATGTTCGTGCACATGGTCATAGTGGTCGTAGACCAATTAACAGTGGTAGTAAACCAGTTGACAGTAGTCGTAGACCAGTTTACAATGTTCGTGCAAATGTTCATAGTGGTCGTAGACCAGTTTACAATGTTCGTGCACATGGTCATAGTGGTCGTAGACCAGCTTACAATGTTCGTGCACATGTTCATAGTGGTCGTAGACCAATTAACAGTGGTAGTAAACCAGTTGACAGTGGTCGTACACCAGTTCACAATGTTCGTGCACAACGTTCATAGTGGTCGTAGACCAATTAACAGTGGTAGTAAATCAGTTGACAGTGGTCGTAGACCAGTTTACAATGTTCGTGCAAATGTTCATAGTGGTCGTAGACCAGTTTACAATGTTCGTGCACATGGTCATAGTGGTCGTAGACCAGCTTACAATGATCGTGCACATGTTCATAGTGGTCGTAGACCAATTAACAGTGGTAGTAAACCAGTTGACAGTGGTCGTACACCAGTTCACAATGTTCGTGCACAACGTTCATAGTGGTCGTAGACCAATTAACAGTGGTAGTAAATCAGTTGACAGTGGTCGTAGACCAGTTTACAATGTTCGTGCACATGTTCATAGTGGTCGTAGACCAGTTTACAATGTTCGTGCACATGTTCATAGTGGTCGTAGACCAGTTTACAATGTTCGTGCACATGGTCATAGTGGTCGTAGACCAGTTTACAATGTTCGTGCACATGTTCATAGTGGTCGTAGACCAATTAACAGTGGTAGTAAACCAGTTGGCAGTGGTCGTAGACCAGTTTACAATGTTCGTGCACATGGTCATAGTGGTCGTAGACCAGCAAGTTAACATTGGTAGTAGACCAATTAACAGTGGATGTATACCAGTTGACAGTGGTCGTACACCAGTAAAGAGAGGTTACAGTGTTCGTACACCAGAAAACAATTGTCGTACACCAGTCAACAGTAGTCATGCACCAATTAGCAGTAGTCGTACACGAGTTAACAGTAGTCGTACACGAGTTAACAGCAGTCGTACACCAGTGGTCGTTGTCATACCGCGTTACCCTAACCCCTATGATTAAGACAGCAACATGATGTTTATTGTTAGCCAGTCAAAATGTGTATCTGATAAACACACTATTAGGCTAAATGCCTGTTTACGTGCGGTACTGTAGACATTATGACTGTAGATTACTTGTGGAATGTTGAAGACATCTGATCAACAGGGCAGTATGTACTTGGAAGATTCATCATTGAAGATAAACAATGATGACATGTTTTTGATAGATTGAAGAATTAACAATGCCATATGTTTTCAGTAGATTTAGTATTGCGATATATTTTTAATGAATATGTTCCTTAAAGCGACATTACATCGCAAAAAGCTATATAAATGCATATGTTCCTTAAAGCGACATTACATCGCAAACAGCTATATAAATGAATATGTTCCTTAAAGCGACATTACATCGCAAAAAGCTATATAAATGAATATGTTCCTTAAAGCGACATTACATCGCAAAAAGCCATATAAATGAATATGTTCCTTAAAGCGACATTACATCGCAAAAAGCTATATAAATGAATATGTTCCTTAAAGCAACATTACATCGCAAAAAGATATATAAATGAATATGTTCCTAAAAGCGACATTACATCGCAAAAAGCCATATAAATGAATATGTTCCTTAAAGCGACATTACATCGCAAAAATCCATATAAATGCATTTGTTCACGTATAAATGCATTACTACTACACATTCTTCCGAAATCATACATTGTGAATCAATAAACAGTGTTTTCATGGTATACAAACTTTCAAAAGTGAAAGCCGGTATGATTCACAGAACATTCGCAAGCCGCCAGCTGGATATCTTCCTGATTAAATCCAACACCACTGGAGAGATTCGAAACTAGAGTGGTGAGGTGAGGCACGTGAGCTGCTTTTGTTTTTATGTACTATTAAGGGGTTGATCGAATTATATTTCACCGAAAGAACATTGAAAGTATTATTATCACGAGTAGCGATAGTCACGAGTGATAATAATAGCTTTCAATGTTCATTCGGTGAAATATTAGTCGATCATTCACTTAAAGCGACATTACATCGCAAAATGCCAAAAAAATGCATTGTTCACGTATGAATGCATTGCTCATACAAATTCTTCCGAATACATTCGAACACTAACATTGAATCAATATACAGTTCGTTTGTGGTCTACAAACTTTCAAAAGTGAAAGTAGGATTTCATATACCGGTCATCCATGCTCCTGAAAATTGACACGTCTGTGTCATTGTAGTCAATGCTAAACGCGTGATACTGTCGCTTAGAGATGATAAATTTAACTAAGATTAGTCTACACATAAATATGCATGGGCACAAATGTGAGATATAACGGTAAATCTGAACCATACATCTCGTTATTCGGGATACACAGGTTGTATTACGCATGCATGTCGACCATGTTTACATTAATTTGTTGTGTCAACAAACCGCGTATACGACGCTTGTTTATTAGTTGAAATACTCGGTTTTTGAGGCAAATATTTGGAAAACATTATATTATATAATAGGAAATTACATTAATTTGCGTTTTCAATGATGTAGTGTCGCTTTAAGCAAACATAATTAATATTATTTTTATTTTAGGCTGATAAATGTTTTAGAAAAAGATGCAACGGTGCGCATTAAGCGTCGCTCGTGATAATAATGTTTTCAATGTTCATTTGGTGAACTATAATTTAATAATTCACTGAAACGAACACATATATCCTATTAATATTTCACTGATAAAATTTCAATATTTCATTGAAAAACATAAAATGAATGCTATTGCTGAATGTGATGCTTGGTCCCAAATACATACAGTGTGGTTGCAAGAGAAACTAACTGCTGTAAAATTTAAACTATGGAAGGACATTGATGCTGAACCGATTCCTAGTAAATGCGTGTTTTATCAATACGTTTTTCATAGCTATGCTGCATGTGTTGCGGGGTAAGTATCACTACCGGTTACTCACGTGACATAGAAATACATACTAGTAAAAAGTAAGAACATACAGTATGTGCATTTGTATTTCATATATCTTACACATCCATTATGTAGAGGTATATTCAAATACAAATGAAAAACAGTGACACTGTTTACCTGTGAATGACAGTATCCTTCAGATTTCAATTGCCTTATTTTTATATCTGACAACATTTCTATTCATCAACTTGTCTGAAGTCTTCACAAGTCACATATTTGCTCAAAAGACACAAAATCCACTACCAGACATGAACATGATTTTTTATCAAAGCAAAAAATGCACTATATTAGTTATTAGGACTACATCCGCCTAATTACGTGGGAATATCACCCCTGGCAGCACTATATATGCAAACAAAATAACAATTTTATTACGCTTTAAAAATAATGTTTTCAGTCAATGTTTCATCGTTCAGATTTTCATCGATTTTATTTTATCATTTTTACTCCGTCGATAGCCTCAACGGAGTAATTTCGCGATGGGTGATATTTACATTGACACCGGCATTTCCAGATGTGGGACCACACAGTTTTCAATATATTTTCATATCGTATTTCGCTGTTAAGTCTTTCAGTGAGTTAAACATAGTTAACCCATTCAACACCAAGTAACTGACATGGACTGGTGCATGATATTCTTAGACCAATAAATTAATAAGAACATTACATTCGGACCAGTTCATTTATCAAAATGGGTAATAATGTCTATACATAGTCATATCACTGGCAAAAAGTGCTCATCTGGATCTACACCTTTTATAAGCCTATTTAGAGGTCTGTGGTGTTGAAAGGGTTAAATGATGTAAATTGTCGAACAATTACCTCCATGTTTACTTCCGCGTCTCTTACAGATCCAATGCGCATTACCGTACTGAACGCGCGTCTTTCGATTCTATTTTTAGAATTGTGAGGTACGTGAAATGTATTGATTTTAAGCCGTATTTTAACCCAGCTCGCCCGGAAATAGCAACATATGTTTACGGCTAGGTTATTCGACCAAATTACTGGCAACTTCATTGAAGAGTAATAAAACCTTATATATCCGGACTATGTATTGACATACTACCTACTATTGGTTAGACGGATCACTGTAGTACAGTGGCTAACACGATGGACTGGTAATCCAGGGATCGCAGGTTCGATCCACCGTCTGACCCTATACAATTAACAGTCTTTCAGATGGGACGTTAAGCCGAGGTCTCGTGTCGGTGCTTTAAACCGTGCACGTAAAAGAACCAGACGAGACTCTGGAATGGGTCTCTGTCTGTATCATTGCACTATCTTCCAAAAATATAAACGACTAATCTCTTCAGGGGTCGTCGCTCATATGGGCAACCGGTAGCGACGATAAATAAACGTAACCCCCTATTGGTTAGGAAGAAATAAATGTTTAACGACTTGCCTTTCAATTGATATACTTGCAATGTGTTTGGTTCAAGGGAATAAGTAGTTACAATGTTTTAACCCAATGAACAAGTTTCAATCCCCAGTGACCAATAGAAAACTGTTTGGTAGATGTTATCGGAAGGATGTTACCTACCAACTATGGAAGCAATCCGATCATTCATTGGTCCGTGTGAATAACTCGTTAATATGTTTTCCACTTGATAGGTGATCTGGTTTTTGAACACAGTGACTAACAGTAATCATTATATCAATTATTTACATGTGTTTCCATCAGCCTGGGAGCAGGCGTTGATACATTTTGCCTTGCTCGTAATATAATATATATTTTAACACCGATATTATTAATTGGTCCGTTTTGAGCGTCTAATAATATCAACTGTCATTTTGCCAGAAGTAAAACAGTGAACAATCGACAGACTGGAGTCCAGTATATGTTTCCGTCAGCCTTAGGTGGAGATTAGTGACGTAATATTACAACATTGCGAGACACTTGATAGAAGTTGTTAAACGTATGCCACATGTCCGATATGACGACATTTCCACCATTGATTCATACTAATAAGGAGCATACAACAATTATTCATTTACATGTAAGTTGACCTAGTGACAAAGATTTTGACTCCAGTTATGCAATATTCACAACCTTGACAGCGCTTGTTTAACCCATTCAACCCCAAGTAACTGACATGGACTGGTGCATGCTATTTTCAGATCAATACATTAATAAGAAAATTACATTTGGACCAGTTCATTTATCAAAATGGGTAATTTTATCTAAAAATAGTAATAATTATTACTGGCAAAAAAGTGTAGATCCTGATGAGACGGCTCGTTACGAGCCGGCTCATCTGGATCTACACTTTTCATAAGCCTATTTAGAGGCCTGTGGGGTTGTAAGGGTTAAGGATGTTTTACACACCAATTTTAAAAACAACGCTTCAATTGGTTCATAAGCAATAGGTCATCGGAGGTTTCCATTAAGTTGACCTAGTGACCTAGTTTTATGAACCCAACGACCACATTTGAACACATTTTGTTGAAGTTGTTGCAAGGATGCTTTTGGCCAAAATTTGCAACATTTTAATATAATAATTGTTTTCCCAACATTTGGGGACAAACAGCTAGATGTGTCGGCCGAATTTCGAACACGTGTATAAGGGACGGATGTAGGTTTTCCTAACATGCATGTGGCTTTAATAACGCTTAATAAGGTTTTTATTATCATGAAATGTACATCTACTGGTCGTTATGCCTTAGAAGATTTAATCACCTGACAAGAAATATCCATGTTGTCGTCTAACGCACTGGCTACTAATTATTAAAAGAAGTAACTACATATAGACATTTGCCTGTAAAACAATCTATCAATGCCCCGATAGTAACCCACGTAACGAAAAACATCACATATATAATCAAAATAGGATCATACCATTACACGATGTCTGTTTGAAGAGTCTACAGCAAGACGTCAAGTTAATCATTTCATAGGTCAATAGAAAACAAGATGTATTGTTTTGTTGTTAGGTTTAGTATCTGTGTCCATAATTATGTGGAATGATGTGTTCGCGTGGTGGAAGTTGAAACTGTTTCGTCAATTAAGAATAACACCCGGCACTGTTCTTGATTATTCAAATGATGCTATATACACGGAGCAGGGTTGGTGATGAAGTACGTTTCATTTGTATCTTGTAAAATCAGCTTATCTTTGTGGGTGGGGGTCAAAATTGTACCGATAACTTAGGTCATTTGGCGACTTTCCAGCTATTATTTACGGGTGTCTCTCCAAACAGTCTTACATGCACTGACCTGCACCCTGGTAGAACCACCAACCGTCGTCAATCCAGCTGGATAAAAAGTTTAAACTTTATTTATTTTACAACGATTGCGAAGCAAGTTCTAACAACTTATATTAATCACTCTCGTTGGCGCGGATGAAAGCGTACATGTGGTCATTCGTGTGGGAGGAAACCGGAGTACCCGGAGAAAACCCACCTGTCCGATCTGGCGACCACCGTACAATCTCACATACTTCCCGGTCCGAGGATCGAACCCGGGTTGCATTGGTGAGACGCTGTATAGCTTCAGAGCATGACATAATTGGATAACCCATAGTGGGGTTCGAACATAGAGCTGTGAGGGGCAAGTGATTTTAAATTAACGATCTGAACCTCTCGGCCAGTGGTGGAGTCCCCTGTATAAACACCTGTATCTAGTGAATCAATCTACATATTATTTGTTGCCTTTGAATTTAACTCATATTATTAATAGGAGATAATGCTAAACGAGTTTGGAAATGTTCATGGGTCAAAGTTCGGGGGAAACAAACACATGTAATAGCGTTTTGACGTAGAGCTCCGTGTACGGTTGTATCGATCATTATGATCGATTCTTTAAATAGACATTCAAATATGACGTACCGTTCCATTTGATTAGTCTATACAAATTTATTTAGCTCGATTGCGAAACATGTTCTTACAACTTATATTAATCACTCTCGAGACACCATTCCTGATGGAATCCATCGCCAAGAGGGAGAGAGAAGAGGCAACGTGGAATTTAAATGCCGTGCCTAAGGGCGCAATCGTAACGGCTCCAGAGAGACGCGAACCCCGGACCCTTCGCACATGAAGCGAACGCGCTACAACTGCGCTATCAAGACTTCCACATTTGATTTAAAACACATTTGTTATTTATTTAGCTCGATTGCGAAACTGTAACATGTTCTTACAACTTATATATATCACTCTCGAGACATCATTCCTGATGGAATCCATCGCCACGAGGGAGAGAGAAGAGACATGTGGAATTTAAATACCTTGCCTAAGGGTATAATCGTAACGGCTCCAATGAGACGCGAACCCCGGACCCTTCGCACATGAAGCGAACGCGCTACAACTGCGCTATCAAGACTTCCACATTTGATTTAAAACATATCACACGCTATGTGACAAAATGATAACAGGTAAACAACTATATAATTTTAATATCTAGCTTAAAATGATTGCGAAACAGACGTGAACAGCTTATATTAATCACTATAGTTACTGTGGATGGACTCCATTCGTGTGCGAGACAATCGGAGTACCCGAGAGACTCTACCAGTGCTCAACTCAACTTATTTCGCAATCGAGCTAAAATAATTGTATTAACTAAGCTAAGCCCATTGCTTCTTTATATCATTAATTTCATATTTGTTTGTTTGTTTGTTTGTTTGTTATTAGGGTTTAAAATCTCACAGAGTAGGCGATATGGCGGGTCTATAACTGTTATTAATGGACGATGACCCGGTTGCCCCTTCTAGCAGTATTTAATATAACCCCTGTTATATTCGAACATACAGCGGTGAGGTGCAAGTGATCTGAAGTCAACGACCGTAACCACTTGTCCACGGGGAACCCTCATTAGTTATGTTGTATCTCCATGTCACAAGTTTTATAGTTTCACGCATACATCATTTCGCGTAGTTACGTATATCCGGTATATACAGTTTTATTTTCCACATGAGAACAATAACAAACTTAGGCTTTAAGGAACTAAACACGGCTTTGTGGTAATACTAGTATCATCTGTGTACGCCATTTCACGCATACATCATTTCGCGCAGTTACGAATATCCGGTATATATAGTTTTATTTTCCACATGAAAACAATAACAAACTTAGGCTTTAAGGAACTAAACACGGCTTTGTCGTAATACTAGTATATTACACATCAGGTGTGCTTTTTCAACACCCCTCAATCTTTGATCAGCGCGGCGTCATCCTTGGAGTATATGTATATAAAGACGTTAGGGCACATACGAGCGTCAGAGCACTTGAAAACAATAAATATGCATCTTTCAATATTTATGCTGGTGGTCTGTCTGAAGTTTTTCGTAGACAATGCTGTGGATGTCGCCGCAACCTCTATAAAGAAAGGTGTCTGCGTGTGGTCCGGAGAACTCCAATGTGGTGACTTTGACGTTCTCAATAACATAGGGTGGTGGTGAGTACAATTATTACGTACACATTCATTTTTAGCTCAATTGCGAAACAAGTTCTTACAACTTATCGCTGTCGATAGTTCATTCCTGATGGAAACCATCGCCATGAGGGAGAGAGAAGATACATTATGGAATATAAGCTCTTTGCATAAATAAGGACACAATCATAACGACTATAGCTGGGAGTGAACTCTGCGCCTTTCACTTACGAAACTCTGGCCCTACCACTGCACAATCACGACTTCCACAACAATGAACTTGAGTGTGCTAAATATATAGCATATGGTGAGCCCGTATGTGGAGAGTACGACTTATGTAAGAACGATTTAGGTACGACTGTGGTACGACTTAGGTAAGTAAATGAAGAGTGCGATTTACAATCCAATACTAATATGGCATGTGACAGGTACGATTTAGAAACAGTGATGCATACATATGGTAAGTACCATATAAGAAGAGATGTGTGTGGCTTATTATCCTACAATAACACAGCAGGCGGTAAGTACGACGCGGTAAGTACGACGCGATAAGTACGACGCGGTATGTGGGGAGTATATATACACGCATTCAATTTCACAGCATGTTGTAAGTACGACGCGGTAAGTACAACGCGGTATGTGAGGAGTATATATACAATCATTCAATTTCACAGCATGTTGTAAGTACGATGCGGTAAGTACGACGCGGTAAGTACGACGCTTTATATGGGGAGTATATATACAATCATTCAATTTCACAGCATGTTGTAAGTACGACGCGGTAAGTACGACGCTTTATATGGGGAGTATATATACAATCCTTCAATATCACAGTATGCTGTAAGTATGACGCGGTAAGTACGACGCGATAAGTACGACGCGGTATGTGGAGAGTATATATACAATCCTTCAATATCACAGTATGCTGTAAGTATGACGCGGTAAGTACAACGTGGTATGTGGGGAGTATATACAATCCTTCAATATCACAGTATGCTGTAAGTACGACGCGATAAGTACGACGTGGTATGTGGGGAGTATATACAATCCTTCAATATCACAGTATGCTGTAAGTATGACGCGGTAAGTACGATGCGGTAAGTACGACGTGGTATGTGGGGAGTATATACAATCCTACAATATCACAGTATGCTGTAAGTATGACGCGGTAAGTACGATGCGGTAAGTACGACGTGGTATGTGGGGAGTATATACAATCCTTCAATATCACAGTATGCTGTAAGTATGACGCGGTAAGTACGACGCGATAACTACGACGCGATAAATACGACGCGGTATGTGGGGAGTATATATACAATCCTTCAATATCACAGTATGCTGTAAGTATGACGCGGTAAGTACGACGCGATATGTGAGGAGTATATATACAATCATTCAATTTCACAGCATGTTGTAAGTACGACGCGGTAAGTACGACGCGATAAGTACGACGCGATAAATACGACGCGGTATGTGGGGAGTATATATACAATCATTCAATTTCACAGCATGTTGTAAGTACGACGCGGTAAGTACGACGCGATAAGTACGACGCGATAAGTATGACGCGGTATGTGGGGAGTATATATACACTCCTTCAATTTTACAGCATGTTGTAAGTACGAATTTAGAAGTGAAGATCATATTTACAATCCTTCAATATCACAGCAGGCGCTACGTACGACGAGGTAAGTACGATGCGGTACGTACGAATTGGGAAGTGGAGAGCATATTTACAATCCTTCAATATCACAGCAGGCGCTACGTACGACGAGGTAAGTACGATGCGGTACGTACGAATTGGGAAGTGGAGAGCATATTTACAATCCTTCGGAATGAGGTAGGAACATCTAAGGAAGGCAGTGGCGGATACTATTTACAATCCTTAAGTAACACAGCATGCGGTAGGAACATCTAAGGAAGGCAGGGTTTTGCTTCAGTAGTCACCGCTTCACCCACCACCCCTTCATCGCCCAAACTACTACAATCGGAACAAACTATTTAAATTAATATTTACATTTATCACATTGCCTTGCCTGTATTAAGTGCAATACCACCATGACATAAATGTTTATATGTCCACACGTTCAATAACAATTGGAATGATTCTGATTGGTAGCGGCATGACATTGACAGCTTACAATGCACTTTCGAAATATACATGCTGCTGGTGTTCATGCTTTATTTGTTGAAAATCAACTGTTTAGATAAATAAAATGCTAAATATGCACTAGCGATTTACAGTGATTAATAATATTGTGTCGATTGTTTTCGTGAAGTTGTTTGATTATCAGGGACTATATTCTATAGCGTACGGTGCAGCTTAGTGTAATAAGACTATACTGGTATTAACTCTCCATGCCTGGACTAAATATCACATCAGCTATTTGATATATTTTATGTAATTTTATGATGAATATAAAATGTTATGGTATATACTGCTTACTAAGATGCAATCTAATTGGAAATGTGAGGCATAATATAAAATATGAAAAACGCTGTTTGGGTAGTTCTAAAGCTGTTATGGTAGTTTTGAAAATTTGAAATATTAGCAGCCATTTTGACTATTTATGAGTAGATATGATCTAACAAGCAATTGACTTCCTGGCAAGGCATTTAAATTCCACGTTGCCTCTTCTCTCTCCTTCGTGGCGATGGATTCCATCAGGAATGAGGTCTCGAGAGTGATTAATATAAGTTAAAAGAACTTGTTTCGCAATCGAGCTAAAATAAATTTGTATAAAATAATAAAAAAATTTTCCTGATTGTCAAAATAAGGAAAGCATGATTGTGCATCTGAATGCTAACTAAAATATTTGTGTTAATAAAATGTGTATATTTGGATTTATTTACATAATGATAATTTATCACACAATTTTAACCAATATTTAACAGTACGTGTATATCTATTTACATATAAAATGGATAACGACCTAATTCGCCATAAACAGCAGTGTTACATATTGATAGCCTAATTCCTATTAACATATTACAATATTTAACATGTATATTTTCTAACTGTCTGGATTTTGAAAAACCCCATATTTCGCATCCATAGGAAATGATTGAATTTGCAAAAGTGTCAAGTGCCACACGACTTTGGGCAAAGTATCATGTTTCTTTAGATATGAGAGAGTGTCCTTTGCTTTAAGGCCCTTTCCATATAATGTTTGTGTATTTAAGGTAAAATTACCTGTATAATTAAGTGTTACACCCAAATAATTAAAATCTTTTACAACCTCTATGTATTCATTTCTATATCTTCATCGCTCGCCCCTTAGCAATCCTCCACGCTTCGAAATACCACACATTTGGTTTTCTCAACATTAACTTCGAGCTCCCTAATTTTACAATATTCGTGTAATTTATCCAGAGAAGCTTGCATATCTTCGATGTTTAAAGCTAGAATTACCATAGCATCTGCGAACAACAATAAAATCAGACAAATATCTTGTAAAGTAAGACCATCTTATGTTCTATTTGTAAATACAATTCTAAATCTTCAACGAACAGAGAGAACATAAACGGGGAAATTATCTCCCTTTGATTGCAATTTCAAAGAAATCAGAGTAGCTCCCAGTATCACAAGATCGTACACACGATTTCACAGCTTGGTACATATTTCTAATTACACGTAAAAGTTTACCGTTAATGTGTGTTTTACGTTTATTTATCGTCGCTACCGGTTGCCCATATGAGCGATGCCTCCTGAAGAGATTAGTCATTTTAGATTGTTGGAGGATAGTGCAATGATACAGACAGATACCCATTCAAGAGTCTTCTCTGGTTCTTTTACGTGCACGGTGTAAAGCACCGACACGAGCCCTCGGTTTAACGCCCCATCTGCAAGACTGTTCATTTTATTAGGGTCAGACGGGTTTACCGTTAATACCCATACTATACAAGTTATACCACAAAGCATTTCCATAAATAGAATCAAAGCAACGTGTCATATCTATAAAAGTACAATACAGTCTATCGTTTTCGTTAATAAATTTTGTTATCAATGAATGGAGAATACATACAGCATCTATAGTGGACCTGCCTTTTCTAAAACCAAATTGAGCACCTGAGATTAACTTCTTCACTCCATTTTGTAATACGATCATTTAAAAGTTAAACAGAAAACCCGAGAGACATAACCGATTTTAAAATTTTTAAAAACTCAGTGGTCCTACTGGGATGGGAACAATTGTAAATGTAAGGATGCCGATGTATTGTCGTCAGTCATCCTCTAACTTTACATTTTGACGACGATTTATTTGACTAAACAATTAAACACGTTTGATGTTCTGAATCATTACAAATCGATGCAATAATTTCAATATTGTTTAAATTAATGGTTGCCGATGTAATAAATTCGTTATTGGGATTTACTATTGATCCTCCACGGAGTTATGTGGGGTCAGTGGCAAACCCAATACTAATAAGGTAAGACCGCTGAGAATCTAGTAATCTATGACACACTATCATGGTTTGTATATACCTATATTTCTAGGGTGGACTGGAGAGCAAATTCGAACTATTACCATGATAACGACATTTGCCCGGAAGAGGTCGATGCTAATATGCATAATCACGTACCTATGATCTGGGGGAAAACCACTGAGATAGCATTTAGCCAACAGCCTGATGACGTGTTGGCGTATAATGAACCAAATCACCAGGCGCAATCCAATCTGACACCTCAGGACGCGGTGGACGCTTATATATTATTGCGAGATGAAGTCGGCGGCAACGTGCAATTCGTCAGTCCATCTGCTGCTAAATGTGGCGTTGATGATTGTATATACGGTAATACTACCGCTTGGTTTGACGAATTTTTCAAACTCTGTGGCAACTATTGCAATGATATTACTGCTCTAGCTACCCACACGTACTGGTGCAATGTTCCTAAAACAATGGCTTTCCTGGAAGATTTGCATAAAACATTTAACAAACAAATATGGCTCACCGAAGTCGCTTGTGCACAAAGGACGGATCCCGAAAAAATTCTCACGTTTATGAAGGAACTCCTACCAAAACTTGAAGAGGCTACTTACGTTGATAGGTATGTAAATTGAACATTACTGGACATATTCATACCATGGTTGATGCAACGTGACATGTCACTTACCATAAGTGTCACGATATTAACCTATGTTTGCTCTCGACACTGATAGCTCAAGCACATACCATGTGCATGTAACACACCTAGACATTCTATCAATTTGCTAAACGGGTCGATTTGAAAGCCATCTTTTAGTATATGTATATAAGTAAGATATTAATATAATTCTACTAGCAATAAGCCTAGCAATGTATGTGTGTTTTTACGTTTATTTATCGTCGCTACCGGTTGCCTATATGAGTGACGCCCCCTGAATGCATTAATCAGTTTAGATTTTGGATGCTTAGTTAATACAAATTTATTTTAGCTCGATTGCGAAACAAGTTTCAACTTATAAAATTAATCACTCTCGAGACCTCATTCCTGATGGAATCCATCGCCATGAAGGAGAGAGAAGAGGCATGTGGAACTTAAATGCCTTGCCTAAGGGCACACTCGTAACGGCTCCAGCGGGAGGATAGTGCAATGATACAGACATAGACCAATTGCAGAGTATCCTCTGGTTCTTCTACGTGCACAGCGTACCGACACGAGATATAGGTTTATAGTATCATCCGAGGCTAAACTAATGTATGAGATGGTATGGTATGGTGGTCGCCAGATCGGACAGGTGGGTTTTCTCCGGGTACTCCGGTTTCCTCCTACACGAATGACCACATTTACGCTTTCATCCGCGCCAAACGAGAGTGATTAATATAAGTTGTTAGAACTTGCTTCTCAATCGTTGTAAAATAAATAAAGTTTAAACTTTAAAACTAATGTATCCATGTATAGCTAGGCTCGAACATACTATCCACAAGTGGAAGTCGTGATAGCGTAGTGGATGCGCGTTCGCTTCAGGTGCGAAAGGTCCGGAGTTCGAGCCCCACTGGAGCCGTTACGATTTTGCCCTTAGGCAAGGCATTTAAATTCCACGTAGCCTCTTCTCTCTCCCTCGTGGCGATGGATTCCATCAGGAATGAGGTCTCGAGAGTGATTAATATAAGTTGAAATAACTTGTTTCGCAATCGAGCTAAAATAAATTTGTATAAACTAACATACTATCCCTGTATTACAGCGTGGTAAACACTTGACCAATGATTCGCAACCATATTGGACATGTTAATAGTTTTATTATGTGATAAGACAACTCAGTGTCGTCGAAATATCACTGTTGTGTCTAGCATTGGTGTCAGGGCAAAATGGTATTAAATGACTATGTTGTCATGGAAATCGAAGTCCTGCAAGGCTCCACGTTATGTTACACAGTTAGTTCACCTGTATATTACTGTGTCATTATAAACCGATGCCGTAGGAAATTGTATAATTGATATTGGCTGCATGTGTCTGTGTGTCCGTGTGTCTGTGTGTTTGATGTATGTGTGTCCGTGTGTCTACGTGTGCGTGTTTGTTGTCTGTGTGCCCATGTGTCTGTGTGTGTTTGTTGTATGTGTGTCTACGTATGTTTGTTGTCTGCATGTCTGTGTGTGTTGTTGTTGCATGTGTCATTGTGTCTATTGTGTGCGTTTGTTGATTATGTGTCCGTGTGTCTGCGTATGTGTGTTTGTTGTCTGTATGTCTGCATGTGTGTGTTTGTTGTATGTGTGTGTTTGTTGTCTGTGTGTGTGTTTGTTGTCTGTGTGTGTGTTTGTTGTATGTGTGTCCGTGTGTGATGGTGTGTCCGTGTGTGATTGTGTGTCGATGGTGTGTCCGTGTGTGATGGTGTGTCCGTGTGTGATTGTGTGTCGATGGTGTGTCCGTGTGTGATGGTGTGTCGGTGTGTGATGGTGTGTGATTGTGTGTCCGTGTGTGATGGTGTATCCGTGTGTGATGGTGTGTCGATGGTGTGTCCGTGTGTGATGGTGTGTCCGTGTATGATGGTGTGTGTTGGTGTGCGATAGTGTGTTCGTGTGTGATGGTGTGTCCGTTTGTGATGGTGTGTCCGTGTGTGATGGTGTGTCCGTGTGTCTCCGTGTGTGATGGTGTGTCCGTGTGTGATGGTATGTCCGTGTGTGATGATGTGTCCGTGTGTGATAGTGTGTCGGTGTGTGATGGTGTGTCCGTGTGTGATGGTGTGTGTTGGTGTGTGATGGTGTGTCCGTTTGTGATGGTGTGTCCGTGTGTGATGGTGTGTGATTGTGTGTGATGGTGTATCCGTGTGTGATGGTGTGTCCCTGTGTGATGGTGTGACCGTGTGTGATGGTGTGTCCGTGTGTGATGGTGTGTGTTGGTGTGTGATGGTGTTTCCGTGTGTGATGGTGTGTGTTGGTGTGTGATGGTGTGTCCGTGTGTGATGGTGTGTCCGTGTGTGATGGTGTGTCCGTGTGTGATGGTGTGTCCGTGTGTGATGGTGTGTCCGTGTGTGATTGTGTGTCCGTGTGTGATGGTGTGTCCGTTTGTGTTGGTGTGTGTTGGCGTGTGATGGTGTGTCCGTTTGTGTTGGTGTGTGATGGTGTGTCCGTGAGTGTTGGTGTGTGATGGTGTGTCCGTGTGTGTTGGTGTGTGATGGTGTGTCCGTTTGTGTTGGTGTGTGATGGTGTGTCCGTGAGTGTTGGTGTGTGATGGTGTATCCGTGTGTGATGGTGTTGTGTGTATGGTGTGTCTGTGTGTGTCCGTGTGTGATGGTGTGTCCGTGTGTGTCCGTGTGTGATGGTGTGTCCGTGTGTGTTCGTGTGTGATGTGTTGGTGTGTCCGTGTGTGATGGTGTGTGATGGTCTGCCGTGTGTGTCTGTGTGTGATGGTGTGTCCGTGTGTGTCCGTGTGTGTCCGTGTGTGTCCGTGTGTGATGGTGTGTCCGTGTGTGATGGTGTGTCCTTGTGTGATGGTGTGTCCGTGTGTGATGGTGTGTGATGGTGTGTCCGTGTGTGTCCGTGTGTGATGGTGTGTCCGTGTGTGTACGTGTGTATGGTGTGTCCGTGTGTGATGGTGTGTCCGTGTGTGATGGTGTGTGATGTTGTATCCGTGTGTGATTGTGTGTTGGTGTGTGATGGTGTATCCGTGTGTACTGGTGTGTCTGTGTGTGTGGTGTGTGATGGTGTATCCGTGTGTGATGGTGTGTCCGTGTGTGTTGGTGTGTGATGGTGTATCCGTGTGTACTGGTGTGTCCGTGTGTGATGGTGTGTCCGTGTGTGATGGTGTGTCCGTGTGTGATGGTGTGTGATGGTGTATCCGTGTGTACTGGTGTGTCTGTGTGTGTGGTGTGTGATGGTGTGTTCCGTGTGTACTGGTGTGTCTGTGTGTGTCCGTGTGTGATGGTGTATCCGTGTGTGATGGTGTGTCCGTGTGTGATGTGTGTGATGGTGTTGCGTGTGTTGGTGTCTGTGTGTGTCCGTGTGTGATGGTGTATCCGTGTGTGATGGTGTGTCTGTGTGTGTCCGTGTGTGATGGTGTATCCGTGTGTGATGGTGTATCCGTGTGTGATGGTGTGTCTGTGTGTGTGGTGTGTGATGGTGTATCCGTGTCTACAGGTGTGTCTGTGTGTCTGGTGTGTGATGGTGTATCCGTGTGTGATGGTGTATTCGTATGTGATGGTGTGTGATGGTGTTTCCGCGTGTACTGGTGTGTCTGTGTGTGTGGTGTGTGATGGTGTATCCGTGTATGATGGTGTATCCGTGTGTGATGGTGTGTGATGGTGTATCAGTGTGTACTGGTGTGTCTGTGCGTGTCCGTGTGTGATGGTGTTTCCGTGTGTGATGGTGTATCCGTGTGTACTGGTGTGTCTGTGTGTGTGCGGGTGTGATGATGTATCCGTGTGTATTGGTGTGTCTGTGTGTGTGGTGTGTGATGGTGTATCCGTGTGTGATGGTGTATCCGTGTGTGATGGTGTGTCTGTGTGTGTTGTGTGTGATGGTGTATCCGTGTGTACTGGTGTGTCTGTGTGTGTGGTGTGTGATGGTGTATCCGTGTGTGATGGTGTATCCGTGTGTGTTGGTGTGTGATGGTGTATCCGTGTGTACTGGTGTGACTGTGTTTGTGGTGTGTAATGTTGTATCCGTTTGTGATGGTGTATCCATGTGTAATGTTGTATCCGTGTGTGATGGTGTATCCGTGTGTGATGATGAGTGATGGTGTATCCGTGTGTGATGATGGGTGATGGTGTATCCGTGTGTGATTGTGTGTTGGTGTGTGATGGTGTATCCGTGTGTACTGGTGTGACTGTGTGTGTTGGTGTGTGATGGTGTATCCATGTGTACTGGTGTGTCTGTGTGTGTGGTGTGTGATGGTGTATCCGTGAGTGATGGTGTATCCGTGTGTGATGGTGTGTGATGGTGTATCCGTGTGTACTGGTGTGTCTGTGTGTGTCCGTGTGTGATTGTGTGTCCGTGTGTGAAGGTGTGTCCGTGTGTGATGGTGTGTCCGTGTGTGATGGTGTGTCCGTGTGTGATGGTGTGTCCGTGTGTGATGGTGTGTCCATGTGTGATGGTGTTTCCGTGTGTGATGGTGTGTCCGTGTGTGATGGTGTGTCCATGTGTGATGGTGTGTCCGTGTGTGATGGTGTGTCGTGTGTGATGGTGTGTCCATGTGTGATGGTGTGTCCGTGTGTGATGGTGTGTTCGTGTGTGATGGTGTGTGATGGTGTGTCCATGTGTGATGGTGTGTCCGTGTGTGATGGTGTGTTCGTGTGTGATGGTGTGTGATGGTGTGTCCGTGTGTGATGGTGTGTCCAGTGTGATGGTGTGGCCGTGTGTGATGGTGTGTCCGTGTGTGATGGTGTGTGTGTGTGATGGTGTGTCCGTGTGTGATGGTGTATCCGTGTGTGATGGTGTGTGATGGTGTATCCGTGTGTACTGGTGTGTCTGTGTGTGTTCGTGTGTGATGGTGTGTCCGTGTGTGATGGTGTGTCCGTGTGTGTCCGTGTGTGATGGTGTGTCCATGTTTGTCCGTGTGTATCCGTGTGTACTGTTGTGTCCGTGTGGGATGATGTGTCCATGTGTGTCCGTGTGTGTACGTGTGTGATGGTGTGTCCGTGTGTGTCCGAGTGTGTCCGTGTGTACTGGTGTGTCCGTGTGTGATGGTGTATCCGTGTGTGTCCGTGTGTACTGGTGTGTCAGTGTATGATGGTGTGTCCGTGTGTGATGGTGCATCCGTGTGTGATGGTGTGTCCGTGTGTGATGGTGTGTGATGGTGTATCCGTGTGTACTGGTGTGTCTGTGTGTGTCCGTGTGTGATGGTGTGTCCATGTGTGATGGTGTGTCCGTGTGTGATGGTGTGTCCGTGTGTGATGGTGTGTCCATGTGTGATGGGCTAGTGTGTCGGTGTGATGGTGTGTTGGTGTGTGTTTGTGTGTCGGTGTGTTATTGTGTGTCCGTGTGTGATGGTGTGTTAGTGTGTGATAGTGTGTCCGTGTGTGATGGTGTGTATTGGTGTGTGATGGTGTTTTGGTGTGTGATGGTGTTTTGGTGTGTGATGGTGATTTGGTGTGTGATGGTGTGTCCATGTGTGATTGTGTATCCGTGTGTGATGGTGTGTTGGTGTGTGATGGTGTGTCCGTGTGTGTTGGTGTATGATGTTGTGTCCGTTTGTGTTGGTGTGGTATGATGTGTCCGTGAGTGTTGGTGTATCCGTGTGTACTGGTGTGTCTGTGTGTGTTGGTGTGTGATGGTGTATCCGTGAGTGTTGGTGTGTGATGGTGTGTCCGTGTGTGTTGGTGTGTGATGGTGTGTCCGTTTGTGTTGGTGTGTGATGGTGTGTCCGTGAGTGTTGGTGTGTGATGGTGTATCTGTGTGTGTTGGTGAGTGATGGAGTGTCCGTGTGTGTTGGTGTGTGATGGTGTGTCCGTCTGTGATGGTGTGTGATGGTGTATCCCTGTGTGTTGGTGTGTGATGATGTGTCCGTGTGTGTTTATGTGTGATGGTGTGTCCGTGTGTGATGGTGTGTCCGTGTGTGATGGTGTGTGATGGTGTGTCAGTATGTGTTGGTGTGTGATGGTGTGTCCGTGTGTGATGGTGTGTCCGTGTGTGTTGGTGTGTGATGGTGTGTGATTGTATGTCCGTGTGTAATGGTGTGTCTGTGTGTGTTTGTGTGTGTTGGTGTATCCGTGTGTACTTGTGTGTCTGTGTTTGTTGATGTGTGATGGTGTATCCGTGTGTGTTTGTGTGTCTGTGTGTGTTGGTGTGTCTGTATGTGTTGGTGTGTGTTGGTGTGTGATGGTGTGGCCGTGTGTGATGATGTGTCCGTGTGTGATGGTGTGTCCGTGTGTGATGGTGTGTCCGTGTGTGATGGTGTGTGTGTGTGGTGTGTGTCCGTGTGTGATGGTGTGTCCGTGTGTGATGGTGTGTCCGTGTGTGATGGTGTGTCCGTGTGTGTCCGTGTGTGATGGTGTGTCCGTGGGTGATGGTGTGTCCGTGTGTGATGGTGTGTCCGTGTGTGATGGTGTGTCCGTGTGTGATGGTGTGTCCGTGTGTGATGGTGTGTCCGTGTGTGATGGTTTGTGTTGGTGTGTGATGGTGTGTCCGTGTGTGATGGTGTGTCCGTGTGTGATGGTGTGGCGGTGTGTGATGGTGTGTCCGTGTGTGATGGTGTGTCCGTGTGTGATGGTGTGTCCGTGTGTGATGGTGTATCCGTGTGTGTTTGTGTGTCTGTGTGTGTTGGTGTGTCTGTATGTGTTGGTGTGTGATGGTGTGTGATGGTGTGTGATGGTGTGTGATGGTGTGTGATGGTGTACGGTGTGTACTGGTGTGTCTGTGTGTGTTCGTGTGTGATGGTGTATCCGTGTGTATTGGTGTGTCCGTGTGTGATGGTGTGTGTTGGTGTGTGATGGTGTGGCCGTGTGTGATGATGTGTCCGTGTGTGATGGTGTGTCCGTGTGTGATGGTGTGTCCGTGTGTGATGGTGTGTCCGTGTGTGGTGGTGTGTCCGTGTGTGATGGTGTGTCGTGTGTGATGGGTGTCGTGTGTGTGATGGTGTGTCCGTGTGTGATGGTGTGTCCGTGTGTGATGGTGTGTCCGTGTGTGATGGTGTGGCGTGTGTGATGGTGTGTCCGTGTGTGATGGTGTGTCCGTGTGTGATGTTTGTGTTGGTGTGTGATGGTGTGTGTGTGTGATGGTGTGTCCGTGTGTGATGGTGTGTGTTGGTGTGTGATGGTGTGTCCGTGTGTGATGGTGTGTCCGTGTGTGATGGTGTGTCCGTGTGTGATGGTGTGTCCGTGTGTGGTGTGTGGTGTGTGATGGTGTGTCCGTGTGTGATGGTGTGTTGGTGTGTGATGGTTGGTGTTGTGTGTGTGTTGTGTGTGTGATGGTGTGTCCGTGTGTGTCTGTGTGTGTCCGTGTGTGATGGTGTGGCCGTGTGTGATGGTGTGTCCGTGTGTGATGGTGTGGCCGTGTGTGATGGTGTGTCCGTGTGTGATGGTGTGTGATGGTGTGTCTGTGTTGTCCGTGTGTGTTGGTGTGTCCGTGTGTGATGGTTTGGCCGTGTGTGATGGTGTGTCCGTGTGTGTGGGTGTGATGGTGTGTCCGTGTGTGTCTGTGTGTGTCGGGTGTGATGGTGTGGCCGTGTGTGATGTTGTGTCCGTGTGTGATGGTGTGTCCGTGTGTGATGGGTGTCCGTGTGTGATGGTGTGTCCGTGTGTGATGGTGTGTGATGGTGTGTCCGTGTGTGATGGTGTGTCCGTGTGTGATGGTGTGTCCGTGTGTGATGGTGTGGCCGTGTGTGATGGTGTATCCGTGTGTGATGGTGTGTGTTGGTGTGTGATGGCGTGTCCGTGTGTGATGGTCTGTCCGTGTGTGATGGTGTGTCCGTGTGTGATGGTGTGTCCGTGTATGATGGTGTGTGTTGGTGTGCGATAGTGTGTTCGTGTGTGATGGTGTGTCCGTTTGTGATGGTGTGTCCGTGTGTGATGGTGTGTCCGTGTGTCTCCGTGTGTGATGGTGTGTCCGTGTGTGATGGTATGTCCGTGTGTGATGATGTGTCCGTGT